>JAWNLR010000966.1:0-53039 GCA_035042205.1 Drosophila infuscata | reverse complement strand
ATGGGTTTATCGATTCACACCAACAGGTGTATCGGTTTAGGTAGGTGGAGTGGGCGTGGCCATCCAATTTTTTTATCGATCTTTGGGGGAGTTACCAGTAACATACCTGCAAAATTTTGCGACTATAGCTTGCAAATTACGGCAGATATGCGCATTTTAAATTTCTAGGGATGAAGTTCCTGGGGGCGGCGCATGTGGGCGTGGTCCAAAAATTGGTATGCCAACCTTTGGAGGAGGTTACCAGCAAATTACCTTCCAAGTTTGGTTACTCTATCTTTAAAATGTTCGGAGATATACGGAGTTATCGATTAACAATCGGAATTGTCGATTATAGGCACAGTTGTGGGCGTGGCACCACAAATTTGTTCTTAAAGGCGACTACCAGTAATATACCTACCAAATTTGACGTTCCCTACTCAAAAACTGCGGAAGATATAGCCACTTGAAAATTTTAGGGGCGGGGGTGATGGGGGCGTCGGAGGTGGGCGTGGCACATGCCGATCTTTCAAGGACCTCGCCAACAACCTACCAACCAAAATTGGTGACTGTATCCATTAAATTGTGAGAGATATCTGGAATTTACTGCTACCGGAAATCTAAATGTATCGATAATTCAGAAACTGAGGCAGTTATCGATAAAATAACGCAAACTTGATCTGCACCTGTTATACGAGATCTTGTATTCCAAATTTGAAGTCTCTAGCTCTTATAGTCTCTGAGATCCGTGTGTTCATACAGACGGACAGACGGACAGACAGACGGACAGGGCTATATCGACTCGGCTATTGATCCTGATCAAGAATATATATACATTATGGGGTCGCAGATGCTTCCTTCTGCCTGTTACATACATTGGCACAAAACCATTATACCCTTTTTTCCCATTTTTAATGGGTTCAGGGTATAAAAAGATCAAAAGTTAAAAGCACACAAGAGATGCAATAGGAAACAACAACACCAAACTTTGGCACAGTGAGAGTAAGCGTCGAGAGAGCGAGAGTAAAGAAGCGCACAGAAAAAAAAAAAAAAAAAAAACCTCAATGCCAACAACAATGCGAAGCGAACGAGCGTGCAATGTAAGTATGAAGCTTTGTCTATTGCAACTCTCACCGAAAGCAATGAGAGCGGGAAACACAAAGCGCAAATTAAGAAAACAAAAACAAAACACAGCTGTTGACCGCGCACTGTTTGTTTACAAAAATAAATAATTTTGCGTTTTGCAGCAAAATTACAACAGAAAACGCACTTTACTAAACCAATTAACACAGTAGTTACAAAGAATGATAACACAAATACAATTTGGATTATTTAAAATTAAACATACTATGCAAAAATTAAAAACAATCACGAACTGAATGTAGCACAGAAAAAACACAACCGATCACAGCAAACGCTAAGACGATATAAAATATTAATTAATTAATAAAAATTAGACAAAAACATATCCAAAAAAAAATCAATGTATCGGTAAGCAGTCTTAAGAAAAGTTTAATATTTGGCTTATACTAGCTTAAATAAGGATGTTAATACTTAGTATGATATCCTTTAGCCTTAACAACTTCGCTTAACCTATTTTTCATGGAAGATACCAGCTTCCGGGTAGTTTCTGGGCTGATCTTGCTCCACTCCTCCAGCAAAGCATTTTTGAGACCTTGTTTGCTGGATATGTTGTGATTCCTGATGTTATTTTCCAGCAAAGACCACAAATTTTCAACAACATTTAAATCTGGAGACTGGGCCGCTGGAATTATCACGTGGGTGCAATTCCAGATAAGCCAGGACTGTACTATTCCGCACTTATGCTTGGGGTCGTTGTCCTGGTAGAACCGGAAAGGTCGTCGGATTCCTAGCTTTTCGGCACTTTAGAGTAAATTTTTCTTTAGTATATCAAAGTACACATACTTGTCCATTGTTGTTTCTATAATCACCAAATTTCCGACACCGGCTGCCGAGATAGATGCCCATACCAAAACATTTCTTCCGCCGTTTTTGACTGTTGCCTTTAAGTGTTTGGGCTTCACCTCAGTATGGAACTGTCGCCACATATAATTCCACCCGTTCTGGCAAAAAATGTTGAATTTGTACTCATATTCAAATATGACTGTGTTTCAGAACTCCAAATCCTTGTCCAAGTGAATTTTGACGAACGTCATCCTAGACCCTCTGTTTTTTGCTCATGTAAATTTATTTTTCCGTGGTACTTGGGCCTTCAAGTCATGGTTGCGCAGAACTTGGAGCACAGTTCCCATACTGAACTCTTTCCTTATTTCATCCTGCACCTATTGAGTCAGTTTTTGAGCCAATAGCTTAAGATGATGATCCTTGGCTCGTCATGCTCGGTGAAAATCGGGTTTGGTGCAATTTCGCCCTTGTCCTCTGTCCAATTTTCGTCCACGAAACTCCAAATGATGTGGAATACAGTTGAGGTGTTTAGATTGACCATTTTAGCTATTTGGCAATATGAATATCCGATTTTTAAGTGTTCCAGGATGAGTTTACTTTGCTCAATGGTAGTCTATTTACCCATGGTCCTTGTTGGCTTATTGCCAACAACCTAACGGGTTGAATGTTGAATGTTGACAAACTACAAAATATAAATAAAAAATAAAAATAAATTCCAATAATACATACGAGGGTGGTTTGATGAGTACCTGACCTTGACGCCAGATGGCGCCACTATTGCAATATGACGTGACTATCGTATAGTACATAAACCTAAACAGCCACAGTGAAAATTTCAGTCAAATCGGACTTTTAGTTTTGTTTTCACCACGTGTCAAAGCAGTCGTGTCCACGCATTTTAGAAAAATGGAAAAAGAGCAATATCGGTCGGTGATTCGATTCTTCTTTTTGGAGGGGAAATCACGCAGTGAAATCAAAGAACGCTTGGATACTGTGTACGGTGACTCTGCTCCTTCGATGACTACCGTCAAAAATTGGTTTAGTGAGTTTCAACGTGGTCGCACGTCCGTTTTTGATGAGCCACGACCAGGTGGCCCGAAAACAGCAACCACGGAGGATAAAGTGAAGAAAATACATGATCTGGTATTGTCAGACCGCCGGTTGAAGGTGCGCGAGTTAGCTGAGACAGTAGGCATCTCAACAGAACGAGTGTTTCATGTCCTACATGAAATATTGGGTATGAGAAAGCTATCGGCGCGATGGGTGCCGCGTTTGCTCACACCAGACAATAAGCGCAACCGCGTGACCACTTCGGAGCATGGTTTGGCGCTGTTAAAGCGTAATCCGAAGGAATTTTTGCGTCGATTCGTGACTGTTGACGAAACATGGATTCACTGGTACACACCAGAGACCAAAGAACAGTCGAAACAGTGGACTTCACCTGGCGAATCTGCCCCGAAGAAGGCGAAAACTGTTCCATCGGCCGGAAAGGTGATGGCCACGGTTTTCTGGGATTCGAAAGGTATTATCCTCATAGATTACCTAGAGAAGGGAAGAACGATTACAGGGCTCTACTATGCCGAACTATTGGGAAGATTTGACGCCGAGTTGAAGAAGAAACGGCCCCATTTGGTGAAGAAGAAAGTGCTCTTCCACCATGATAACGCTCCCGCTCACACCTCCGGCGTCGCCCAGGCCAAATTGGTCGAATTACGCTACGAACTGCTGCCCCATCCACCTTATTCTCCGGATTTGGCCCCTTGCGACTTTTTCTTGTTCCCAAATTTGAAAAAGTCAATCGCTGGGCAGAAATTTCGGTCGAACGAGGAGGTTATTGCCACTACGGAGACGTATTTTGCGGATCTACAGAAATCATATTTTTTAGAGGGGATAAAAAAGTTGGAGCATCGCTGGAATAAATGTGTAGAGCTGAAAGGGGATTATATTGAAAAATAAAAAATAATTTTTCCAAAAATTTTCGTTTTTCTTATGTAGGTCAGGTACTCATCAAACCACCCTCGTACTTATATATATTTATATATACAGTGGCTCAAAGCGGGCGGTAAGCAGCGACATGCAAAAAATGTAATTGCCTGCCATAAACTCATTATGCATTAATTTTCAAAAATTCCAAAGACCCATGGCAGGTACATATATTAACCACCAAAATTAATATATATGACCCTAATAAACTGGGATTTCCCCACCCGCTAGGTCGGGTTATGTAAAAAAGTACCTAATTTTATGATCCCAGCTTATTTGGAACAGTTACATTTTGGACACCTGGGTGCCGTAAAACCCGGATTTTTTACCTAGAGTTGAATATTTACGGTAGAAATAGACCAACCTTTTAAGTCAGTTTAGTTTTTTCCCGCATTTGGGCGGCAACCTGCCAAAAAGGACAATGGGCAAACGGACTACCATTGATCAGTGGGAACTCATCCTGGAACACTTCAAAATTAGATATTCAATTCGTAAAATAGCTAAAATGGTCAATCTAAACACCTCAACTGTATTCTGCATCATTTGGAGTTTCGTCGACGAAAATCGGACAAAGGACAAGAGCGGAATGCCACCAAGCCCGATGTTCTCCGAGCAGGACGAGCCGAGGATCATCAGGAAAACAAGGGGAAATCTTAAGCTATCTGCTCAAAAACTGACTCAATAGGTGCAGGATGAAATAAGGAAAAAGTTCAGTATGGGAACTGTGCTCCAAGTTCTGCGCCACCATGACTTAAATGCCCGAGAACAATGGAAAATGAAATTTATAAGCGCAACAAACATAGGGTCTAGGATGACGTTCGTCAAAATCCACTTGGACATGGATTTGGAGTTCTGGAACACAATCATATTTGAATTTGAGTACAAATTAACCATTTTTGGCTCGGACACTCCAATACTGATCTGAGTCCCAAAAACTGAAAAGCAACAGTCAAGCACTGCGGAGGAAGTGTCCTGGTATGGGCATCTATCTCGACAGCCCGCGTCGGAAATATTGTGTTTATTAAAACAACAATGGACAAATATGTGTACTTTGATATACTAAAGGAAAAGTTACTTCAAAGTGCCGAGAAACTAGGAATCCGACGTACTTTCCGGTTCTACCAGGGCAACGACCCCAAGCATAAGGCCGGAATAGTACAGTCCTGGCTTAGATCGAACTGCCCCCACATGATAATTCCACCGCCCCAGTCTCCAGATTTAAATGTTCTTGAAAATTGTGGGCTCTGCTGGAAAATAATATCCGGAACCACAACATATCCTGCAAACAGGATCTCCAAAATGCTCTGCTGATGAAGTGGAGCAGAATCAGTCCAGAAACTACCCGGAAGCTGGTATCTTCCATGAAAAATAGGTTAAGCGCAGTTGTTAAGTTTAAAGGATATCATACTAAGTATTAACCTCCTTTTTTAAACTTTTATACCCCAAATATTTAACTTTTCTTAACACTGTTTCGAATAAGCTGTGACACGTTTTTTTGACATGTTTTCAGTTTTTGACTAATTTTAATTAATTAATTAATATTTGCATAAAAACTAAAGTTTCCTCTTAAAATGTGATATAACATTAAACAAATTGGCATTTAAACATTATGCACTTGTTTCCTTGTTTAAACTTTATAGCACTTTAAAATTTTTGCTAGACACTGTTCCAAATAAGGTGTGAGACACTGTATATATGTATAGGAGTTGTACTTAAGTGTTTTCCTGTGATGCTGATTGTCCACCGATGCTAGCTGGAGGAGCGTGATCCGTGATGACGAGATGAGATGTGATGAAAAAATGATCCCGTGATGACGATGATGAAATGATGAATCCGGCTCGAAGGACCAAATGTTGTAGTGGGGCGGCCAATTTGCTTTCCCAGGAAAAACACTTTTCTATTTTTTTGTTGTTGTTGGTGTTGTATGCACCTTTCTTAATTTATTAATACTTCACTGTATTTTTACACTTCTAGCTGTTTTCTTATACTAACTGTGGTAACATATTACTGTAACGAACCTGTTAGTTCGGTGGTTAAAGCTGGGCTAAAACTCAGCCGAGCTGTGGATCCGAGCAACAAATTTATTTCGTCGCGCTTGCGATAATTAAAACGAACAATATATTTCTTTGATAACTTTATATTTTATTTTATTGCACTGTCTATTAGCGTTTGTGTGGTGAAATTCCTCGGCACTCGCCGTGGCACTTCGGCCTTACGTTGGCTCGGTCACAATCACCTGTTCGCTTGAATCTGTCCGGCTCCGCCAGGACTAAAATTCTCGCGTGGCAAGGATCTTGTTCCTTCACCAATGTCAGGACCTCAGTGTCCTGCGCGATCTGTATGGATTGAGTGATGAGATGTATCACTCAACTGCCGATATTTCACTTTCACTTTACTGCTTTTATGTTAGCTTCACTTGCTGCTGCACTCTGTAGGTTAGCTCTCTAAGCTTCACTCTGTCCGCCAAACAATGCCTCGCGCCGTGCTGCGGCGCTCCTTATATAGGTCACTGGCTGACCTTTTGGCGGGACTGTACCGAGGTGGCGTGATGTTCTTCGGTGGCGTGATTTTTCGGTAACTTTCCACTGCCCTTTTGCTGGCGCCAACCATTGTCTGCCGGTGGTGTGAGTGTAGATGGCCATATTACACCCGCAATACTCCTCCCACACCAACGGTGCATATCCTCATCGATATGCGTGTCAGACACGCTCAAATGGCTGACTACCTGCGCTAGAAAGGGAGAGGACGAGAGAGAGCGAATTCGCCGCAACTGCATCGGGGCCGGATCGACGCTGGATCGACAGTTGCTGTGAGGGGCGCATATGCCATGGCCGTGCACATACACACATACCCATGTCTGCATGTTGGCCACGGCTATATGGCTCCTCACACTCCCCTCTTTCTTCGGCAGTGGGAAGCTTCCACCTTCTCACAGGACGATCATCTGGAATGATAAAAATTTGGTTCCCGCCCCTGGTACCCCGCTACATTGTGTGTGATGCTGATCCTTTTGTTGTTTTCTTTTATTCTCTTTTAATTTTATTTGTTTTGTTTAAATTTGTCTGAATACCCGGGAACCCTGTGCTGTCTTCTTGACTCGGTATCGCGTACCGTCACACCACACCAGGTGTGACGCGCGGCGACTGGTGCTGGGCTGCCCATCCACTGCCTCCCGCACTTGGGGTGGCCAAGCCGTCGGCGGCACCTCCTCCCACTGACTCTTGGTCTCAGTCACCGAGTGTTGCCTTGGTAGGCTTGGCCGGGGTGATGTTGGCTCCGTTTCTGGGCACGACGTCTGTCGATCCAGCGTCGGTCGCCTCCATTTGGGTGGTGGTGGTGGTGGTGATGGTGCCTCCACTGGTCTCTGCCCGGGTTCTTCCTCCAGTAGTTGCCAGGAGGCGGGTATTCCCACATACTCCTCCCACCTGTAGACCACGGTGACCGCGTGCACCCATCGGCCGGTCTCGTATGTTTTTCGGTAGCTGGCGGTCGCCGTGGGGCTTGTGGGCTGGGGTTCGTCCTCTTCTGATGACACGGAGATTATGTCTTCTTCGGTTTGCGTCCGTGGTATATATGGGATGGTGTCTTCGTCATCTCCGTTGATGTCCGGCGTGTCCTCCTCCGCGGACGAGATGACGATAACATCATCTCCCTCTGTCCCGCTCTCCGAACTCTGGTCGGGGGACCAGGAGGGGGCCCATGACTTCATCGAAGAATCATCGTCTTCTTGCCACGCTACTCCCGCCGGCGCCCACTGGTCGACTTCCATGGATTCGGCGCGGTGCCTAGGTCCCATGAAGCGCACGGCCGTGTCGTCCGGCTCCGGTGTTAGTGGCAGTTCCGGGTATTGCCACCGGAGCCACTCGGGGTTAATCTCGTCGAGATCACTGGGGAGCCGTCCTCGTCGTGGGACGGCTTCCTCAGCGGGGATGGCGTTCGGCGCTTCTCCTTCCTCGTGGTCGGCGTCCCTCGCTTCGTCGAGAGGTGCTGCTGGCGGCTCGAACTCGTGGAGTGGTGATGCCATTAGCTCGATCTGGTCTTCCCGCAAATTCCGGCGCTCCTGCTCGATGCGTCTGACTTGCCGTGGCAGCCTCACGCGCGTCCTGCGTGTCACACGCTGCCTCCTGCGCACCATTCGTCCATGGGAGCGTGTCGGTTGCCAATTAGCCGTCCTTTGCGCCGTCGACTCGAGTCCCCGTCCGCGCAGAATTCCAGCACCGCTGGGACTCGCGCAGGGATCCGAGTCTGCCTTGCGGCGACCAGCCGCCGATGTACCAGCATCCATTGGCTCGTCGATCTTGCCGTAGTTGTTGTTGTTTTTGTTCATTTTTTTTTTGTTTCTTTTTTTTTGTTTGCCTTCAAAATTGTGAGCTGGGCGCATGCCTGACCGCGCCTTTTATACATTTTTGGGGGTAAGTGGGTGTGTGTGTGTGTCCGTTTTGACGCCCGAACTCTCTCCCCGAGATCGAATGTACACACGTGTGCACTTAATCTAAGAGATTAACTTCGTGCACACGTGTATTCTGTGCGTGTCTCACCCACTTTCCCCCCCCGTTTCACCAAGCGGCGTACCAATGTTGTTATTGCCCTTGTGGCTTCGCATGTCTTTTCTGTGACAGAGCAATGACCCAATTCGGGTATGTGCATCTGGATGAAACTGCAAGCATTGTTGTTGTCCTCTGTCTCGCTCTCGCAGCCGCGCAAAACGTACGAGAGTCAACGACTGCGTGCTCTGCCACTCGTTCGTACAGAAAGTGCAATTCGTTGTTGTTGTTCTCTCTCTCTCCATCGTCCACGCACCCGCGCCAGATGTAAGAGAGTCAGCACAGACGCATTCTGCATGTATTCATTTGCTCCCGATGCACTTGTTGTTGTCATTTTCTCGATCGTTGGCGTACCCGCGCTAATCGTAGAAAATAGGCAACCGTGCCCTCTTGCAAATGATTGCTCGAGATGCATTTTTGTTGTTGATGCGCTCTCTAACGTTAGTGCCTCGCGCTAAACGTAAGAGAGCCGACACCGGTGCGCTCTGGCGTGCTCTTTATGCGTGCATTTGCGCTAGTGTGGGTGGTCAACCGACGGTGCTGCGCACGCGTTGTTGTTGCCCTTTTCGTGCGCACGTTTACTGCTGCTCAAAACGTTCGTCAGCTGAACGCTCTTTTCTTGGTACAAAGTCCGCTGCAGTTTTGTTTTGCGCACGACCCCACACTAGTTGCTAGCGTAAGCCGGTCACAGCGTTTGGACGGCCGTTGAACTATTTGTTCGGCCGTTGAACTTGGATTCCGCATTCAGCGTATGCCCTCGAGAGTGGGTCATGGTCGTGCTTTCTCGACTGACATTTCTCCCGCTCTCGGGTGCATTGCCGAATGCGTGCACTTTCGCTCACTTCGCCGCGCTGTTCTGTTGTTGTTTCTTGGGCTGGGCCGGTTCAGGGCTCTGCTTTGGTTCTTTTATATTAAACGAATTATCAATAGCCTGGGCTCCGTTTTGGTTATTTTATATTAAACGGATTATAAATAGCCTGGGCTCCGTTTTGGTTGTTTTATATATATGCCATTAATAGCCGCTGCCAGCTTTGATTGTTTGGGTTTTGTTTGTTCTATCTATGCAGATGATTTTTCTATACAATTGTATACAACTATAGATAGAGTTTTATATGGCTATATACTCTTATAAATGGTCTCTTAGCATAGAGGCCTATTTATTTCCCCCCTTTTTTTAAATTAACCGAACAGATTGGGATATTTTATGCATCTCAATCTTTTTGGTTTCAGGCATATATATATATATTTTTTTTTTGTTATTCTTGGTTGGCTGACTCACCTGTCTCAATCCCGTCGCTGTGCGGCTTCAGGTCGCCTATGTGTGCTGTCCTTATTCGCTTGTCCGTGTGGCTCTTCAATTTGCAGATTACTGGTGACGAAAAATCTACAATTTGATACGGGCCTCCGTATCTTGGCGCCAGCTTTGCTGCGAATCCTTCAGCAGCATTCGACAGGTGGTGTAGCTTCACCCATACCTTTTCACCGATTCTTGGTCTCCACGGCCTGCGTCGCAGGTTATAGTGCCTGGCTTGGTCTTGAGCCGCCTTCTCCAGACTACGCCGCACGATTTCGAAAATGTCTTTAAGACGATTTTCTTTTTCTGCTGGCGTTTGGGCTACTTGGCCTGTTCCGACTGTTACCTCGTCGAACAGCGCCTTTGGTAGCCTTGGCTCTCGACCTTGTGTGATGAAGGCAGCGCTGTACCCTGTGGAGCTTGAGACGCTGGTGTTGACAGCCAGTGTCAGCTCGGGTAGTGCCTCATCCCACCGCCTTTGGCTATCCCCAGTAAATTGCGCTATCATCGTTTTTACTGTTCTGTTTGCGCGTTCCGTGGGATTTTCCTGCGGAGTGTATGGTGCAGTGAATTGGTGTTTGACACCCATCTCGTCCAGAAACTTCTTAAACGCCTTACTGGTGAACTGTGTCCCATTGTCGGTGATCAATACCTTTGGTGCTCCGAATCGTGCCAGAATCCTTTCCCTGAATCCTTTTTGTAGCGCTGCCGTAGTAGCGCTTCTAAGTGGTACCATTTCCGTCCACTTGGAGAAGCGGTCTATAAAGACCAACAACATGGTGTTGCCATGTGTGGATCTTGGCAATGGTCCCACAAAGTCGGCACATACTGTGCTCCAAGGCTCTTCAGGGATTTGAGTCAGCATTTGTCCTGCCGCTGCCAATTGACTCGGCTTGTACTGTTGGCATATTTCGCATTGTTGCACAAATGCTCGTACGTCTCTGTACAAGCCTGGCCAATAATAGCGTGCTGCTATTCGGGCTATAGTCTTCCTACTACCCGTGTGGCCTGCGGCTGCGGTGTTGTGGTTTTCCGCTAGGACTTGCCTTCTCTTTTCGGTTGGCACGCACAGTTTCCAGGCTGCTACATCCTCAGTTCCAGCTCTATGCGGGATGTGCCTATAGACGTTTCCGGATTCTTCGCAGTAGTCCGGGTATTTCCTGGGATTTTTCGAGATGTCCGATCGCAATTTTTGGATCCATTTGCAATTTGTGTTTGCCTTATCCATTGCGTCTTCCACCACCGAGACCCTTAAGCACGTTTCCATCAGCGGCTGTCGGGAGAGGGCATCTGCAACTACATTCAGGTTTCCTTTCCTGTATTTGATGTCAAAGTCAAATTGTTGCAGCTCCAGTGCCCACCTCGCAATCCTCCCTGATGGGCTTTCGATGGAATTTAACCACTTCAGTGCCATGTGGTCCGTAATGACGGTGAAGTGGTATCCTTCCAAGTACGGTCGGAGCTTCCTTATGCCCCAGATTATAGCAAGGCACTCTTTCTCGGTCGCAGAGTAGTTACGCTCTGCACCATTTAAAGATCTGCTTGCATACGATATGACCCGTTCGCCCTCCTCTGAGTTTTGGGTCAATATCGCTCCCAAACCATAATTGCTTGCATCCGTCTGCAAGCAAAATGGTTTTGAGAAATCTGGGCATGCTAACACAGGTGATTGTGTCAGCTTAGCTTTGACTTTCTCGAAAGCTTTTTCGTGCTCCTCGGTCCATTCCCACTTTGTGCCTTTCTTCAGCAGCGTGTGTAGTGGGTGTACGGTGGTGGCAAACTCTGGTACGAAGCGTCTGTACCATGATGCCACTCCCAGGTATTGTCGTAGTTCCTTGATGTTTCCAGGGGGCTTCAGTTCGGCGATAGCAGCAACTTTGTCTGGATCAGTGCGTATACCTTTGTCCGTCACCTGGTGACCAAGGTATTTTAATTCATTTTTGAAAAAGTCGCACTTTTCCACGTTGATCCTTAAATTTGCTGCTCTCAGCCGTCGGAACACTTCTCTAAGGTTGGCCATGTGTTCCTCGCGTGTTTTCCCAATTACGATGATGTCATCCAGATATGCGAACGCATGTGGCATCATCTCGGGTCCAATCACGCGGTCCAGTGCCCTCTGGAACGTTGCCGGGGCCGAATGGAGTCCGAATGGCATTACCTTCCATTGGTACAGTCCTTTCCCTGGGACTGTAAATGCCGTCTTCTCTCGGCTCTCTTTCTCCATTGGAATCTGCCAGTAGCCATCCTTGAGATCCAGACTCGTGATGAAGCGAGCCTCTCTCAGCTGATCCAGGATGTGGTGGACTCTTGGCAGGGGATACGCGTCTTTTATGGACTTGCTGTTTAGCTGTCGAAAGTCCACACAGAGGCGCCATTTTCCCGTCTTTTTCCGCACCATCACTATTGGTGCGCTGTGTGGGCTTTTTGACGGCTCAATGCATCCCTTGGCCAGCAGTTCATCCACCTGTCGGTTGATCTCCTCCTGCATTTTGGGATTCCTCGGGAAGTATCGCTGCTTGATGGGCCTGTCGTCACTCATAACTATCCTGTGCTCAGCTATGGGTGACGTTCCCTTTATCTTCTCGAATGCAGCCAATTCTTCTCGCAAAAATTGATCAATTTCTGCGTCCGGATTTAACCGTGGGATGATTGTTTTAGCTACTGACAGTTTCTCCTCCGGGTGTACTCGTCTTGGGTTTTTCTTTATGTTCACCATCACGCCTGCACATTCCAATACCGTGCCCATGCCTGACAGGAAGTCCCATCCGAGAACTAGGTCGTCGATGACTCCTGGCAGGATCAGCAGAGCGATCTCCATGCTGTTCCGTCCGAGTCTAATACTCACCTCGACCTGTTCTCGGATTTCGCTTTCTCGGCCATCTGCCATGCGGACTCGCCTTTCGGTTGCGCGTCGTCGGCCTACGTTGTTCAGTCCACGAGCTAGCTCCTCGCTAACGAAGCTACTCGTGGCTCCTGTGTCAATCGTAGCCTTATACTGACAGTTGCCGATCTCTACGGTGGCTGTCAGTTGCGCACCTTCGTCCTGTAGGCTGCCAATTAGTGTCTTGGGGCTGTCCTGCTCGGTTCCCGCTCGCCCCTTGGTGGCGGACGCCGATATCCGTTTCCCGACGGACAACATATTGACGTACGGACTCCGATTCGTCCACATATCCAGCAGAAATCCAGCATAGGACTTATACACTCAATCGCTAAGTGTCCCTCTTGGCCGCAACATCTGCATGCCCTCGCTGGATTTGGTATATGTGTATGTATGTTGTCTCGTCTAGTCCTTGGGGCTGGTCTGGGTGCAGTGTCGGCTTCTTCTCGCTCCTCCACCATTGCCATAAATCGTGTCTGATTTTGTCTGTGAGCGGGTTCGTGGTCATGATGGTATTCGGTGCGTCTTCGTGGTGGTTCCATGCGTCTTTGATGTGGAGTGTTACACCACGGCTGCTCCAAGTGTCTGTGCTGTGGCATGTTGTAATTTTGCTGCTCCATGCGGCTCTGCAGTCTCAGTTTTTCGCGGTCGGCTTCGAGTTCTTCGAACGCTTCGGCCAAATGCATCAATTCAGTTAAATTGCTGACTTGGTATGGCCTGGCGAACGCTCGCAAGTCTGGGAGGCTGTTATTATATATCCTATACAGCTCTCTTTCCGCTGAATATTTGAGTGGCCGCATTAGCGTCTGCATTTCGACCATAAATACCTTAAATGGCTCCTGTATACCCTGACGTCTTCGGGTAACTTCGTCTTTGAGATTTTCGAAATAATCTCTTGGCAAGAAATATTCCTGAAAACTCTGGACGAAAGTTACCCATTTGGTCCAGTGTAGGTTATTGGCTATGTACCATTTGAGTGCCATTCCCTGTAGTAGTTCCGGCATGGCTCTTGGAACTAAATTTAGGTCGAGTCCATATGTATCCGCTGACCACTCGACTTGCTCCAGGAACTCCAAAGGCTTCGTCGTTCCGTCGAAACGAAAGTTCCATTCGCGGACTTGTTTCGCCACCCTTGGATATTCCTGGGCCATAGTTGGTGTCGCTTGCTCGTGTATGGACACTCTTCTTTGTGGTTGTGGTGTTGACGCTGTTCCCCAAATAGAGAAATTGGCGTCTCTAGCGCGCGCTGCTGCGCTTGTTGCCGGGATGCTAAGATGTTCGAGATCCACAAATGTCGTCTCTCTTGCATCCGCAGCTTCGACTTCTTTGGCAGGGGATTGTCTGCCATGAGTCGCCGCCAATTCCTCTATCCTTGTACTGTATGGCAGTCTGGTTTCGTGTGTCTTCACCCACTCTCCAAACTGCCTGCGCATCGCATCCAGTGTGCCGGATAGTTCCACCTGGAACTCTTCTCCGTACCGCAACACTTCGTCTTTTTTTTAGGTTGTACACCCACGCACGCACCATTATTATTATTAATTTTTTTTTTTTTTTATAAAATTACTATAAACATATGTTTTCACTTCAATTATCGCAACCACCAACGTTGGGCGCCAGTTGTAACGAACCTGTTAGTTCGGTGGTTAAAGCTGGGCTAAAACTCAGCCGAGCTGTGGATCCGAGCAACAAATTTATTTCGTCGCGCTTGCGATAATTAAAACGAACAATATATTTCTTTGATAACTTTATATTTTATTTTATTGCACTGTCTATTAGCGTTTGTGTGGTGAAATTCCTCGGCACTCGCCGTGGCACTTCGGCCTTACGTTGGCTCGGTCACAATCACCTGTTCGCTTGAATCTGTCCGGCTCCGCCAGGACTAAAATTCTCGCGTGGCAAGGATCTTGTTCCTTCACCAATGTCAGGACCTCAGTGTCCTGCGCGATCTGTATGGATTGAGTGATGAGATGTATCACTCAACTGCCGATATTTCACTTTCACTTTACTGCTTTTATGTTAGCTTCACTTGCTGCTGCACTCTGTAGGTTAGCTCTCTAAGCTTCACTCTGTCCGCCAAACAATGCCTCGCGCCGTGCTGCGGCGCTCCTTATATAGGTCACTGGCTGACCTTTTGGCGGGACTGTACCGAGGTGGCGTGATGTTCTTCGGTGGCGTGATTTTTCGGTAACTTTCCACTGCCCTTTTGCTGGCGCCAACCATTGTCTGCCGGTGGTGTGAGTGTAGATGGCCATATTACACCCGCAATACTCCTCCCACACCAACGGTGCATATCCTCATCGATATGCGTGTCAGACACGCTCAAATGGCTGACTACCTGCGCTAGAAAGGGAGAGGACGAGAGAGAGCGAATTCGCCGCAACTGCATCGGGGCCGGATCGACGCTGGATCGACAGTTGCTGTGAGGGGCGCATATGCCATGGCCGTGCACATACACACATACCCATGTCTGCATGTTGGCCACGGCTATATGGCTCCTCACATTACATTACATTATATTACATTTGGTTAACAGCGCAGAGTGCGCGTAGAGAAAAACTGAGAGGAAACTGAGAGGGTTTGGATGCTATGTTAGTTGTGCCAAAATGACACGAGTTGAATCTTGTCATAAACACCAATCTTTGGAGGAGGTTACCAGCAAATTACCTTCCAAGTTTGGTTACTCTATCTTTAAAATGTTCGGAGATATACGGAGTTATCGACTTACAATCGGACTTGTCGATTATAGGCGCAGTTGTGGGCGTGTCACCACAAATTTGTTATCGGTTCTTAAAGGCGACTACCAGTAATATACCTACCAAATTTGACGTTCCCTACTCAAAAACTGCGGAAGATATAGCCACTGGAAAATTTTAGGGGCGGGGGTGATGGGGGCGTCGGAGGTGGGCGTGGCACATGCCGATCTTTCAAGGACCTCGCCAACAACCTACCAACCAAAATTGGTGACTGTATCCATTAAATTGTAAGAGATAAGTGGAATTTATTACTATCGAAAATCGAAATGTATCGATAATTGCGAAACTGAGGCAGTTATACATAAAATAAAGCAAAGTTGATCTGCGCCTGGTACACGAGAACCTATATTTCAAATTTGAAGTCTCTAGCTCTTATAGTCTCTGAGATCCGCGTGTTCATACAGACAGACAGACGGACTGACGGACAGACAAAATGTTGGATGCATAAAGCGTTTTTTATGCAAGCATGAAACAACAAGTCTGGGCGGTGATTTTAACAATTATTTTAAACTTTATTTTGCCGACACGAAAAAGTGCGCTTCTTCTTCATCAACAGGCTTGCTTAGACTAAACGATAGTCGATACTATCGATTCTTTTAGATTTTGTAACAGAGTTGTCAAGAGTTATTTAGTTTGACTAAACATCCCGGCCGCCTTGAAAGGATCTGCTTTCAATACATCAAGACTCCATCGGTAAAATGGCCAACTTGTGGATTGGCCGGTAGCAGATGCCATTGGCTGTGCGAACATGAACAACTCGAACATGACCATCCTTTCCAGGCACAAGTGACTCGATGCGACCAAACTTCCATTGCTGTGGTGGAAGATTGTCGTCATGGATTATGACCATGGTCCCAATATGGATGTTTGATGAAGATGTTGTCCATTTCGTTCGGGCACGAAGCTCGTGAATGTAGTCTGATGACCAACGACGCCAAAACTGCTGTTTGGCAGCGGTTATCACGTCAAACCGTTCCAAATTGTTGAGATGCGGCGTTGATATGTTGCGCTCGGGAAGCGCCCGTAGGGATTTTCCCACTAACAAGTGTCCTGGGGTGATTGCTGCGAGATCGTTTGGGTCAGGTGACATAGGCGACAATGGGCGAGAGTTGAGAACAGCTTCGATTTCTGCTGTGATCGTGCAGAGTTCCTCAAATGTTAGGCGAGTGTTTAAGAGCTTCTTGTACATCAACCCCTTTGCACTTTTGACTGCTGCTTCCCAGAGTCCGCCAAAGTGAGGTGCCCTGGGGGGAATAAAATGGAACGAAACGAATTCAGTAGCACAATACGCTGATATTGCGTCTTGCGTAGATACGATGTCAGCAGGATTTGATGCTGATGGCACGTATCTCCAATCTCCGATTGAAGTCAAATCCTGAATTTCAGAAATTCGATTTCCAACAAATGCAGATAAAGTGACTGAATGTTGCTTTAGCCAATGCAAAACAATTTGCGAATTCGACCAGAAATATGCGGCGTGTGGCTTTTCGGCGAATATACCCTTAACTTTGTTGTAGACTTGTGCCAACAAGTGAGCTCCGCATAATTCCAGTTTGGGAAGCGATTTCTTCTTGACTGGGGCCACTGTGGACTTGGCGGTGAGAAGACGAACCACAACGCTTCCACAGGCAGATTCCGACCGCACATAAATGCAACAGCCGTATGCTCGAATCGAGGCGTCGCAGAATCCGTGCAATTGAATTGAGCTATGGTTGACCTGCTTGCAGTATCTAGGTACAGCAAGTGACGAAATGGTTTGGAATGATTCCAGGCACTTCTTCCAGGCCAGTTCATGATGCTGTGGTACAGATTCATCTCAAGTAAACCCTGCGAGCCAGAGTTCCTGCAGGATGATCTTTGCGACGATTATGAGTGGTGACACAAGTCCGAGAGGGTCGAACAAAGCTGATGCGATAGATAGAATGGTCCTCTTGGTGACGATTGACGCCACCATTTTTGGTCTAAAGTTGAATAGCAGCATACCAGTATGTTGATTCCAGCTGACGCCAAGTTAGCGGAATTTTCGATGAATTGGGCATGATTTGAATGCCATTTTGATAACGGGAATTGACCACGACGCAAGATTTCCGTTACTTGATCCTTGTCATCACTTGTCATCACTTCCAGATAAAAGATCATCTATTTGAGTACAAATTAACCATTTTTGGCTCGGACACTCCAATACTGATCTGAGTCCCAAAAACTGAAAAGCAACAGTCAAGCACTGCGGAGGAAGTGTCCTGGTATGGGCATCTATCTCGACAGCCCGCGTCGGAAATATTGTGTTTATTGAAACAACAATGGACAAATATGTGTACTTTGATATACTAAAGGAAAAGTTACTTCAAAGTGCCGAGAAACTAGGAATCCGACGTACTTTCCGGTTCTACCAGGGCAACGACCCCAAGCATAAGGCCGGAATAGTACAGTCCTGGCTTAGATCGAACTGCCACATGATAATTCCACCGCCCCAGTCTCCAGATTTAAATGTTCTTGAAAATTGTGGGCTCTGCTGGAAAATAATATCCGGAACCACAACATATCCTGCAAACAGGATCTCCAAAATGCTCTGCTGATGGAGTGGAGCAGAATCAGTCCAGAAACTACCCGGAAGCTGGTATCTTCCATGAAAAATAGGTTAAGCGCAGTTGTTAAGTTTAAAGGATATCATACTAAGTATTAACCTCCTTTTTTAAACTTTTATACCCCAAATATTTAACTTTTCTTAAGACTGTTTCGAATAAGCTGTGACACGTTTTTTTGACATGTTTTCAGTTTTTGACTAATTTTAATTAATTAATTAATATTTGCATAAAAACTAAAGTTTCCTCTTAAAATGTGATATAACATTAAACAAATTGGCATTTAAACATTTTGCACTTGTTTCCTTGTTTAAACTTTATAGCACTTTAAAATTTTTGCTAGACACTGTTCCAAATAAGGTGTGAGACACTGTATATATGTATAGGAGTTGTACTTAAGTGTTTTCCTGTGATGCTGATTGTCCACCGATGCTAGCTGGAGGAGCGTGATCCGTGATGACGAGATGAGATGTGATGAAAAAATGATCCCGTGATGACGATGATGAAATGATGAATCCGGCTCGAAGGACCAAATGTTGTAGTGGGGCGGCCAATTTGCTTTCCCAGGAAAAACACTTTTCTATTTTTTTGTTGTTGTTGGTGTTGTATGCACCTTTCTTAATTTATTAATACTTCACTGTATTTTTACACTTCTAGCTGTTTTCTTATACTAACTGTGGTAACATATTACATTACATTATATTACATTTGGTTAACAGCGCAGAGTGCGCGTAGAGAAAAACTGAGAGGAAACTGAGAGGGTTTGGATGCTATGTTAGTTGTGCCAAAATGACACGAGTTGAATCTTGTCATAAACACCAATCTTTGGAGGAGGTTACCAGCAAATTACCTTCCAAGTTTGGTTACTCTATCTTTAAAATGTTCGGAGATATACGGAGTTATCGACTTACAATCGGACTTGTCGATTATAGGCGCAGTTGTGGGCGTGTCACCACAAATTTGTTATCGGTTCTTAAAGGCGACTACCAGTAATATACCTACCAAATTTGACGTTCCCTACTCAAAAACTGCGGAAGATATAGCCATTGGAAAATTTTAGGGGCGGGGGTGATGGGGGCGTCGGAGGTGGGCGTGGCACATGCCGATCTTTCAAGGACCTCGCCAACAACCTACCAACCAAAATTGGTGACTGTATCCATTAAATTGTGAGAGATAAGTGGAATTTATTACTATCGGAAATCGAAATGTATCGATAATTGCGAAACTGAGGCAGTTATAGATAAAATAAAGCAAAGTTGATCTGCGCCTGGTACACGAGAACCTATATTTCAAATTTGAAGTCTCTAGCTCTTATAGTCTATGAGATCCGCGTGTTCATACAGACAGACAGACGGACTGACGGACAGACAAAATGTTGGATGCATAAAGCGTTTTTTATGCAAGCATGAAACAACAAGTCTGGGCGGTGATTTTAACAATTATTTTAAACTTTATTTTGCCGACACGAAAAAGTGCGCTTCTTCTTCATCAACAGGCTTGCTTAGACTAAACGATAGTCGATACTATCGATTCTTTTAGATTTTGTAACAGAGTTGTCAAGAGTTATTTAGTTTGACTAAACATCCCGGCCGCCTTGAAAGGATCTGCTTTCAATACATCAAGACTCCATCGGTAAAATGGCCAACTTGTGGATTGGCCGGTAGCAGATGCCATTGGCTGTGCGAACATGAACAACTCGAACATGACCATCCTTTCCAGGCACAAGTGACTCGATGCGACCAAACTTCCATTGCTGTGGTGGAAGATTGTCGTCATGGATTATGACCATGGTCCCAATATGGATGTTTGATGAAGATGTTGTACATTTCGTTCGGGCACGAAGCTCGTGAATGTAGTCTGATGACCAACGACGCCAAAACTGCTGTTTGGCAGCGGTTATCACGTCAAACCGTTCCAAATTGTTGAGATGCGGCGTTGATATGTTGCGCTCGGGAAGCGCCCGTAGGGATTTTCCCACTAACAAGTGTCCTGGGGTGATTGCTGCGAGATCGTTTGGGTCAGGTGACATAGGCGACAATGGGCGAGAGTTGAGAACAGCTTCGATTTCTGCTGTGATCGTGCAGAGTTCCTCAAATGTTAGGCGAGTGTTTAAGAGCTTCTTGTACATCAACCCCTTTGCACTTTTGACTGCTGCTTCCCAGAGTCCGCCAAAGTGAGGTGCCCTGGGGGGAATAAAATGGAACGAAACGAATTCAGTGGCACAATACGCTGATATTGCGTCTTGCGTAGATACGATGTCAGCAGGATTTGATGCTGATGGCACGTATCTCCAATCTCCGATTGAAGTCAAATCCTGAATTTCAGAAATTCGATTTCCAACAAATGCAGATAAAGTGACTGAATGTTGCTTTAGCCAATGCAAAACAATTTGCGAATTCGACCAGAAATATGCGGCGTGTGGCTTTTCGGCGAATATACCCTTAACTTTGTTGTAGACTTGTGCCAACAAGTGAGCTCCGCATAATTCCAGTTTGGGAAGCGATTTCTTCTTGACTGGGGCCACTGTGGACTTGGCGGTGAGAAGACGAACCACAACGCTTCCACAGGCAGATTCCGACCGCACATAAATGCAACAGCAGTATGCTCGAATCGAGGCGTCGCAGAATCCGTGCAATTGAATTGAGCTATGGTTGACCTGCTTGCAGTATCTAGGTACAGCAAGTGACGAAATGGTTTGGAATGATTCCAGGCACTTCTTCCAGGCCAGTTCAAGATGCTGTGGTACAGATTCATCCCAAGTAAGCCCTGCGAGCCAGAGTTCCTGCAGGATGATCTTTGCGACGATTATGAGTGGTGACACAAGTCCGAGAGGGTCGAACAAAGCTGATGCGATAGATAGAATGGTCCTCTTGGTGACGATTGACGCCACCATTTTTGGTCTAAAGTTGAATAGCAGCATACCAGTATGTTGATTCCAGCTGACGCCAAGTTAGCGGAATTTTCGATGAATTGGGCATGATTTGAATGCCATTTTGATAACGGGAATTGACCACGACGCAAGATTTCCGTTACTTGATCCTTGTCATCACTTGTCATCACTTCCAGATAAAAGATCATCTATTTGAGTACAAATTAACCATTTTTGGCTCGGACACTCCAATACTGATCTGAGTCCCAAAAACTGAAAAGCAACAGTCAAGCACTGCGGAGGAAGTGTCCTGGTATGGGCATCTATCTCGACAGCCCGCGTCGGAAATATTGTGTTTATTGAAACAACAATGGACAAATATGTGTACTTTGATATACTAAAGGAAAAGTTACTTCAAAGTGCCGAGAAACTAGGAATCCGACGTACTTTCCGGTTCTACCAGGGCAACGACCCCAAGCATAAGGCCGGAATAGTACAGTCCTGGCTTAGATCGAACTGCCACATGATAATTCCACCGCCCCAGTCTCCAGATTTAAATGTTGTTGAAAATTTGTGGTCTCTGCTTGAAAATAACATCCGGAATCACAACATATCCAGCAAACAAGGTCTCAAAAATGCTTTGCTGGAGGAGTGGAGCAAGATCAGCCCAGAAACTACCCGGAAGCTGGTATCTTCCATGAAAAATAGGTTAAGCGAAGTTGTTAAGGCTAAAGGATATCATACTAAGTATTAACATCCTTATTTAAGCTTTTATACGCCAAATATTAAACTTTTCTTAAGACTGCTTACCGATAAATTGATTTTTTTTTGTATATGTTTAAAGTTTTTGTCTAATTATACTATTATACCAAAATAGTATAATAGTGTATTGGTTTTGTGCAATGTCCGTCATGCTGTCTGTCCGTCTGTCCGTCCGTATGAACGCGCGTTCCTCCGACACCCTTTGAGATAGAGACTTGAAACTTGGAACGTATACTGGAAAGTACTCTCAAAAGTTAAAGTGTCTTGGGTTTGGACCTACGTCCACTAGGGAGCTAGAAAATCGATAAATTCGATTTTAGCAAATCGATAAATCCCCATATCTCTTACAACTTAATGAATACAGTCACCAATTTTGGTTGGTAGGTTGTTGGCGAGGTCCTTGAAAGATCGGCATATGCCACGCCCACCTCTGACGCCCCCTTCACCCCTGCCCCTAAAATTCAAAAATGGAAGATATAGATCTTCCGCAGTTTTTGAGTAGGGAACGTCAAATTTGGTAGGTATATTACTGGTAGTCGCCTTTAAGAACCGATAACAAATTTGTGGTGCCACGCCCACACCTGCGCCTATAATCGACAATTCCGATTATTAATCGATAACTCCGTATATCTCCGAACATTTTAAAGATAGAGTAACCAAACTTGGAAAGTAATTTGCTGGTAACCTCCTTCAAAGATTGGCATACCAATTTTTGGACCACGCCCACATCCGCCGCCCCCAGGAACTTCGTCCCTAGAAATTTAAAATGCGCATATCTGCCGTAATTTGCAAGCTAGAGTCGCAAAATTTTGCAGGTATGTTACTGGTAACTCCCCCATAGATCGATAAAAAAAAATTGGATGGCCACGCCCACTCCACCTACCTAAACCGATACACCAGTTGGTGTAAATCGATAAACCCATATATCTCACGCAATTTGAAAACTTAAGTCACCAAATTTTAAAGGTATATTGCTAGTAACACCCTTCATAAATGTGGAAAACAAATTTTGGACCACGCCCACTCCCGCCCACAAAAAACGATAAATGCCTGTATCTCCCGCAATTTAAGAGCTACAGTTTCCAAACTTAGAAGGTATATTACTAAGACCGAACTCCAAAATTTTTTTGGAACACGCCCACTCCCGCCCCCAAAACCGATAAACGCCCATATCCCCCGCAATTCAAGTATTTCGTAACTGTACACAAATTAAGGTATAATAGTATTCCGCTGTCGGTTACGTCCGACTGCAACGTTCTATCTTGTTTTTATTAATTAATTAATATTTTAATAAAAAATAAAGTTCCTTTTCAAATGTGATATAACATTAAACAAATTGGCATTTAAACATGTTTAATTTGTTTCCTTGTTTAAACTTTATAGCATTTTATATTTTTTGCTGGTCGCTGCTTACCGCCCGCTTTGAGCCATTGTACGTCATATATTCATACTTACATAAATAAACATACATACATACATACATAAACTGAACACATATAAAATCAAATAATAACTTGGCCGAACATACAGTGTCTCTCATAGGATTTTGAACGGATCTTAAACAAGGAAACAAATTAAAAATTTTTAAATGCCAATTTGTTTAATGTTATATCACATTTGAAAAACAAACTTTAGTTTTTATTAAAATATTAATTAATTAATCAAAATTAGTCAAAAACTGATACATAACCAAAATTCATGTCTAAAACTTTTTGAACAGTTACTTTATGGACACCTGGGTGCCCTAAAACCCGGATTTTTTTCGTCAGGTTGAATATTTTCGGTTTTAATAGACTAATCCTCCATAGTCAGTTTAGTTTTTTCCTGCAATTCGGATGCAACAAGCCAACAAGGACCATGGGCAAACTGACTACCATTGAGCAAAGGAAACTCATCCTGGAACACTTAAAAATCGGATATTCATATCGCCAAATAGCTAAAATGGTCAATCTAAACACCTCAACTGTATTCCACATCATTTGGAGTTTCGTGGACAAAAATTGGACAGAGGACAAGGGCGGAATTGCAACAAACCCGATTTACACCGAGCAGGACGAGCCAAGGATCATCAAGATTTCAAGGGGAAATCTTAAGCTATGGGCTCAAAAACTGACTCAATAGGTGCAGGATGAAATAAGGGAAAAGTTCAGTATGGGAACTGTGCTCCAAGCTCTGCGCAACCGTGACTTTAAGGCCCAAGTATCACGGAAAGAGAAATTTATATAAGCAAAAAATACAGGGTATAGGATGACGTTCGCCAAAATCCACTTATGCAAGGATTTGGAGTTCTGGAACACAGTCATATTTGAATATGAGTCCAAATTCAACATTTTTTGCCAGGACGAATGGAATTATATGTGGCGACAACCCAATACTGAGGTGGACCCCAAACAATTGAAGGCAACAGTCAAGCACGGCGGAGGAAGTGTCATGGTTTGGGCCTGTATCTCGGCAGCCGGTGGCGGAAATTTTGCGATTATTGAAACAATAATGGACATGAATGTGTACTTCGATATACTAAAGGAAAATTAACTCCAAAGTGCCGAGAAGCTAGGAATCCGACGTACTTTCCGGTTCTACCAGGAAAACGACCTCAAGCATAAGTGCGGAATAGTACAGTCCTGGCTTATCTGGAACTGCCACCTCGTGATAATTCCACCGGCCCAGTCTCCAGATTTAAATGTTATTGAAAATTTATGTGCTCTGCTGGAAAATAACATCCGGAAACACAACATACCCAGCGAACAAGATCTCAAAACTGCTCTCCTGGATGAGTGGAGCAGGATCAGCCCAGTAACTACCCGGAAACTGGTATCTTCCATGAAAAATAGGTTAAGCGAAGTTGTTAAGGCTAAAGGATATCATACTAAGTATTAACATCCTTATTTAAGCTTTTATACGCCAAATATGTAACTTTTTTTAAGACTGTTCAAAATTTTTAAGACATGAATTTTGGTTATGTTTTCAGTTTTTGACTAATTTTAATTAATTAATTAATATTTTAATAAAAACTAAAATTCCCTTTCAAATGTGATATAACATTAAACAAATTGGCATTTAAGCATTTTGAATTTGTTTCCTTGTTTAAACTTTATAGCACTTTAAATTTTTTGCTAGACACCGTTCAAAACCCTATGAGAGACACTGTACAAACATAAAGAGATAAACGGCATAACTCAAACAAATAATTAAATAATTTTAATGCAAACATATGTAAGTCTGTATGTTAACATCTAAATCCACTAAAGTACTTACAATTTAATAATAATTGCTGCAGTCCACTATATTTCCACTTTGTGCGAAATAAATTAACATATGTTTGTAAAAACATATGTTCTTCTTTTTGTCATGAACACAATTAATAAGCACTGATCGACAATCCAGGGCTGCAGTGTCTTGTGTTCCACAACCAACGTTTCGTCGAAACATTATTATAACTTAATTGACAATTGAATGTGGCTTGTATTTTCTGATTTAATTATTTTATTTTGTTATTGATTAAACAATAAAAAATTAATAATAAGATATAATAACACTTATTAGGAAATATAAGCACATTTATATTTGTATCCATTTTTTTTGTTGTCCCACAAAAAAATTAATAAATAAATAAACGCAAGCAATAAATTTGATAATAGTATTACGAGAACAAGTGCCTGTTCCGCAATTCCCATCGTTCCACGTTTGCAAAATAAAGGAATTTCATTGTGAACCTATCCCTTGAGCCAAATAGTTTGTTTATTCTCGGTTAACCGTGAGAACATAATATGTCCACGGAGCCAAATCCACAAGATAAAAAACATTTGAATATTCCATCCGTTTCGGTGTCAGAAGTGCCTCTTCATCTCCGATTCCCGCGGCTAAGCGAATTTCCGCCTCGCAAGTCACTCGCACTAAGAGTGAATCTTCCTCTCCTCATCCAAAGTCACCACAAGTGACCAAATGTCCAATTACGACCAGATCAGGGGCAGAATTATCCACAACAAAAATGGCATTATCCGAATTTATCTCCGTGACGGATAAACTGAGTCAATTTGAAACACGATTGACTAGTCGAGCCACCCCACTTCCAACTTTTTCCGTTGCCGAGTGTGCAGAGGTGTTCACGCATTGCGCAGGTGCCAGAGGTTCCTGCGTCTGACTGCCGAGAAGCGTTTGAGAGCAGTGCTCGTAAATCATTACTGCCCAAACTGTCTGGCCCATCAGCACTCCGAGGGTACCTGCCGGAGTGGTGCGTCCTGCCAGGTGTGCTCCGATCGAAGGCAACGAAGCTGAATCGTGAGGTCGTACTGGAAGTCGACCCTCAACTCCAACATCTCACCCCAATTCGAGCAGTCAGCAAGAAACGTCAGTCGATGTTTGGCAATGTTGTCCTTGCTGATGAGGGATGGCACACTCCAGCAGCCATTTCGCTCATTCTGGGAGCCGATGTGTATCCAGACATCATTCTGCCGGGCATACTTCCATGCCAAAATGGCCTTCCCGGTCAAAATACGGAATTCGGCTGGATGCAGCTCATAAGGATACGATTTTTTTATTCACAATACTGTGTGTTGCAAGGGGGGAAGATGTTTATGACAAGATTCAACTCGTGTCATTTTGGCACAACTAACATAGCATCCTGAGCGTAAGAACTTGTGTGATGGTTCGAACGGGGCTGAGCTGAGGCCACCAGGCGGGTCGCGGGTTGCGGATAGCGAACGGCCTCCCAATGGGAGGTTAGCTGCGAATAACACGAGAATTCTCGTAAATAAGCAGTCCCGGACAAACAGCGGGTATGACACCGAATGCGTACCGACAAGGCGTTTGTGTTGCCGCCTCTTAAAAGTATAGCCTCACACACCCCCAACCTCCCTACACACTTACCTACCTATCCCATCCCCCCAAATCTCACATCGTACCGTGCCGATAGTCAGCCTGGCTGGGGGCCCGGTATACAAATAGCCCAGTCATAAACGGTGTGCTCAGGCAAATGGCGACCGCCTGTTCTATTCAGCCTTACCCGGGTATCGCGGATCTCTGCCCGGGTGGACACTCATTTCTCCGCAGCTCGTGGGACTAATTATGTCTAGAAAATTTCTTAATTTAAACATTCCGCAGGATCTCCCAGCGGAAGCTGTCGCAAGACAGTTGGAGGATCGAGGCCTAGACGGTCGGAGATCCTCCAGTGTGGTAGACCTGCCTCCACACCATGCTACTCCAGCACTATATAGGAGAGTGCCACAGGCACAGCAAGCCCCGAACCGGGGCACTCAATGGCGAAGAACCCTAAGGGTGGCAGACCAGCCTCCACCCCGGGCCATTCCAGCGCCAACCGGAGGAGCGCAGCAGACACGCAGGAATGTGGTCGGACCATCCCGACCACAACACCTTGCACCAAATGCTACTGCTAGGCAGGGCGGACAACGCCCAAAGAAAAAGGAGGAGTTCCTGCCACCGAGGGGCGTAGCAACACCCTCACGCCACCGATGGCAACCCCAAAAAGGGCATGCCCGCAGGCGGAAGCCCCCAAAGCACAAGATCCAGTAGTTGTAGGAATACCGGCCAACATGGCCCCAGAAGGCCTGGACATGCGTCCAAGCACGTCACGTGCGGCCATGAGGACCAACCCTCCAGCAGCCGCCGGACCTCGATCGTCATACGCGGATATGGCGAAAAAAGTTAAAGTGGCCGTGCTACCTGTGGAATACAGGTAATGCTTGGTCACGAAGACATGTCGGTGCTGGAAAACACCATCCTAGACGAGCTGGTTGAGTCTGGATGGGCGGTCTCGTTCGCGGGCATTCATTTTCGGGTGGGATTCCTGATCATTGAGTGCTCCAACGAAGACTCAGCCAACTGGTTGAGAGCCGCCGCACCGAAGCTGCGTTTGTGGAAGGGCGTGCCCCTCACATGCAAAGTGGGAGACGCAATACCTTCGCCCCACAGCATTACCATTTATTGCCCGAGAAGCATAGACAGGACCTCGGAATTCATTCTGGCTCTGATAAGGAACCAGAATAGTATGGATATCGAGGCCTGGAAATTAATATCCAGGAGAGACGAAGGAGGCGGATCACTCCTGGTTATTGGGATAGACGAGCTATCCAAAAAGGCTATAGAGGAAAGAGGACATCAACTCTCTTTCCGGTATGGGACCATCCATGTGAATGGTCTCAAAAAGAAGGTCGGGGCAAACAAGCCAACCGAACCAACAGTCAGGGAAGCAAATGTGGAGGACATCCCCACCACATCTTTGGCCCCCGTGGCAGCACCGAACATCCACTCGCTACAGCCCGCCGACACGTCGGAGGACCTCGCAGAGGACGAGGATCTGGCGGATGTGACGCTCTATCACGAAGAGGAGGTGGAGGACCACGAAGTGGCGATGTCCCCACAGGAGTTAGCGGAGGAGCTGCAAGAGGATGCGGCAGTTGCTGACGTCACAATGACGAGCAGCGGTGACGAGGGCAGCTCCAGGCCCCAGACACCATGGCAACTGGAGCCCATCCTCTAGTTGATGACTAGAATCATCGATACCAGGGTAGCCCAGGTGAACATTCACCACGCCAAAGCAGCCTCGGCGGTGCTGGCTAGAATATTCACCAAAGAACATCTTGGGCTGGCCCTGGTACAGGAGCCATGGGTGTATAACGGCATTAAAGGCCTTTATACATCCGAATCGAAGGTAATCTGGGATCAGAGAAATCTAGCCCCTAGAGCATGCATCATGGTAAGGAAAAATATTAATTTCATTATCCTTTCAGAATTTTTAACTAGAGATTGTGTCCCGATAATGGTCCAGGCCACTGGCGACACTGCCTCTATGGTAGTAGTGTCGGCGTACTTCGCAGGAGATGGACCCTGCCCACCACCAGAAATTGAGAGACTGGTGGAGTACTGCAAGATGGAGAAGATGCCGATAGTTATCGGATGCGATGCCAACGCGCACCACTCGATATGGGGCAGCAGCGGCATCAACATAAGGGGTGAGTACCTCACAGATTTTATTGCTAAATATAATCTAGAAGTAGGCAATGTCGGATCCACACCGACATTTGTAACAAGGGTTAGAGAGGAGGTCTTAGACATCACCCTGGTCAGTCGGTCCCTAAAACCTCATCTTAGGGACTAGCACGTCTCACCAGAGGAATCTATGTCAGACCATAAGATAATCCGTTTTAAGCTGCAGCTAAATACGGATAGCAGCACCCCCAGTAGGAACCCCAGAAAGACAAACTGGGAAAAGTTCAAGTCCACCCTAGAGCTCAATCTCTCCAACGGGACATCTGGTATACCCAGAACCCCATCTGAGCTATAGAGAGCTGTAGGAAATTTAAATAAAAGCATAACAGATGCGTTTATGGATAGTTGCCCGTTAGGGAAAAAACACATGGTCAAAGATGCTCCCTGGTGGAACGAGAGCCTGGAAAGGCTACGTTTAACTACACGTCGCCTCTTCAACAAGGCAAAGAGAGACGGAGAATGGGAGAGGTACCGTGAAAGTCTGACCTCCTATAACAAGGAGATAAGGAAGGCCAAAAGGGAGAACTATAGGAACTTCTGCGAAAGCATAGTCAGCACAAGCGAAAGCGCCAGGCTCCACAGAGCTATGTCAAAGCGATCGCCTGATGCTAACCTAGCATTGAAGCGTAGAGACAACTCCTTTACGAGTAGCAATATGCAAAGACTAGAGCTCCTCTTCGAAACGCACTTCACAGGTAGCTTACCCTATCGGGAAGAAGTTATCGTGAGAGGGAGCAGGTATAGACCGTCGACTGTTGATTGGGCATGTGCCAAGCTGACAGTCACAGCAGAAAGATTGAAATGGGCAATTGGTACTTTCCAGCACTACAAGTCTCCAGGATTAGACGGGATATCGCCAGTATTCTTACAGATCGGTAAGGACTTACTCCTCTCCCGCATCAAGAAGATACTGCAGAGTAGCCTTGCCCTCGGTTTTATACCAAGCGCTTGGAGGAGTGCTAGGGTGGTCTTCATCCCCAAGGCTGGGAAGAAGGACATCACCAACCCAAAGTCCTTCAGACCCATCAGCTTGACTTCGTTTTTACTGAAAACATTGGAAAAGCTGGTGGACCACAATATCAGAAGCACTCTGCTGATGCAGAGTCCGCTGCACACAACGCAGCATGCTTATTGAGCGGGCAGGTCTACGGACACGGCACTTTATCAGCTGAAGAGCACGTTAAGCTCAATAGTTGAGAATAAGGAAATAGCACTGTGCGCCTTCTTGGACATAGAAGGCGCCTTTGACAACACGTCACACGATGCGATTAGGGCCACCCTTGCAAGAAGGGGTCTGGACTCCACCACCAGTAGGTGGATACTGGCACTACTGGGGTCCAGACAAGCCACCGCATCAACACATGATAGTAAGGTTACAGTCTTAACCACCAAAGGCTGCCCCCAAGGGGGTGTACTGTCTCCGCTACTCTGGAGTCTGCTAGTAGACGAACTGCTTAACAGACTTACCACCAGAGGTATCCAATGTCAAGGCTATGCCGATGATATTGTCATAATAGCGAGAGGCAAATTCGAGGAGACACTCTGCGATATAGTCCAGACAGGGTTAAAAATAACGAGAGACTGGTGTAAGGAGGTTGGACTCAACCTAAACCCTACAAAAACAGTCATCGTCCCCTTTACTAGACGGTACAAGCTGCAGAGGATGAAACAAATACGGCTCTCAGGATGCCTATTAGAAACCAGTAGGGAAGATAGGTACCTAGGGGTCACATTTGACAGCAAGCTAAACTTTGGCACCCATGTACAAAACACGGTATCGAAGTGCTCAAGAGCGCTCTACACGTGCCGGAGTATAGCCGGAAAGTCATGGGGCACATCACCAAAGATAATGCGTTGGCTATACACAATGGTAGTGAGACCCATGCTGACTTATGGAGTAATAGCATGGGGTGATAGAGCGCGGCTTAACACCGTGAAAAGGGAGCTGCAGAAACTGCAGAGACTGGCCTGCGTATGCATGACAGGGGCAATGCGCACCTGTCCAACAATGGCCTTGAAAGCCTTAATGGAGATAACACCACTCCACCACACAATAAGGCTCCAACAGAAAGCTACACTCTTAAGGATGTCAGCGGAAGGAGTTGGAGGCTATCACATCCTTAGCCAAAAAGATGCCCAACGACTTTCAGATGAACTTCCCCTGCTGGTTCAACCTAGGGATGAAATGGCAGCCGAATACATATTCGAGCGTAATTTCAAAGTTCATATGAGTAGCAAAAAGGAATGGACGTCACTGGATGACATCCATCCCATGAAACCGCACACCATAAAATGGTACACCGACGGATCACTCACCAACCAGGGCACAGGCCTAGGAGTGGTGGGCCCTCGGATATCTTATCATGAATCCCTAGGAACGCAAACCAGCATATTCCAAGCTGAAGTATGTGCGATAGGAAGGTGTGCGGATTTTAACCTGGTGCGCAACTACCGGAATACGGATATATCCATCCTATCCGACAGTCAAGCAGCGTTAAACGCTATTAGTGGGACGAAAATCACTTCTAAAGTGGTCCTAGAAGCACGATCCAGACTTGACCGAATCGGGGCAACCAATAGGCTCACCCTAAGATGGGTCCCGGGCCACACGGACATAGTTGGGAATGAACTGGCCGACAGGCAAGCAAGATTGGGGGCAGAGAGACCCCTAGTAGGACCTGAGCCGTATTGTGGCATCGGAAGACAAACGATACGGCAGGAGCTTAGGAATGAAGAAAGACAGAGGAGGCAACGGAGCTGGGCAGAGGCACCAGGACTCCGACAAGCCAAATGTCTTCTGGGTGGCTATAATCAGAAGCGATTTAAGCAGATTATAGCCATGAGCAAAAACAATCTTAGAATACTCACCGGTCTACTGACGGGACACTGTAGACTAAGAAGTCACCTAGCCAAGCTTGGTATAATCAGTAGCGGACTCTGCAGGTTCTGTGAAAGCGAGGAGGAATCCTCAATGCACATCCTAGCAGAGTGTGTAGCCGTAGCAAGGAAAAGAAGTAATATCCTAGGGATGCATGTCATGATGAGCAATGACATAGTGGCCCTCAACCCAATGAAAATTCTAGCATTCGTGCAAGAAACTTGGGTTGATGGAGGAGCTTTAAAGCCCAGAAGGGGCACAATATATCTATCAGGTCGCAGTGCACACACACCCCCAACCTAATAATAATAACATAGCATCCAAACTGTCTCAGTTTCCTCTCAGTTTTTCTCTCAGCGCACTCTGCGCTGTTAACCAAATGTAATATAATGTAATGTAATATGTTACCAAAGTTAGTATAAGAAAACAGCTAGAAGTGTAAAAATACAGTGAAGTATTAATAAATTAAGAAAGGTGCATAAAACACCAACAACAACAAAAAAATAGAAAAGTGTTTACCAATTTTTGGACCACGCCCACATCTGCCGCCCCCAGGAACTTCGTCCCTAGAAATTTAAAATGCGCATATTTGCCGTAATTTGCAAGCTAGAGTCGCAAAATTTTGCAGGTATGTTACTGGTAGCTCCCCCAAAAGATCGATAAAAAAATTGGATGGTCATGCCCACTCCATCTACCTAAACCAATACACCTGTTGGTGTAAATCGATAAACCCATATATCTCACGCATTTTGAAAACTTAAGTCACCAAATTTTAAAGGTATATTGCTAGTAACACCCTTCATAAATGTGGAAATAACATTTTGGACCACGCACACTCCCGCCCACAAAAAACGATAAATGCCTGTATCTCCCGCAATTTAAGAGCTACAGTTACCAAGCTTAGAAGGTATATTACTAAGATCGAACTCCAAAATATTTTGGGCCACGCCCACTCCCGCCCACAAAAAACGATAAATGCCTGTATCTCCCTCAATTCAAGAGCTACAGTTACCAAACTTAGAAGGTATATTACTAAGATCGGGTCACGCCGACTCCAGCCCCCATTTAAAGCTTGGTTCAGGGTATATGGTAATCGAGCTCACTCGACTACAGCGTTCTTACTTGTTTTACTCTGGATTTTATGTTTAAGCTTTATATGATTATTATGTGTTATGCATTTTTTTTACCCTTAACCCATTAAAAATGGGTAAAAAGGGTATAATGGTTTTGTATGTATGTATGTAACAGGCAGAAGGACGCATCTCCGACCCCATAAAGTATATATATTCTTGATCAGCATCAACAGCCGAGTCGATATAGCCCTGTCCGTCTGTCTGTCTGTCCGTCTGTCCTTCCGTCTGTATGAACACGCGGATCTCAGAGACTATAAGAGCTAGAGACTTCAAATTTGGAAAAAGGTCACGTGTACCAAGCGCAGATCAAGTTTGCTTTATTTTATCAATAACTGTCTTAGTTTCTGAATTATCGATAGATTTCTATTTCCGATAGCAACAAATTCCACAATTTAAAAGACAGAGGCTTCTACTTTATACATAATATGCATATACATATTATTGATCAATTGCCGAAATTTCATTAAGATCGGACAAGAAATACAAAAGTTATAGTCAAAAATATATTCTCATATTGATCTCATTTCTATCAGCAGCCGCAAGCAATTTCTGTATGCATATATGTAAATAGGCGAGCGCATGTGTGAGAAAATGATGGCATGATAATCGACGCTAGCGTCAATATATTTGTGTGTATTCTGCAGAACCCCGATAACTACTATTTCGTGTGTAAGCATGTACGTATGTATATGCACGTGTTTGTAGCCATTCAGTTCGGGCATTTGAGTGCAAATTATCTTGAAGGGAAATTTGCCAAGAAAACTAGAATATATTTATCAGCTGGGTTAAGGGTATATCGTAGTCGAGTTAACTCGATTACAGCATCTTACTTGTTATTTGTATTGTTTTATGTTTTCAGGAAAAAAATTTTGCACGCCAAATTATTTCTTGTGATTTCACTTTAACTTAATTTATCTAATTATAGATGGTACACAATTTTTTTTTTTTTTCAATTCTTAACAACAAAAAAAAAAATCAAAAGAACAATATTTAATTTAATTATCTACAATTGTTGAATTAATAAAGTCCATGGGGTTTGAAAGATAAGCCTTCGTCTCCCCCAGTCAAATAAACTGTTGCGGGGTCGGTGCCGTGGTGCCAAATTTAATGTGGTACGGGAAACTTCAAAAGCCGGATCAGTCCTCAGTGACGTAACTGTCCTGACCGAACATTTATAATTTTTGGTGTTCCGCTGCAGGTCCAGATTCGAAGCGGCTCAGAACTCATAATTTTTTTTTTTTGTATTTGGTTTTCTGGTCGACTATAAAATCAATTTTAATTGTCTTATAAATTTATTTATTTCTTTGGCTCAGATTTGATTTTTCTTTTCCCTTATTTTTTTCACAAAATAATTTTCACATGAGAATTTGTAAAAAAAATGTTCTCTTTTTTTTGGGTAATCATAGCCTAGCTCACCACGAATGTTCTTTTGGTGGCTTTTATTAATTAATAGGTTTAGGGCTATTACAATTGTTCACCAAAAAAAATTTTCGGGTAGTGTTAAAAACTGTATTTTTTTTTCGCGCACAAGTGTCCATCTTGAATTTTGTTTTTGGTTTTCCATAAAAATTGTACGCGACGGGACTTGGCAAAACCAACATCTTCGCGGGCAGCACTCGAGCAAAACCTCACGCCACAACCATTCTCTTCGGCAGACTCTTCTCGACTCTGTCATTGCTAAACTATTATCTTCGACAGACCGAACTCCAGAGAGTCTCCACCAGAACTTATTGATCAGCTTTCCCGAGAAGGGCTTGAGATTGTACCACTTAATCTCATAGAGGGCGTAATCAAAAGCTCGGCTTAGTATGAAAAACAAAGCATACTCTTAGGCATACCAAGCAAGCGCACTACATCCCCTTTCACTCATTTCCCTCCGAATTGCCATTGTCACGAATTCTTATGAGAATTCTCTGCTTGGCGATCACGGCGTATTGCTATTTCCAGTTTTTTCGAGTTGGTTGCGTAATTTAAATGTGCCTGCGTTTCTAGCGAGATCTCGGCACCAAATGATCGCAGAACTCACCACCATTCTCTCTTCTCTCTCTCTCCCAGGATCTACTCGTCTCTCAATAACGTTGACCTCTTCGAGTTCCCTTTCTGTTCCCGTTGCTCTTTGTCTATTCCCATTCCTGCATGCTGCTCTCCTGACGTAAGATTCGAAGCCCGAACTTCATTACATACTCTGACACTGTTTATCCTCGAAACAGCTCTTTTCCATTTCTCACTTTCTCAACTTAAAACTACCATGAGGCAACACTCCATATTGCGCGCAATTTATAGCTTTAGCTTTCTATTTTTTCGCTCTTTTCGCAACTTTGAATAAAAACTGATTCACATAGAAGCGCCCATATCCTCCATTCTCGGCCATTTTTTCTATCTCTTTAGCAACACACTTTCTGGGATTTCAAGGGGAAATCTTAAGCTATCGGCTTCAAAACTGACTAATTAGGTGCAGGATGAAATAAGGAAAAAGTTTAACGTGGAAACTGTGCTCCAGATTTTGCGCAACTATGACTTGAAGGCCAAAGTACAACGGAAAATGCAATTTACAAGCGCAAAAAATAGAGGCTCTAGGATGAGGTTCGGCAAAATCCACTCATACAAGGATTTGGAGTTCTGGAACACAGTCATATTTGAATATGAGTACAAATTCAAAATTTTTGACCCGGACGGATGGAATTATGTGTGGCGACAACTCAATACTGAGCTGGATCCCAAACACTTAAAGGCAACAGTCAAGGACGGCGGAGAAAGTGTAATGGTATGGCATGTATCTCGGCAGCCGGTGGCGGAAATTTTGTGATTATTGAAACAACAATTGACAGGAATGTATACTTCAATATACTAAAAGAAAATTTACTCCAAAGTTCCGAGAAACCGGGAATCCCACGTACTTTTTAGGGTCTACCAGGACAACGATCCCAAGCATAAGGCCGGAATAGTACAGTCCTGGCTTAGATCGAACTGCCACCACGTGATAATTCCACCGGCCAAGTCTCCAGACTTAAATGTTATTGAAAATTTGTGGGCTCTTCTGGAAAATAACATCCGGAAATACAAGATATCCAGCAAACAGGATCTTAAGACTGCTTTGCTGGAGGAGTGGAACAAGATCAGCCCAGAAGTTGTTAAGGCTAAAGGATGTCATAATAAGTATTAACATCCTTATTTAAGTTTTTATACGCCAAATATGTAACTTTTTTAAGACTGCCCGAACTAAGCTTGCAAATGTATTTTGGTTATGCTTTCAGTTTTTGACTAATTTTAATTAATTAATTAATGTTTTAATAAAAACTAAAGTTCCTTTTTCAAATGTGATTTAACATTAAACAAATTGGCTTTTAAACATTTTGCGTTTTTTTCCTTGTTTAAACTTTATAGTACTTTAAAGTTTTTGCTAGACACTGCCCGAAATAAGCTTGGAATCACTGTATACCGAGACTGCATCGTCTATTTTCAGTTACCTTAATTTAGATCATCAACACTAATAGAACAATACCGTCTTAAGCACAGTGCAAGCAAGTACCGGAAGGTTACTTTCAGTTCCTATTGTTTAAAAGCTCAAGTATTAACCAAAACCATTCAAAAGATATTCATAAAGTTTAAAGTTTTAAGGATTTAATTCGTAGTTTTCACTTGCTACCGCTGCTTGTAGGTTGTGCTCAAGCTCAACGCATAAATTGATGGCTCGCGAACTATTTAAAGCACTGCTTAAACTTTTCTCCAGCCACCATTCGACAACCGTAAACAATCTCCGGTTCTCTTAGCAACAGCTATATTCAACTGGCACCTACAGACTAGGCCGTGCTCTACTGGACTTGTGTTCGCACGTTCATCACAGAAGCTGCGACAGACAGAAACACGATATGGAAATCAGCAGTATTATATGTATATCGGATATAAGTATATCACCAAATTAAACTTTGTTCAGATGGGCCCATGCTCCAAAATCGCTGTTTGGGTGGGTATTGAAAGTTTGCTGATTCTTTAAACTTGGCACCATTTCATTTTATGAACACCTTAAGCTTTTGTGTAACACTAAAAAAAAACGATTGTTGTAAATGAGACTGGCCGCATTGTTGAAAAACTACAGTTTAAGAACAACACCAGTCAACTTGGTCATTCATTCGGCATAGCACGCCGCAGACATATCAGTTCGTCATCGACGTCTCGTACATCCAATCAAACTTCGCTCAGTGATCAGTTATTCGACCTCCCCACCCTCCAATGATATATATGTGCTGTTATTTCGCTTCAGACTACATTGTTTTGCCATAAAAGCGGATGTAACCAAGATGTACATGCAGGTAAACGTTGTTATATTAGTATGTTATTATAAGTTGCGAGTGTGTTCCTTAATAGCATAGCTTTCTATTGGAGCCTTACGATATGGTGGAATGGCGCGAACTCCATTAAGGCTTCCAAGGCCATTGTGCATAGCACCTGTCTGGCCTACGCAGGCTATTCGTTGCAATTTTGGCAGTTTTCTTTTCACGGCGATGGGTCTTACTACTATTAGGCATAGCCATCGCATTATCTTTGGTGATGTACCCCGTAACTTTCTGGCTATACTACTACATGCATAAACCGCTCTGGACCACTTTGATATCGTGTTTTTTATATAGTTTCCAGAGTCTAACCTGTTGTCTAATAGGCTTCCTGCAAGCCGATTAAGGCTCATTTTTTGTAGCTTATATCGACTGGTAAGGGGATGATAACTGTTTTTTAGGGTTTATGTTGAGTCCAGTCTCAATACACCACTCACTTGTTTTCAGTAACCCTAACTGGACTATGTCACAGAGGGTTTCTTCAAATTTGCCTAAAGCTGTTATAATAGTGTCACCGGTATATCGCTGATATTGAATACTGCTCGTGGTAAGTCTGCTGAGTATTTCGTAATTCCAGGCTATCGTTCAACCAGGGGCATCCTTTGCTATATGTTTTATCCCTACCGTGCACCTATATTCAAAAGCATCAACTATGCTTTTGTTTAGATTCCCTACAGCTCTCCACAATTCCAGTGGGGTTCTGGGTATACCAGATGTCCCAGTGGATAGGTTAAGCTTTAGGGTCGACTTAAATCTTTTCCTAACCAGGGTCTAAGACATCCTGCCTGACATTCTAGCCATAAAGCCGAGGCTGCCTTAGCATGATTAATGTTTTACCTGAGGGAATATCCGCCAATCTACGTCCTTGTCCATAAAGCAGATAGCTTATTTGCTCCAACCTTCTGAAGGAGAGTTGGTGTCCACTTTCCTCAATCATTGCGCCCACGCCTTCTTTGTTGGAACCGCTGCTGAAAGGCAAACCTGCCGAGCTTGGTGGTCGGTATAATCCAACCTTCACATTCGTGGATCACGATAATACTCTCCTATATGGTGCTGTAGTAGCACGGTGTGGACGCTGGTCTACCACACATCGCCCGGAAAAGGCTCGATCCTCCAAATGTCTTGCGATATTCTCCGTTGAGAGATACTGCTTTATGTTTAATTTACTTGAACGTTTCATTTGTTCCTATGAGCTACGGAGATTTATGTGTCTGGTGGCCTAAGCTCAGCCCCGTCCCAACCGTCCCACAAGTTGTTTTGAACAGATAAATGTTGTTATAAAATTCGTTGCGTTGAACGTCTCCAAGACGACAATTTTGTCTATCACATTAGCTTTGGTCGACCCTCTCGGACTGGTGTCACCAATCATAATCGTCGCTTACTTGGGATGAATCCGTACCACAGCATCTTGAACTGGCCTGGAAGTAGTGTCTGGAATCATTCCAAACCATTTCGTCACTTGCTGTACTCAGATACTGCAAACAGGTCAACCAAATCTCATTTCAATTGCATGGAATCTGCGACGCCTCGATTCGAGCGTACGGCTGTTGCATCTATATGCGTCGGGATCTGCTTTCGAAATCATTGGTGTTCGTCTTGTCACTGCCAAGTCCAAAGTAGCCTAGTGAAAAAGAAATCGCTTTATTTTTGGCACAAGTTTACAACAAAACAAGTAAGAACGCTGTAGTCGAGTGAGCTCGACTACCATATACCCTGAACCAAGCTTTAAATGCATTATAGGTTTATCTGTTTTGGGGGCTGGAGTGGGCGTGGCCATATCTTAGTAATATACCTTCTAAGTTTGGTAACTGTAGCTCTTGAATTTCGGGAGATACAGGCATTTATCGTTTTTTGTGGGCGGGAGTGGGCGTGGCCCAAAATATTTTGGAGTTCGATCTTAGTAATATACCTTCTAAGTTTGGTAACTGTAGCTCTTAAATTGAGGGAGATACAGGCATTTTTCGTTTTTTGTGGGCGGGAGTGGGCGTGGTCCAAAATTTTTTTCCACATTTATGAAGGGTGTTACTAGCAATATACCTTTAAAATTTGGTGACTTAAGTTTTCAAATTGCGCGAGATATATGGGTTTATCGATTTACACCAACAGGTGTATCGGTTTAGGTAGGTGTTATCACTCTTCGAAGATATTCGCGGATTGAAAAAAACCGCTTAAAATCTCTAAATTTACACAATCCGTTTCTAGACAATCCTAAGGACATTCACTTAATGGAGTTGGCGGTCGTTAATGAAAGCATACTTAAAAAATTTCGCATATTCGCACACGAGGAAAGTGTCCGTCAAAGTCTTACTTGGCCGTATTTATTTGTTGACATCTAAGACGGTGTACATCGAAGTGGTTCACCCAATTTCTCGCAGATTGTCGCCAATGTCACCTGACCTTAAGACTATAATATTTACTTATCTTATAATATGTACATTTAATGTTTTTCATGTTTCATACAACTTTATCTAATACCTAAATAACAATAATTTTGTTTGTTGAAAATTTCTCTTTAAATTGAGTACTCTATTTAAATTTTTTTTTAGGTGCATATTTAACTATAAAGTATAATATCTGACATTTATTTATAAAAATTGGATAAATTACGTAAAATTCAAATAATAATAATATTTCAAAAATGCCCAATGCATAATCAGAATCAGTATCAGTATTAATCAGAAAATAAGTGGAAGTGCAGTTAACAACAAGAGAGATCGTTGCAGTCAGACGTGCCACCAAGAAATTCCTTCCAAGTTTGCCTCTCAGATTGAGGTGTCCATCCTATTTTTTATCGATCTCTTTCGGGAGTTACCAGCGGCAGATGTGGCGTGGTTTAAAAAATGATATGCCGATCCTTGGAGGAGCTAACCAGAAAGTTACCTTCCAAGTTTGGTCACTGTATCTTTCAAATTGTAGGAGATATACGGATTTATCGATTTACTTTCCGAATTATCGGCATTGTCGATTATAGGCGCAGCTGTGGGCGAGGAACACAAATTTGTTATCGGTTCTTAAAGTCGATTACCAGTAATATACCTACAAAATTTGAAGTTCGCAAATCAAAACAAGAGAGAACGTTGCAGTCGGAGCGTGAGCGTGGGTTTTAAAGACGGTGAGCAGAATCACTCGGGGAGAGCAGGCACAAGCAATTGTATAACCTACTTTCACTCTTAAATTCTGGAGATATTGGCTTTTCGAGACTACGTTGCTCAAAAAAAATTATTGAGAAGTTTCCTAATAATCTTCCTACCCAGTTTGGTAACTATCTAACTTAAATTGCGGTGGATATTGCCATTTATCGATTTTGGAGGCAGGAGTGGGCGTGGCCAAACAAAAAGTTTAGGAGTTCGATCTTAGTAATATACCTTCTAAGTTTGGTAACTGTAACTCTTAAATTGCGGGAGTGGGCGTGGTCCAAAATTTGTTTCCCACATTTATGAAGGGTGTTACCAGCAATATACCTTTAAAATTTGGTGGCTTAAGTTTTCAAATAGTGTGAGATATATGGGCTTATCGATTCACAACAACAGGTGTATCAGTTTAGGTAGGTGGAATGGGCGCGGCCACCTAATTTATTTTATCGAGCTTTAGGGGGGTTACATTCCTTCCAAATTTTAAGACTCTAGCTTGCAAATTACCGCAGATATGCGCATTTTAAATGTATAGGGACAAAGTTCCTGGGGTCGGCGGTTGTGGGCGTGGTCCAAAAATTGATATGACAATCCTTGGAGGAGGTTACCATCGAATTACCTTCCAAGTTTGGTTACTCTATCTTTAAAACTTTCGGAGATATACGGAGTTATCGATTTACAATTTCCCCAATATCGGAATTGTCGATTATAGGCGCAGGTGAGGGCGGTTATCGCAGTTAGGCAAGTTCAACTGCTGAGTGAAACGTTCAAAATTGCCACCAATTATTTATTTATTTATTTATTGTTTTAGTGGACACCAAAAATACAAATATTAAAAATTCGAATTAAATAAATTTTAAAATATTTTTGAGGGTAAAATACAAAAGGTCCAACACTTGTTGCATGAATTGGAGAAAATGCAGAAAAACCAAATCAGACCAAAAATAATTGGGAAGAAAATAATTAGTAATAATTAGTTAAGCCTCACCACATTTATATGCGAAAAAGTTAATCAAAAAAGTTGGCAGCTCTATAATCAAATCGAGAGTAGGATGATAAGGATCTTCAGGATAAACAAGTGCATCACAGCGAGAAAAAATCAGATTTAAAATTAAATCTAGTAAACGGTCGTTACATTTTCGAATAGGGTTAACTTAAGACAGTGACAACTCATGGATCCATAAATTCATTTGATCTAAGTGACACCAATACATTTGGTGGAGAGAATCATATAATTTCTTGAAGATTAGAGTCACCCCACACACACCCCATCAGATAGTCTCTATCAGAAAGCGTAGAGGAAATGTATTGGTTAGCAGATACAAGATTAAGATATATTGAGACATCAGATTTAGGTGCTTACAGCAATTAGACAACCATTACCCTCACGTGATACTTGATCACATCTATATGGGGTGTATTTATTGGAAAATATTGAATGATCGGAGATATCAGGCCTTAACCAATATCGCTAAATACAAAAAAATCAAATTCTAAAGACTGTCAAATTATAGTATAGATAGTTTTAAGACCTATAACTTTCCGATGTGCTAGAGACATTTAGATTATTTTAGTTTTTTGGTGCAACATTAGAAGATGACGCATCAGAGGGATTCAGAGACAATGTAATAATAAAGGCCCTTCGGCCAGAAAATTGTGCCAAGCACCTCTGCTGAAACACTTTGCCGAAACACACGTTATGAGAAATAAAGCATTGAGATAGCCAGAGTAATAAAGCACACATGAAAACCTCTATGACAACAACAATGCGAAGCGATCGACTCTCACCGAAGCGAAGCTGTCGCAGTGTTCGTGGGTCAACAGTGTGCAGCCTTAGTGCTAAGGGCACAGCTGCTACAACCCAGGAAGATCACTCTTCTCGTACTGATCACGATCAAGTACACAATTGCGACCAGTGCTGTCCGATAAACCGGATAAGCTCCGTTGGGTCGGTTGGGTTCTATCCGGTTCCTGCAGCCAACGAGAGAATCCACAAACAATTGCACTACTAAAAGGGTATGTGCATGCTTTAAAGTAGGCATTAACTGCGAACTGCCGCTCTCTTGATGATATATCAAGCAAAGCAATCGAAAATCAAATGTTATGGAACCAGCAAGTATTTTTTTGGCCTTTAACTTTAAATCGATGGCCGCGGATATCATCCACCCACACAAAGAATTCTGGAAGAAAGAAGTCTGCCTCGTTACAAACAGCAACTTAGATGACAACTAAATTTAAATCTGGAACTAGAGTGTTTAATTAAAAATTTCTTTAAGACTAATATACTCGTATATCATTTTTTCGATTTTTGCCCTTATTTGAAGTTATTTTACATAATAATGAGGTATTTGTATCACCGTCTGAATAAGGAGAGCATTCTGTGAACTTTTGATTTTCAACAGTGCAAAACCTTCTTTCTTCATCTTCATCAACAGAAATGTTATTGTCATTTTGATTCGTTGAAGGTAATTCCATCATCCCATTAAATTTATCTGCATTTTTTTTTATAGTACATTGTCTCCAATTTAATTCAAGTTCATCAAGAGAACGTTCTGCCACCATCGCTTTTAGTTTCTTTGCCATTTGACGATTTATACGCTAAGTACAGGATCATGAGCTTTTAAATGTTACCTACATTTTGAGACGCACCTGTTGTACCACAAGTTTATGTTTTACATCCACAGTAGGCATATGCGATAGCATTCGCTTAAGTGCTTCATTGGCTTTTTCGGTTTCAGATAATCGGTTTTTAACATTTGAGTTTTGGATGGACTGCTTTAACATTACTTTAAGTCAAATCTACAAGTTTGGTTAAAAACCTTCTAAATTTACACAATCCGTTTCTAGACAATCCAAAGGACATTCACTTAATGGAGTTGGCGGTCGTTAATGAAAGCATACTTAAAAAATTTCGAATATTCGCACACGAGGAAAGTGTCCGTCAAAGTCTTACTTGGCCGTATTTATTTGTTGACATCTAAGACGGTGTACATCGAAGTGGTTCACCCAATTTCTCGCAGATTGTCGCCAATGTCACCTGACCTTAAGACTATAATATTTACTTATCTTATAATATGTACATTTAATGTTTTTCATGTTTCATACAACTTTATCTAATACCTAAATAACAATAATTTTGTTTGTTGAAAATTTCTCTTTAAATTGAGTACTCTATTTAAATTTTTTTTTAGGTGCATATTTAACTATAAAGTATAATATCTGACATTTATTTATAAAAATTGGATAAATTACGTAAAATTCAAATAATAATAATATTTCAAAAATGCCTAATGCATAATCAGAATCAGTATCAGTATTAATCAGAAAATAAGTGGAAGTGCAGTTAACAACAAGAGAGATCGTTGCAGTCAGACGTGCCACCAAGAAATTCCTTCCAAGTTTGCCTCTCAGATTGAGGTGTCCATCCTATTTTTTATCGATCTCTTTCGGGAGTTACCAGCGGCAGATGTGGCGTGGTTTAAAAAATGATATGCCGATCCTTGGAGGAGCTAACCAGAAAGTTACCATCCAAGTTTGGTCACTGTATCTTTCAAATTGTAGGAGATATACGGATTTATCGATTTACTTTCCGAATTATCGGCATTGTCGATTATAGGCGCAACTGTGGGCGAGGAACACAAATTTGTTATCGGTTCTTAAAGTCGATTACCAGTAATATACCTACAAAATTTGAAGTTCGCAAATCAAAACAAGAGAGAACGTTGCAGTCGGAGCGTGAGCGTGGGTTTTAAAGACGGTGAGCAGAATCACTCGGGGAGAGCAGGCACAAGCAATTGTATAACCTACTTTCACTCTTAAATTCTGGAGATATTGGCTTTTCGAGACTACGGGCGGGAGTAGGCGTTGCCCAAAAAAAATTATTGAGAAGTTTCCTAATAATCTTCCTACCCAGTTTGGTAACTATCTAACTTAAATTGCGGTGGATATTGCCATTTATCGATTTTGGAGGCAGGAGTGGGCGTGGCCAAAAAAAAAGTTTAGGATTTCGATCTTAGTAATATACCTTCTAAGTTTGGTAACTGTAACTCTTAAATTGCTGGAGTGGGCGTGGTCCAAAATTTGTTTCCCACATTTATAAAGGGTGTTACCAGCAATATACCTTTAAAATTTGGTGGCTTAAGATTTCAAATAGTGTGAGATATATGGGCTTATCGATTCACAACAACAGGTGTATCAGTTTAGGTAGGTGGATTGGGCGCGGCCACCTAATTTATTTTATCGAGCTTTAGGGGGGTTACATTCCTTCCAAATTTTAAGACTCTAGCTTGCAAATTACCGCAGATATGCGCATTTTAAATGTATAGGGACAAAGTTCCTGGGGTCGGCGGTTGTGGGCGTGGTCCAAAAATTGATATGACAACCCTTGGAGGAGGTTACCATCGAATTACCTTCCAAGTTTGGTTACTCTATCTTTAAAACTTTCGGAGATATACGGAGTTATCGATTTACAATTTCCCCAATATCGGAATTGTCGATTATAGGCGTAGGTGAGGGCGGTTATCGCAGTTAGGCAAGTTCAACTGCTGAGTGAAACGTTCAAAATTGCCACCAATTATTTATTTATTTATTTATTGTTTTAGTGGACACCAAAAATACAAATATTAAAAATTCGAATTAAATAAATTTTAAAATATTTTTGAGGGTAAAATACAAAAGGTCCAACACTTGTTGCATGAATTGGAGAAAATGCAGAAAAACCCAATCAGACCAAAAATAATTGGGAAGAAAATAATTAGTAATAATTAGTTAAGCCTCACCACAGCTCTATAATCAAATCGAGAGTAGGATGATAAGGATCTTCAGGATAAACAAGTGCGTCACAGCGAGAAAAAATCAGATTTAAAATTAAATCTAGTAAACGGTCGTTACATTTTCGAATAGGGTTAACTTAAGACAGTGACAACTCATGGATCCATAAATTCATTTGATCTAAGTGACACCAATACATTTGGTGGAGAGAATCATATAATTTCTTGAAGATTAGAGTCACCCCACACACACCCCATCAGATAGTCTCTATCAGAAAGCGTAGAGGAAATGTATTGGTTAGCAGATACAAGATTAAGATATATTGAGACATCTGATTTAGGTGCTTACAGCAATTAGACAACCATTACCCTCACGTGATACTTGATCACATCTATATGGGGTGTATTTATTGGAAAATATTGAATGATCGGAGATATCAGGCCTTAACCAATATCGCTAAATACAAAAAAATCAAATTCTAAAGACTGTCAAATTATAGTATAGATAGTTTTAAGACCTATAACTTTCCGATGTGCTAGAGACATTTAGATTATTTTAGTTTTTTGGTGCAACATTAGAAGATGACGCATCAGAGGGATTCAGAGACAATGTAATAATAAAGGCCCTTCGGCCAGAAAATTGTGCCAAGCACCTCTGCTGAAACACTTTGCCGAAACACACGTTATGAGAAATAAAGCATTGAGATAGCCAGAGTAATAAAGCACACATGAAAACCTCTATGACAACAACAATGCGAAGCGATCGACTCTCTCACCGAAGCGAAGCTGTCGCAGTGTTCGTGGGTCAACAGTGTGCAGCCTTAGTGCTAAGGGCACAGCTGCTACAACCCAGGAAGATCACTCTTCTCGTACTGATCACGATCAAGTACACAATTGCGACCAGTGCTGTCCGATAAACCGGATAAGCTCCGTTGGTTCGGTTGGGTTCTATCCGGTTCCTGCAGCCAACGAGAGAATCCACAAACAATTGCACTACTAAAAGGGTATGTGCATGCTTTAAAGTAGGCATTAACTGCGAACTACCGCTCCGATTGCTTTGCTTGATATATCATCAAGAATATATCAAGCAAAGCAATCGAAAATCAAATGTTATGGAACCAGCAAGTATTTTTTTGGCCTTTAACTTTAAATCATCCACCCACACAAAGAATTCTGGAAGGAAGATGTCTGCCTCGTTACAAACAGCAACTTAGATGACAACTAAATTTAAATCTGGAACTAGAGTGTTTAATTAAAAATTTCTTTAAGACTAATATACTCGTATATCATTTTTTCGATTTTTGCCCTTATTTGAAGTTATTTTACATAATAATGAGGTATTTGTATCACCGTCTGAATAAGGAGAGCATTCTGTGAACTTTTGATTTTCAACAGTGCAAAACCTTCTTTCTTCATCTTTATCAACAGAAATGTTATTGTCATTTTGATTCGTTGAAGGTAATTCCATCATCCCATTAAATTTATCTGCATTTTTTTTAATAGTACATTGTCTCCAATTTAATTCAAGTTCATCAAGAGAACGTTCTGCCACCATCGCTTTTAGTTTCTTTGCCATTTGACGATTTATACGCTAAGTACAGGATCATGAGCTTTTAAATGTTACCTACATTTTGAGACGCACCTGTTGTACCACAAGTTTATGTTTTACATCCACAGTAGGCATATGCGATAGCATTCGCTTAAGTGCTTCATTGGCTTTTTCGGTTTCAGATAATCGGTTTTTAACATTTGAGTTTTGGATGGACTGCTTTAACATTACTTTAAGTCAAATCTACAAGTTTGGTTATTTTGCGAAAGACATATAGCTTATTTTAAACAAGTTAAGTTGATTTATAATACTGTCTTTATTTCTTAAAATTTCAGATTTAAATAGTATATGATGTACAGAGACAGCAAGGCATGATTCTCTCTTCTAGGTAGTGACCTATTTATATTAATCATATGTACCATACGTAGCATTTATCTAAGATAGTCTTCATTCGTGAACATTGAGGATCTAAACTGAGCAAACTGTACAACAAACTACTTACTGCAACCAACTTCGTGCTGACGCCAACATACTCCCCCCCCTTTCAACAGTATCCTCAATAGGCGGCAGAGACATCTTGTTCAGCACCTCGAGCAATGTCATCTCTGCCCGGAATTACAGCATGCACTCTGGCTAGTGACCAGGTCATGGTCGGCGGATTCTCGTCTTTAACGAGACATACATGATTTATTTGAATCAAACGAGCTGGAGTTCACCATTTAGCACGCTGTTGAAGTAGTGTGTCCTCACGCCACCGTGCCCAAAAGATTTCTCAGATTACTCGCTGCCAACCATCCAAGCGTTTGCAGGCTAAACTCGTTAGGTCCGGTTCCAGAATTGTGGCTGGATCTCCGCCAATCACAAAATTGGCCGGAGTCAACACATCTACATCGCCAGGATTTTCTGAATTTGGATCTAACAGTGGAGAATTAGTTGTTGCCACACTTTGACAGACAAGTGCTCGCCACTCATCACAAATGAGCACCGATTGATCAACACAGTGGTAATGGTGTTGCCTTGCGGTGTTCTCTGCAGCCTCCAGATTTTGGCGGCAGTGCTGTAACTCCAGGAGCTGGATCATAGATTCGTGCTCACTCTTGCTGTAGCTCTCGGTCAGCTCTAGCTTCCGATCGAATTTCACCGCCTGCTGTTGCAGCTGCACCAACTCTGCACTCTGGATGTCTATCTGCTGCTGTAAATGCTGCCATTCGCTGGCATGTTGTTCGACCAGCCGGTATTGAAGCTGGACCAGTTCTAGTTGGTGCGCCTGCTCCACATCGAGTTGTCTTTGCCGTAGATCCGTATTGATACCCTGCAGCTGCTCCATCTCCCAACTTCGTCGAACAATCTCGTCCTGCCGCTCATCAGCAATCGAGACATTCTCTAATGCGGGATTGGAGATCAACAATGTAGTTCGGCTTAAGCGTTGACAACCACCTGTAACTACCCATCCAAGGCGAGTCTTTTGTAACAAAGGCAGTCCGGGCACGAGCCTGATCTGCCCAACACACAACAAATCGTAGAACATGCTGGCTCCAATCAGCAAATTCACATACTTGTAGAATGTGGCATTAGCCAGTCGTATATTAGCTGGAACTGACTATCCGTAATCGTGTGTGAGACCAGTGATTGAAGCGTCATAATCCGATGTTTGGGACTTCAAATCAATTTCCACCGTGCTACCTTCCGTGTGAACATTAGTGTCACCAATACCAGACACTATCGTTAAAAATCGCGTTGTTTTTAACTGCAACTGCTGCGCCAGCCGAGAGGTAACTAGATGCAGCTGAAAGCCTGAATCCAGCTAAGCTCTGCATGGAAGGAATCGAATTTTAACAAGAATAATAGCAGTGGCCAGTAGCACCACCACTGCTGAACCAACCTGTGCAGCAAAAGAAACAGCAGAAGACGGTGAAATGCACGAGGAAGACGCGATGAGAGCAAATTCAGCTAATGCATTGGCTGGCTGCTAGGAAATGTTGTCGTCAAAGTGCAGCAAGGTATAACGCCTGTTGCCAAAGACATAACAATGCCCACTGCCGCACTCACGAGAATGGTCTCCAGCCTTTAAATAATTCAAGCAAAGGGCCATCTTCAAACTTCCTTTTGTCGCAGAGAGGGTGAAAGGTTTCCAAATCGGCTGCACGTATAAATAGTATGGCCGACACAATTACAAAATGGGCACGGAGAATTGTTTCTTTGGGATGCCACGAAAGATCGTCTACTGGGGTTAGTGTTTTGATTGTTTTTTTCCAACTGGTATGCCATTGGATGCGCCTAGTTCTCTAGCTTTTGGCATTGCTTCTCCAAGAACGCATCGAATTCTTCAGCTGAGGATATTTGGTCCATAGGTGTAGCCTCCTCGCAACAAGTCTGAGTAGAGATGTCCAGCTTTTGTAGCAGCATGTGTATGACCATGCAGCGAGCTATTTCCTGCGTGCTCCCCAAGGATTCAAGTGCGCGCATATGCGAGTTAAACGTGTCTGAAAACTCGCGGAGCTTCCCTGCTGAAGTCGAATCCACCTTTTTGAGGCCAATAATCTCCTTGATGTGTGATTGAAACACTAATCGCTTATTATTGAACCGTTTGTTCAGAATGTCCAAAGCCGCACGATAGTTCCCACTGTATATTTCTAGCGAACGTAGACCGCAAATGTTGAAGCTTTTCAATATCACTAAGCGCAGTGTCTTTATTAATAATCGAGTTAAACATGGATATAAAGTTATTCCGTGTAACCGCTAAAGAATGTAGGCAGCTTGAGTTCCAGTAAGCGCGATCAATAATGATGGGAGTTGACCGATCAGCTGCCGACTCAACATTCCTAAATGTTGAAGATAAGGGACGCGATTCGAACATTTCAAACTGCCTTTTCAACCGACATGTTCAGATCCAGAAAGTATAAATCGATTAAGTCTTGCGCTTATAATAAGAAATAAGCGCAGGCACACTCTTACTGGACGCGACTGTTGTGTTCATATTTAGGCTTAACGCTCGCACAAAGTTGCAGCCAAATGCACAAATTTATTGACACAGCTGCTTATGTACACGAAAGAAGTTCACGAAAGTTCAAGCGAAGCAGCGGTACACACTAAACGACGATTGCGTAGCGGAATTATTTGCACCTGTCTTTGAATGCACTTTCTGCTCTTCAATTTATGTTTTTATGTGCAACTAATTATTGTTTTTGTTATTGTTTTGTTTGTGATGTTGTTTACTAAATGCACTTAATAAACAAGTAAATCACGTCGGGGTCACCATTGTTTGCTTTATCAGCCTTTTGATAACTTTAGTTCCAAATAAATACACTAAGTTATTTCTTAACGTTATTAAGTTTATTCACAAATGTATTGGATTATTAGATTATTATAGACTATAAGCCAATTGCTTAGTCTTTCAACAACGACAGAGTATTTAAATTAGCACCGCTCGAGTTATGCAAACCAACTTCCTTAATTATCAATAATCAACTATAAGATAGAGTGTAAACTCACTAGCTGCAGCAGCCGGCGGATCAGCGAGCTTCCTTTGTACAGAGAGAGAGAGAGAGAGAGCGCTCGAACTGCATTAATATAATTTGCATGTGTAAATGCAACTAATAATACTATATATTTATTGAGCCGCGCAGGCTCATCAAATTAATGACTAACTAAATTGCTGCTGACGCCAACACTCATTATTCAATATTTTTCAAAATTTCAAAGACCCATGGCAGGTACATATATTAACCACAACAGGTAAGATGCTGTAGTCGATTTGGCTCGACTACGATATACCCTTAACCCAGTTATTACATATATTCTAGTTTTATTGGCAAATTTCCCTTTAAAATGATTTGCACTCAAATGTTCAGTTCTGCAAGTGCATTTCGTACAGAGTATTTTTGCTCACAAGCATATACATACATACATACAGGTATACATAAGTACAAGAAACAGTACTTATCGGAGCTCTGCAGAATACACACAAATATATTAACGCTCGCGTCGATTATCATGCCATCTAATCTCTGTATACAGAAAATGCTTGCGGCTGCTGATAGAAATGAGATCAACATGAGAATATATTTTCGACTATAGCTTTGGTGTTTCTTGTCCGATCATGATGAAATTTAGGCAACTGATCAATAATATGTATATGCATGTTATGGATAAATTAGAAGCCTCTGCCTTTTAAATTGTGGAATTTATTGCTATCGGAAATCGAAATGTATCGAAAATTCAGAAACTGAGGCAGTTATCGATATAATAAAGCAAGCTTGATCTGCGCCTGGTATACGAGAACTTATATTCCAAATTTGATAATATTCCGCTAACTCTTATAGTCTCTGAGATCCGCGTGTTCATAGACGGACGGACAGACGGACAGGGCTATATCGACTCGGCTGGTGATCCTGATCAAGAATTTATATACTTTATGGGGTCGGAGATGCTTCCTTCTGCCTGTTACATACATTTGCACAAAACCATTATACCCTTTTTACCCATTTTTAATGGTTCAAGGGTATAAAAATTAAGATATGACCCTTATATACTGGGATTTTATCACCCGCTAGGTCGGGTTATGTATAAAAGTACCTAAGCTAATGGTTGCAGCCCTTTTTGAACAGTTACTTTATGGACACCTGGGTGCCATAAATCCCGGATTTGTATACTATTATACCAAAAAGGTATAACCATCACCTCCGCCCCTAAAATTTTCAAATGGCTATATCTTCCGCAGTTTTTGAATAGGGAACTTCAAATTTGGTAGGTATATTACTGGTAGTCGCCTTTAAGAACCGATGATGTCACGCCCACACCTGCACCTATAATCGACAATTCCGATTGTAAATCGATAACTCTGTATATATCCGAAAATTTTAAAGATAGAGTAACCAAATTTGGAAGGTAATTTGCTGGTAACTCCACCAAAGATCGATGAAAAAATTTAATGGCCACGCCCACTCCACCTACCTTAACCGATACACCTGTTGGTGTAAATCGATAAGCCCAAATATCTCACGCAATTTGAAAACTTAAGTCACCAAATTTTAAAGGTATATTGCTAGTAACACCCTTCATAAATGTGGAAAAATTTTGGACCACGCCCACTCCAGCCTACAAAAAACGATAAATGCCTGTATCTCCCGCAATTTAAGAGCTACTGTTACCAAACTTTGAAGGTATATTACTAAGATCGAACTCCAAAATTTTTTGGGCCACGCCCACTCCCACCACCAAAGCCGATAAACGCCGTATCCCCGCAATTCAAGTTAGTTACCAAACAGGGTAGGAAGATTATTAGGAAACTTCACTATAATTTTTTTGGGCAACGCCTACTCCCGCCCGTAAAAACTCGAAAAGCCCATATCTCCGGTTTAAGAGTGAGAGTAGCTTATACAACTTTCTGTGTCGGCTCTCTCCGTGTAATTCTGCTCACCGTTTTTAAGAACCACGCTCACTTGTATGCAAATCATATTTATATTTATTAGTAGAGAATTAACAGAATGTGTTCCAATTAAAAAAAAGCAAACTTGGACAGTAATTCTTGACTGCACACAAATTATGGTATAATAGTATTTCGCTGTCGGTCACGTCCGACTGCAACGTTCTATCTTGTTGTTTTTATTATTCAGTGAATTGAATAACAACTGGGTTAAGGGTATATCGTAGTAGAACCAACTCGACTACAGCATCTTACTTGTTACTTTTACATCGCACAAAAAGTCTGCTGTGTGTCTGTGTGTGTTATGCCAACACTTGTGAGCACCGACCATTACAATTTCGCTGCTACAAGTTGCCAATACGCTCCTTATATCAGTGCCTTTTCTCAAACTTATTATTAACAACCATTCCAAAGGAGACACCAATTTAAATAAATGTGTTTTTTTAGAATGGGCACTTAGTGGGTCAAATTAGTGTGACAACTTAGTTTGGCAACTTAGTATGGTACCCAATTGCTAACTTAGTAAGGCACACAATTGCGTTAGATTGGATTCATAATTCAGGAAATTCATATTGGATTAATTGGAGTGTCGGATTAACAAACTTACTCTATTTAATGGGCCTAAGAGTTTCTCTCTTAAAGCTCTCACTTGGCACACTCATTGACATACGATCATACATCCCAACATATGTTTGTCGTTATAACTTGAAGATGAAGAGCAATTCCCGTTTTTTTGTCTTATATACTAATGTGAATAATGAACAATTAAAATCGGTGTAAAATTATATATTTAAAGTGGGTTACATAACCTAAATTGCATATAAAGATAGAAAAAGCACATACACGTGTGCACTCAAAGTAAATGATTAAAAGCTAATTAAAATTTAACATACAAATAATTTTTTTATTAATCTTAAGTAGTAGGGAACTGGGGATTCTAAGCCGGAAGTGGCTTCTGAATTTTAATTGCCTCATTATAGGTCATAAATTGATTTTAGGGTGGGGGGTGACAGGTGTGCGACCTTTTTTAGAAAAATGTGTGGTTTTCGGTCACGTGCGTGACATTTATGATCGTAGGGTCTTGATTTACGGATGACCCTGTTTTTTGTTTTGTTGCATTTTTGGGTAACTATCGATATGGGCCTATCGCATACCACCACATTTTGTGACGACAAGGTTGCATTTTTGGGGGTTAGAGCGAATTTGCCATGTGATGCATGAAAAAGGCAAATAAGTGCGCAGGTCAGGATC
>JAWNLR010000950.1:0-261777 GCA_035042205.1 Drosophila infuscata | reverse complement strand
GCCGAATACGTTTTTTAGTTGTAAACTCTTTTATTACTAAGCCCTTCGGCCAGAAATCAGCACAGCAAATTGTGCCAAACACCTCTGCCGAAACACTTATTTTAAAAGAGGAAATTTCTCTTTCATAGTTAAATTTAAATTTTTCAACTAATATACCAGTTGATGTCACCTTGCCCTGTATAAAGGCTTTAATGTCATCCACTGATATATCAGGGGCAAGACGCGAAAGGAAAATTTGTTTTCTAGGTGCCACCGCTATTAGAGGTTTAGGAGCACGGCTAGAAAGAGCTGGGGGAGGCGAAACGGACAGTATGGACTGACCAGCAATAGAGGCACTACTGTTGTTTGCGGGTGGTGGTGCAGGAGAAATGAACTGTATCAACTGCTGACCATTATCAACAGTGACAATGCCGGGGCCGATAAGTTTAATTCACGAGGCAAAGCGGGCTCAACAGATCGTTTCAGCTTTGGAGACTCAATCAACAGTTTCACATTATTGAACTGATTCTGCATTGCATCAAAATTAGCACTGAGCCTACTAAAAGCTAGACGAAGATCATGGAAGCCCCGTCTAGTTTGCCTCATAAAACCCTGGATATCGGCCTCCGTCTCGCGGCATCGCTCACAACACCATTTTAAACCAGATTTATTGCCGATTATATCTTTCACCCGTTGTGTGAAACCAGCACATTTTGCGTGTACCACGTTATCACACAACCAGCAACAGACGAAATCGGCCTTTGGGTCAGCTTGGCACTTGCAGCTTTTTAAGTAGCACGCGGACATGATTATTAAATAAACTAATATGCTCGAGAAAGTAGAGAAACTAAACAACGATTCGGCGCCACACAAAAACAAAAGAAAAAAGATCAAAAGTTAAAAGCACAACACCAAACTTTGGCACAGTGAGAGTAAGCGTCGAGAGAGCAAAAGTAAAGAAGCGCACAAAAAAAAAAAAAAAAAACCTCTATGCCAACAACAATGCGAAGCGAACGAGCGTGCAATGTAAGTATGAAGCTTTGTCTATTGCAACTCTCACCGAAAGCAATGAGAGCGGGAAACACAAAGCGCAAATTAAGAAAACAAAAACAAAACACAGCTGTTGACCGCGCACTGTTTGTTTACCAAAATAAAGAATTTTGCGTTTTGCAGCAAAATTACAACAGAAAACGCAATTTACCAAACCAATTAACACAGTAGTTATAAAGAATGATAACACAAATACAATTTGGATTACTCAAAATTAAACATACTATGCAAAAATTAAAAACAATCACGAATTGAATGTAGCACAGAAAAAACACAACCGATCACAGCAAACGCTACGAGTTGAAATGCGAGTCGCCGCTAATGCTGCTTTAGTGGTATCCGTCCTTATGCTACTTGCCTATACACCACGGAAGCAACGCTGTTGGACCTTGCAACCATCAGCTACAAGGAATGAGGCTGCCACTACACCCTTGCCATCAGCATCCCCAAGAGGATTCACACTAGATCTAAATGATGGTTGATCACCGATTCAACGGCCGGGAGAAAGTTTAGTTTCATTCTAATCATAAGCCATTGGTACGAGTTCATCAAGAGCAGAGCATCGTACGCTGCAGATAACACAGCTACGCAGCTAACCCATGGGTTGTGATAATAAATATGTTCACACCTTCTATCGCACCGCCTGCAGTTAGCAGATAGGCAGCGTCATAAATTAGATTATGTTATATGTACACGCATAAATAATTATTGATTGTTTAGTTCACCTAGCCCTAAGCAAGCCTTATCGTCTAAGAATTCTTTATATAAGCCATGCATTTGTACTCAATAAATTCAGTGTCTCATTCTGTTCACTCATTTTTACCATCGCCTTTACTGTGCGCATCGTTGGATCTCCCTCTCCGTAGTCCACCTAGTTTCAAGTACTAGTTGCGACGCTTTTCTAGTAGTCAGTTTATGTGCTGACTGCTTCCCTTATAAAAACAGTATCGTTGCCTAAGATAAAATGGGACGATTTCTGGGTAGCTAATAGGAAAAACATTATTGGGTTATTTTTGGCCGAATAGGCTAATGAACGTATGGTGAAATACTTTAATTTCTCCACCAACGGAAGTAGCGTTGAAAATATTTTAATTGAGTTTGGGATTCTTTACTAGATTCGGTTGAATGTAGTTTTGGTTTAAACGGGTATCAATAAAAAAATTAAGTGTATTGCCGTCCCTCATTACACACTGAAAGTAGGGTAAGGAGGAACCGTTTGATCTAAAAATGAATGTCTGTTGTATCCACCATTACTGGTTGATATTCCGTGTCCGCTTCGTCTCCTACTTAGTAGGGTACGGCATAGGCTCCTTTCGCTTCAGCAGCCTCGAAATAAGCATGCTCTTCATTGATCATATGGCAAGGGCTTATAACCTTAAACTGTTCCTCAGGTATTATTGGGTTGATGTGGAAATTTGTCTGGATTTTGTGAGGTCCGTTGGTTAATTGTGTCGGATGTTCACCAACGAAATTATTACTGTTTGGCCTGTTCATATAATTTATATTTCTTGACCTCGTAGGAACTGTGGGGGCAATGTATATTGCGAAGGTTGAGGATACGGGTTTGGTTGTTGTGCCATATTATTATATGATCTGGGGACATGGTATAAATTTGGGTTGAAATTTTTCCATTGTCCGAAATTATTGTTTTGTGGTGGTTTATTTATCGGACGCACTGCATAGTTTCTCGGAGGTAAGGGTGGTAATTGTTGTCTGAAGTTGGAAATAAACGCGTTTCTGTGTTCTTGATTATTTACAAGATTACACAGATGCAAGGCTTGGCTCAAATCTCTTGGCTCATTGATTGCTAGGAGTCTAGGCAAGTCACCATTTAGGCCTCTTACAAACGTACCGTGACCTTTGCCTCGATAACTGTTCGTTAGAGCCATAATCACCTCTGGTGATTTAAGATTAGCAACAATTGGTGGTATACCTTATGATAAAATTCATAGATAGATAGTGGTCCTTGAGTCATTATAAACATCTGGTACTCGAGAGTTTTTAGATCTCTCTTGTCCGCATAATGCTCGGTTAGGCATTTTGAAATTGCCTTCCAATTCATTAGTGTGTTATATTTTGTTTCGGATGACAAGAGTAGTTACGTAATATTTATAGGTTTGTTCTTGGCCGTTAAAAATCACCATTAATTGGTCCACAATGAATCACCTTGTTATTTCAGGTATCTTTTCTTCCTCCTCCCCTGATCATGGATTGGTAAAACGGATGTCGCTTAATTGGTCACCACTAGCATTATCAATGGCCTGTCTTATTACTCCACCTTCTTGGAGGGTTTCCTTTATTGGGGCCACTACGGTTTCCCTCAAGTTTTCGCTCATTGACGATGCGTTGGTCGGTTGGTGTGTCCTTTGAGCACTAGTACTAGCTGCACCTAGTTTCAGTTTGGCTAAGAACTCTGCAATATCGTTTGTTTGCATTTTGTTAGGTTTGGAATCGGACCACTTGATTTTCTAGCTTATAACGTTGTCTTTTTTAAATATTTCCTTTTTGTCAGACGAGCAAATGGCAAAGGACTTTTTATACTATTATACCAAAATGGTATAATTATACTATTATACCAAAATGGTATAATTATACTATTATACCAAAATGGTATAATAGTATATTGGTTTTGTGCAATGTCCGTCATGCTGTCTGTCCGTCTGTCCGTCTGTATGAACGCGAGTTCCTCCGACACCCTTTGAAATAGAGACATGAAACTTGGAACGTATACTGGAAAGTACCCTCAAAAGTTAAAGTGCCTTGGGTTTGGACCTACGTCCACTAGGGAGCTAGAAAATCGATAAATTCGATTTCATCAAATCGATAAGTCCCCATATCTCTTACAATTTAATGAATACAGTCACCAATTTTGGTTGGTAGGTTGTTGGCGAGGTCCTTGAAAGATCGGCCTATGCCACGCCCACCTCCGACGCCCCCTTCACCCCCGCCCCCAAAATTTTCAAATGGCTATATCTTCCGCAGTTTTTGAGTAGGGAACGTCAAATTTGGTAGGTATATTACTGGTAGTCGCCTCTAAGAATCGATAACAAATTTGTGGTGCCACGCCCACAATTGCGCCTATAATCGACAATTCCGATTATTAATCGATAACTCCGTATATCTCCGAACATTTTAAAGATAGAGTAACCAAACTTGGAAGGTAATTTGCTGGTAACCTCCTTCAAAGATTGGCATACCAATTTTTGGACCACGCCCACATCCGCCGCCCCCAGGAACTTCGTCCCTAGAAATTTAAAATGCACATATCTGCCCTAATTTGCAAGCTATAGTCGCAAAATTTTGCAGGTCTGTTACTGGTAACTCCCCCAAAGATCGATAAAAAAAATTGGATGGCCACGCCCACTCCACCTACCTAAACCGATACACCGGTTGGCGTAAATCGATAAACCCATATATCTCACGCAATTTAAAAATTTAAGTCACCAAATTTTAAAGGTATATTGCTAGTAACACCCTTCATAAATGTGGAAAAAAAATGTTGGACCACGCCCACTCCCGCCCACAAAAAACGATAAATGCCTGTATCTCCCGCAATTTAAGAGCTACAGTTACAAAAATTAGAAGGTATATTACTAAGATTGAACTCCAAAATTTTTTCGGCCACGCCCACTCCCGCCTCCAAAACCAATAAACGCCCATATCCCCCGGAATTCAAGTATTTCTTAACTGTACACAAATAAAGGTATAATAGTATTTCGCTGTCGGTTACGCCCGACTGCAACGTTCTATCTTGTTATACCCTGAACCGAGTCGATCTAGCCCTGTCCGTCTGTCTGTCCGTCTGTCCGTCTGTATGAAAACACGGATCTTAGAGACTATAAGAGCTAGAGACTTCAAATTTGGAATATAAGATCTCGTATACCAGGCGCAGATCAAGTTTGCGTTATTTTATCGATAACTGCCTCAGTTTCTGAATTATCGATACATTTAGATTTTCGATAGCAGTAAATTCCACATATCTCTCACAATTTAATGGATACAGTCACCAATTTTGGTTGGTAGGTTGTTGGCGAGGTCCTTGAAAGATCGGCATGTGCCACGCCCACCTCCGACGCCCCCATCACCCCCGCCCCTAAAATTTTCAAATGGCTATATCTTCCGCAGTTTTTGAGTAGGGAACGTCAAATTTGGTAGGTATATTACTGGTAGTCGCCCTTAAGAACCGATAACAAATTTGTGGTGCCACGCCCACACCTGCGCCTATAATCGACAATTCCGATTGTAAATCGATAACTCACTATATCTCCGAACATTTTAAAGATAGAGTAACCAAACTTGGAAGGCAATTTGCTGGTAACCTCCTCCAAAGATTGGCATACCAATTTTTGGACCACGCCCACATCCGCCGCCCCCAGGAACTTCATTCCTAGAAATTTAAAATGCGCATATCTGCCGTAATTTGCAAGCTAGAGTCGCAAAATTTTGCAGGTATGTTACTGGTAACTCCCCCAAAGATCGATAAAAAAATTGGATGGCCACGCCCACTCCACCTACCTAAACCTATACACCTGTTGGCGTAAATCGATAAACCCATATATCTCGCGCAATTTGAAAACTTAAGTCACCAAATTTTAAAGGTATATTACTAGTAACACCCTTCATAAATGTGTAAAAAAAATTTTGGACCACGCCCACTCCCGCCCACAAAAATCGAAAAATGCCTGTATCTCCCGCAATTTAAGATCTACAGTTACCAAACTTTGAAGGTATATTACTAAGATCGAACTCCAAAATATTTTGGGCCACGCCCACTCCCGCCCACAAAAAACGATAAATGCCTGTATCTCCCGCAATTCAAGAGCTACAGTTACCAAACTTAGAAGGTATATTACTAAGATCGGGCCACGCCCACTCCAGCCCCCAAAAACGATAAACCTATAATGCATTTAAAGCTTGGTTCAGGGTATATGGTAGACGAGCTCACTCGACTACAGCGTTCTTACTTGTTTTTTTTTTGTTTTTTAATATCTTATTTCTCGCTTTTTTTGTATTTTGTATGTTTTTAATTTGGTCTTTTTATACTATTATACCAAAATGGTATAATTATACTATTATACCAAAATGGTATAATAGTATATTGGTTTTGTGCAATGTCCGTCATGCTGTCCGTCCGTCTGTCCGTCTGTCCGTCTGTATGAACGCGCGTTCCTCCGACACCCTTTGAGATAGAGACTTGAAACTTGGAACGTATACTGGAAAGTACCCTCAAAAGTTAATGTGTCTTGGGTTTGGACCTACGTCCACTAGGGAGCTAGAAAATCGATAAATTCGATTTTAGCAAATCGATAAATCCCCATATCTCTTACAGTTTAATGAATACAGTCACCAATTTTGGTTGGTAGGTTGTTGGCGAGGTCCTTGAAAGATCGGCATATGCCACGCCCACCTCCAACGCCCTCTTCACCCCCGCCCCTAAAATTTTCAAATGGCTATATCTTCCGCTGTTTTTGAGTAGGGAACGTCAAATTTGGTAGGTATATTACTGGTAGTCGCCCCTAAGAACCGATAACAAATTTGTGGTGCCACGCCCACACCTGCGCCTATAATCGACAATTCCGATTATTAATCGATAACTCCGTATATCTCCGAACATTTTAGAGATAGAGTAACCAAACTTGGAAGGTAATTTGCTGGTAACCTCCTTCAAAGATTGGCATACAAATTTTTGGACCACGCCCACATCCGCCGCCCCCAGGAACTTCGTCCCTAGAAATTTAAAATGCGCATATCTGCCGTAATTTGCAAGCTAGAGTCGCAAAATTTTGCAGGTATGTTACTGCTAACTCCCCCAAAGATCGATAAAAAAATTTGATGGCCACGCCCACTCCACCTACCTGAACCGATACACCTGTTGGTGTAAATCGATAAACCCATATATCTCACGCAATTTGAAAACTTAAGTCACCAAATTTTAAAGGTATATTGCTAGTAACACCCTTCATAAATGTGGAAAAAAAATTTTGGACCACACCCACTCCCGCCCACAAAAAACGATAAATGCCTGTATCTCCCGCAATTTAAGAGCTACAGTTTCCAAACTTAGAAGGTATATTACTAAGACCGAACTCCAAAATTTTTTTGGGTCACGCCCACTCCCGCCCCCAAAACCGATAAACGCCCATATCCCCCGCAATTCAAGTATTTCGTAACTGTACACAAATTAAGGTATAATAGTATTCCGCTGTTGGTTACGTCCGACTGCAACGTTCTATCTTGTTAGTATCTTATTTTTCGCTTATTTTCTATTTTGTTTGATTTTAATTTTTTTTTTTTTAAGTATCTTTTTTTTCTTTTAATTTATATTTTGTTTGCAATTATTTTGTCTTTCATTTAGTTTTTGTTTTATTTTTTTTTTTTTTATTTTTTTTTTTTAAATATCTTGTTTTTAATTCAATTAACAATGGCCGTTTGATTCATTCACGCTGTTATTATCGTTGCACTTAAGTCTCGATGTGTGGTTTTTTATGTCACTATAGCTCGCGAACTTGTCAATGTCTTCAATCACGTGTCCCTGCTCGGGCGCAAGTTAAACGATTTGTTGGGCTTTTAAATATAAAACAAGTAAGAACGCTGTAGTCGAGTGAGCTCGACTACCATATACCCTGAACCAAGCTTTAAATGCATTATAGGTTTATCGTTTTTGGGGGCTGGAGTGGGCGTGGCCCGATCTTAGTAATATACCTTCTAAGTTTGGTAACTGTAGCTCTTGAATTGCGGGAGATACAGGCATTTATCGTTTTTTGTGGGCGGGAGTGGGCGTGGCCCAAAATATTTTGGAGTTCGATCTTAGTAATATACCTTCTAAGTTTGGTAACTGTAGCTCTTAAATTGAGGGAGATACAGGCATTTTTCGTTTTTTGTGGGCGGGAGTGGGCGTGGTCCAAAATTTGTTTTCCACATTTATGAAGGGTGTTACTAGCAATATACCTTTAAAATTTGGTGACTTCAGTTTTCAAATTGGGCGAGATATATGGGTTTATCGATTTACACCAACAGGTGTATCGGTTTAGGTAGGTGGAGTGTGGGCGTGGCCATCCACTTTTTTTATCGATCTTTGGGGGAGTTACCAGTAACATACCTGCAAAATTTTGCGACTCTAGCTTGCAAATTAAGGCAGATATGCCCATTTTAAATTTCTAGGGACGAAGTTCCTGGGGGCGGCAGATGTGGGCGTGGTCCAAAAATTAGTATGCCAATCTTTGGAGGAGGTTACCAGCAAATTGCCTTCCAAGTTTGGTTACTCTATCTTTAAAATGTTCGGAGATATAGTGAGTTATCGATTTACAATCGGAATTGTCGATTATAGGCGCAGGTGTGGGCGTGTCACCACAAATTTGTTATCGGTTCTTAAGGGCGACTACCAGTAATATACCTACCAAATTTGACTCAAAAACTGCGGAAGATATAGCCATTTGAAAATTTTAGGGGCGGGGGTGATGGGGGCGTCGGAGGTGGGCGTGGCACATGCCGATCTTTCAAGGACCTCGCCAACAACCTACCAACCAAAATTTGTGACAACTGCGGAAGATATAGCCATTTTAAAATTTTAGGGGCGGGGGTGATGGGGGCGTCGGAGGTGGGCGTGGCACATGCCGATCTTTCAAGGACCTCGCCAACAACCTACCAACCAAAATTGGTGACTGTATCCATTAAATTGTGAGAGATATGTGGAATTTACTGCTATCGGATATCTAAATGTATCGATAATTCAGAAACTGAGGCAGTTATCGATAAAATAACGCAAACTTGATCTGCGCCTGGTATACGAGATCTTATATTCCAAATTTGAAGTCTCTAGCTCTTATAGTCTCTGAGATCCGCGTGTTCATACAGACGGACAGACGGACAGACAGGGCTATATCGACTTGGCTATTGATCCTGATCAAGATAATATATACTTTATGGGGTCGGAGATGCTTTCTTCTGCCTGTTACATACATTTGCACAAAACCATTATACCCTTTTTACCCATTTTTAATGGGTTCAGGGTATAACAAGTAAGAACGCTGTAGTCGAGTGAGCTCGACTACCATATACCCTGAACCAAGCTTTAAATGCATTATAGGTTTATCGTTTTTGGGGGCTGGAGTGGGCGTGGCCCGATCTTAGTAATATACCTTCTAAGTTTGGTAACTGTAGCTCTTGAATTGCGGGAGATACAGGCATTTATCGTTTTTTGTGGGCGGGAGTGGGCGTGGCCCAAAATATTTTGGAGTTCGATCTTAGTAATATACCTTCTAAGTTTGGTAACTGTAGCTCTCAAATTGCGGGAGATACAGGCATTTATCGTTTTTTGTGGGCGGGAGTGGGCGTGGTCCAAAATTTTTTTTACACATTTATGAAGGGTGTTATTAGCAATATACATTTAAAATTTGGTGACTTAAGTTTTCAAATTGCGCGAGATATATGGGTTTATCGATTTACACCAACAGGTGTATCGGTTTAGGTAGATAGAGTGGGCGTGGCCATCCAATTTTTTTATCGATCTTTGGGGGAGTTACCAGTAACATACCTGCAACATTTTGCGACTCTAGCTTGCAAATTACGGCAGATATGCGGATTTTATATTTCTAAAGCCGAAGTTTCTGGGGGCGGCGGATATGGGCGTGGTTCAAAAATTGGTATGCCAATCTTTGGAGGAGCTTACCAGCAAGTTGCCTTCCAAGTTTGGTTACTCTTTCTTTAAAATGTTCGGAGATATAGGGAGTTATCGATTTACAATCGGAATTGTCGATTATTGGCGCAGGTGTGGGCGTGGCACCACAAAATTGTTATTTGTTCTTAAGGGCGACTACCAGTAATATACCTACCAAATTTGACGTTCCCTACTCAAAAACTGCGGAAGATATAGCCATTTGAAAATTTTAGGGGCGGGGTGATGGGGGCGTCGGAGGTGGGCGTGGCACATGCCGATCTTTCAAGGACCTCGCCAACAAACTACCAACCAAAATTGGTGACTGTATCCATTAAATTGTGAGAGATATGTGGAATATACTGCTATCAGAAATCTAAATGTATCGATAATTCAGAAACTGAGGCAGTTATCGATAAAATAACGCAAACTTGATCTGCGCCTGGTATACGAGATCTTATATTCCAAATTTGAAGTCTCTAGCTCTTATAGTCTCTGAGATCCGCGTGTTCATACAGACGGACAGACGGACAGACAGACGGACAGGGCTAGATCGACTCGGCTATTGATCCTGATCAAGAATATATATACTTTATGGGGTCGGAGATGCTTCCTTCTGCCTGTTACATACATTTGCACAAAACCATTATACCCTTTTACCCATTTTTAATGGGTTCAGGGTATAAAAATGTAAATACCTGTATAATTTAGTTCACTCGATTAAAATAGCTAGGGCACATGCCATTTCATTCATTATAGTTTTGTTCCACTAATGTTTCAGATTTAAAATTAAGTACATAGTAAAAAGCCTTCGTTGCACACTCTTCTCATTGAAATTAATAGAAAGTTAAATTTGTAGTATTAAGTTACACTGCCCAAAATGAAATTTGAAGAAAATAATTAGGTTAGGTTAGGTTCGACGGCTGCGACCTGAAAAGGTCAGCACACATAGACCAGTTTTGATTTGATCCCTTGTGGTGCCGTGAATCTAAGTCCTGCTCCGAGAAAACTCATGGAAATTTGGATCAGTTGAACCAACCAGTCGCATTTATGAACTTTGCGATTCTGGCTGGTCTAATGTGCGCATCTGCGACGCGTGGCCTCGGCCTCATGAATCGAACGTCAAAGTGCTCAAAGTGAAGATGCTGTGCGCATGACTGACACCCGAACTCTCTCCCCGAGTTCTTATGCACACGCGTATGCACTAGTCTAAGAGATTAGCTTCGTGCATACGTGTATTCTGCAAGTGTCGCACCCACTTACCCCCGCACCAACAAACGAAGCACAAACGTTATTGCCTTTGTGGCTTACGCATCTCCCAAAATGCAATTGTTGTTGTTACCCTCCTTTTTTTTGTTCACGCACTTACGAGAGTGTGAGAGAGTAGGTTAGGTTATGTTTGATGGCTGAGACCTGAAAAGGTCAGCATACATAGACCAGTTTTAATTTGACCCTTTGTGGTGCCGTGGATCTAAGTCTTGCTCCGAGAAAACTTATGGAAAATTGGATCAGTTAAACCAACCAGTCGCATTTATGAATTTTGCGATTCCGGCTGGTCTAATGTGTGCTAGCTGCGTTAAGCCGGATGGAAGTGACTTCCCAAGAAGGTGAACCGTCTTTTTGCTAGAGCTGGGCAGAGACAGAGGAAGTGTTCCGGTGATTCCACCTCTTCCTCGTCTCTGCAGCTCCTGCAGAAATCATTATATGGGATATTAAGCCTACAGGCGTGAGAGCCCACTAACCAGTGATCAGTAATTGCCCGGATAACAGCGGAACAATTACTGCGGTTTAGATAGCACAGTTCATTACTGCGCTTGCTATTATAATTTGGCCAAGTTTGGCGAGCAATACGACTACAGTTGGGGGTAGCAGAGTACCTTTTCTAGCTAGCTCATCAGCTATGCAATTGCCTTCAATGTTGCTGTGCCCTGGCACCCATATTAGGCTAATAGCATGCTGCTCTGCCACCTCGTGTAGAGATTTGCGACAGCATGTTACGGTTGGCGAGTTTATTGACATTGCACTTAGAGATTTGATGGCCGCTTGGCTATCAACGTATATGTTAACGTTCGAGGGGCTAAATTTGACCTTTTCAGGCAATTTAGTGCTTCCTGTATGGCTATAACTTCAGCTTGGAACACACTACAGTGTTCCGGAAGACTGAAGGATAGACGGGTGGTAAGCTGGGAGGAGTAGACGCCTCCGCCTACCTGATTGTCGAGTTTAGACCCGTCTGTATAGAATTCTACGGCCGCTGATGGACCAGGGGTTCCGTGTGCCCATTCTTCCCTTTGTGGGAAGTGGGTATTAAAGGGTAAGTTAAGGTGGACTACTGGTGTGCAGTAGTCCGTTCTGATGGGTATATCGGGTCTCCCCATCAGAATGGAGGCGTGGCCTTTGTTTTGGGTTGTCCACGATATGGATTCCCTAAGTCTAACAGCTGTGAGAGTTGCCTGTTCGAGGACTTCTACTTCTAAGCTTTGAATGTCTAGGATGGCATTGAGTGTCTCATTTGGAGTGGAGCGAAGCGCTCCTGAGATACATAATACAGCCATCCGTTGAATCTTGCTTAGTTGTTTTATAGTGGCTTGCTTTTTAAGGCAAGGCCACCATATTATAACCCCATATAAGAGAATGGGCCTAATAATGGATAGGTATATCCATTGGACAATGTTTGGGGATATGCCCTATCTGAGTCCTATGGATTTCCTACAGGTAAAAACGGCTACTGTTGCCTTCCGAGCCCTTGTCTGAGTGCTTAGATTCCAGTCCAATTTCCTGTCCAGTGTCAAACCTAAAAAGCTGGCACTGGACTTAAAGGAAAGGGTATAATTATTTGGTCTTGGAGGGACGAGGGAAGGAATTTTGTATTTCCTTGTAAGGAGCACTAGTTCGGTTTTTGTGGGGTGGACACTTAGACCGCAACTACTTGCCTAGGATGACAGTATTTTTAATTCCCCTGTCATTAAGTCACTTAGTGTTTGAGGGTACTTTCCTCTGAAGATAACAGCAACGTCGTTCTCATAGGCGACTGTCTGGCAGCCACCCCGTCCATGTCACGTAGCAGTTTATAAACCGCTAGGTTCCATAGGAGAGGTGATAGGACTCCCCCTTGGGGCGTGTAGACGTCACAACCCTGCGTGTGAGCAATTGGTTGATCAGTCGCACCAAACCGGAGTCAACCTCCAGACCCGTCAATGCTCCAGTTATCTCTTCTGGGACGACGTTGTTGAAAGCACCTTCGATGTCCTGAAAAGCTATTAAGGTGTATTCTTTTAAAAATAGGGATGACTCTATTTGTTTCACCACAGAATGAAGGGCAGTATCCGTGGATCTGCCCTTCCTGTAGGCATGTTGAGAACCAGAGATTAGGTTCGGGTCTATAAAACTTTTTAGGTGCAGACTGATAAGCCTCTCCAAAGTTTTGAGTTGAAAGGATGTTAGACTGATGGGTCTGAAATTTAAGCCAAGAAGGAGGAATTTGTCCAGTCTTGAAAACATTACCAAAGATCGTGTGCAGCCAGTTACTGGCTAAATCGCCCGCCTTTTGTAGTTGAGCCGGGCATATATTGTCGGGGCCTGGGGACTTTAACGGCTTGAAGCTATTTATTGCCCATCGTATATTTTCTTTGCTGCGGATAGGTATCATTGAAGCAATTGCACCTGACCCAGAGCTATCGTTTGTTAAGGGTTGCTTAGAGTCCGTAGGAGGGTATCTAAGGAATCCTCACTTGAGTCGGACCAAGAGTTGTCATCTCTCTTAAGATAACTTAATATGGGATTCGTTTTGAATAGAATCTTCCTGAGCCTTGCGGCTTCACTGGTTGATTCTATCTCTGTGCAGAAGTCTCTCCGTGATCTTCTTTTTGCCTGTCTAATGGCTTTTTATTCCGCCAGACTAGACTTATAGATAGACCATTGCGTGTCATCATTCCGCTTTTTTGCTGCGTTGAAAAGGGATCTGCAACTCTTGCAGAGGGCACTGAGTTGAGATGTCCACCATGGGGGCTTTTTCCTAGTCGTTGGCCTTGTAATGGGGCACGCTACTCTGAGGGCTTTATCACATGCCCTGGTGAAAGTGTCTGTCAGTTCATACAGATTGGCTACAGAATTCCGACCTGCCGACGGGTTTTTGGGCAGAATACGATTAAGTACACGCTTATACTTATCCCAGCTTGCCTTCCTCCTATTAAGGAAGCAGACTGGCTTAGAGGAGTTGAGGAGAATCCCGAACTCAATGTACCTGTGATCGGAGGAGGAGTGCTCTTCTTAGACTTTCCATCCTATCACCCGATCGCTGAAAAAATTTGAAACAAGGGTAAGGTCTTAGACCTCTTTCCTGTTTTTAATGATGAAGGTGGGGTCATTACCTACATTCCTAATCTCTAGATTTGAGTTTAATATGAAGGACAAGAGTGACTCACCCCTTTGATTTATGTCCGTGCTTATTGGGGCCGTGGGTAGCTCCAGGCTTACTGCCGTGTTGTCGCAATTGCTGAAATTGTTGAGCAGAAATATATTTAGATGTTTCTTAGCTAAAATGCATAAAAATATTTTACCTTCGGTTTGAGCTCTGATGAGCTTGTAATCCCTGTTGCTTAGTCCGCAAACCCTATCTCCAACCATCTAGGGCTCTTGGACTAACGCAACATCGAATCCGCCTTTTAATAGGCGAAGCGTAAGGGCAGCGGATGCTGCTTTACAGCGGTGGAGGTTTATCTGTAGAAGTCTTAAAGACATCTCTAGAGTTTACCCCCACCACCGTTACATCACAGTCATCATCGTCTGACAGTGACAGTTCGTCTTGCTCGATTTCCCGACACAAGGCCTCGAGGCTCGTGTCCCCAGTGTCGAGTCATCCGAGGTGTAGCCGGTTGATTCGACGTCAACCTCTGGCAACACCGTGGGGGGTTCTTCCCTACTTGCTTGTCGGTGGACTCCCCCCCCAGCAGCTGTATCCGACTTGTACACCTTAATGATGGTGGAGCAGATGCCAAGATTCAGCCGTCCCTTGTTCGCTTTGATTGGTCCCAGTGACTGCTTAGTTAGGAGCATCACCGCCTGACTCGTAGGGCCTTGTAAGGCCTCAACTTTGTCTACCTTCCAGTCGTGGGTGAGTAGCGATGGGTTGCAAATTTGCATCATTTCGAGCACTTCCTCCGTCTTCATGTTCGTTGATAGCCAGATCCGTGTAGACCTCTCCAACGCTTGCCACTGCCGCCTTGTAGATCCCTCCACCCATTTCCATTGATTTCTAGGAATCCTTCCCTCCGGATTGCCTTTGTCGAGAATCCCTATGAGGATTCTTTCCTTGGCGATCTCGGCGAAGGAACATCCTGGTTGGACCCTGGCTTAAAATGTTGGCTGCCTTCTTGCGCTCAACATACGAGGTTTTAGAAGCGTGGGTACTGGTGGAGGGTAGTTCTTCCTCCACGCCAGCTCCTCCTAGAGACTTAGCTGCACTGATGGCGTGCTTCACCTCATTGGAACTGTGCAGTCTGTGACTAACGGCGATTAATAGCTTCAAACCGCTAAAATCCTCAGGCCCCGATAATATATGCCCGGCTCAACTACAAAAGGCGGGCGATTTAGCCATTAACTGGCTACACACGATCTTTGGTGAAGTTTTCAAGACTGGACAAATTCCTTCTTCTTGGCTTAAATCAAAGATCACCTTCATCCCCAAGGCAGGGAAACCATCCCACACAAATGCAAAGGATTTCAGACCCATCAGTCTAACATCCTTTCTACTTTAAACTCTGGAAAGGCTTATTAGTCTGCACCTCAACAGTTTTATAGACCCGAACTTAATCTCTGGTTCACAACATTCTGTGGTCAAACAAATAGAATCATCTCTATTCTCAAAGGAATTCACCTTAATAGCTTTCCGTGATATGGAGGGTGCTTTTAACAACGTCATCCCAGAGGCGATAGCTGAAGCACTGACGAGTCTGGAGGTCGACCCCGGTTTAGTGGGATTGATCAATCAATTGCTCACACGCAGGATTGTGACATCTACACTTGGATCGTCTACCCTTTCTAGATACGTCAGTAGAGGAACGCCCCAAGGGGGAGTCCTATCACCTCTCCTATGGAACCTAACAGTAAATAAACTGTTGCGCGACATGGAGGGGGGTGGCTGTCAGACAGTCGCCTATGCGGATGACGTAGCAGTCATCTTCAGAGGAAAGTACCCTCAAACTTTATGTGACTTGATGACAAGCAAATTAAAGACTGTCATCTTGGGCAAATAGTTGCGGTCTAAGTGTTAACCCCACGAAAACCGAACTTGTGCTCTTTACAAGGAAATACAAAATTCCTCCCCTTGTCCCTACAAGACTGAATAATACGGCCCTTTCCTTCAAACCCAGTGCCAATTTTATAGGTTTGACACTGGACAGGAAATTGGACTGGAATCTAAACACTCAGACAAGGGCTCGGAAAGCAACAGTAGCCCTTTTTACCTGTAGGAAATCCATAGGACTCAGATGGGGTATGACCCCTAGCATTGTCCGATGGATGTACCTATCAATTATTAGGCCCATTCTCTTATATGGGGTTATAGTATGGTGGCCTTGCCTTTAAAGCAAACCACTATAAAGCTACTAAACAAGGTTCAACGGATGGCCGAACTGTGCATCTCAGGAGCGCTTCGCTCCACTCCTAATGACACACTTGATGCCATCCTAGATATTCAAAGCTTAGAAGCAGAAGGCCTCGAACAGGCAACTCTCACAGCTGTCAGACTTAGGGAATCCACATCGTGGAATAACCAAAACAAAGGCCATGCCTCCATTCTGTTGGGGAGACACGACATACCCATCAGAACAGACTACTGCACACCAGTAGTCCACCTCAACGCACCATTTACCACCCTCTTCCCACAAAGGGAAGAATGGGCACACGGAACCCCTGGTCCATCAGTGGCCGTAGAATTCTATACAGACGGGTCTAAACTCGACAATCAGGTAGGCGGGGGCGTCTACTCCTCCCAGCTTACCACTCGTCTATCCTTGAGCCTTCCGGCACACTGCAGTGTGTTCCAAGCTGAAGTTATAGCCATACAGGAAGCACTAAATTGCCTGAAAAGGTAAAAAATTAGCTCCTCGAACGTTAACATCTATGTTGACAGCCAAGCGGCGATCAAATCCCTGGGTGCAATGTCAATGAATTCGACAACAGTAACATGCTGCCGCAAATCTCTTCAAGAGATGGCAGAGCAGCATGCTATCAGCCTAATATGGGTGCCAGGGCACAGCAACATTGAAGGCAATTGCATAGCTGATGAACTAGCTAGGAAAGGTACTCTGCTACCCCTCCTTACTGGAAAGGAAGGTGTAAGCATGCCCCTAGCTACCTGCAAGCTCATGATAAAAGAGTCCACTAGATGCAGGTCAAACGACAAATGGCGCAACGCCAACTGCAGTCGTATTGCTCGCCAAACATGGCCAAACTACAACAGCAAGCGCAGTTAAGAACTATGCCTTCTAAACTGCAGTGATTGTTCGGCCGTGATCCGGGCAATTACAGGTCACTGGCTAGTGGGCTCTCACGCCTGTAGGCTTAATATCCCTTTTAATGATTTCTGCAGGAGTTGCAGAGACGAGGAGGAAGTGGAATCTCCGGAGCACTTCCTCTGTCTCTGCCCAGCTCTAGCAAAAAGACGGTCCACCTTCTTAGGAAGTCACTTCCTATCCGGCTTAACGCAGCTGGCGCATATTAGACCAACCAAGATCGCAAAATACATAAATGCGACTGGTTGGTTTAACTGATCCAAAAATTTTTCCCATGGGTTTTTCTCGGAGCAGGACGTAGATCCACGGCATCACTAGGGGTCATTAAATTGGTCTATGTGTGCTGACCTTTTCAGGTCGCAGCTGTCTTACCTAACCTAACCTTCCGTCGCATACTGCAGTGGCCGCATTAGCGTCTGCATTTCAACCATATACACCTTAAATGGTTCGTGTATAGTTTAACGTCTTCGGGTAAGTTCGTCCTTTAAGTTTTCAAAGAAATCTCTTGGTAAGAAATAATCTTGCAAATTCTGGACAAAAGTTACCCATCTCGTCCATTGTTGGTTAATGGCTGTATACTATTTAAGAGCCTTTTTTTTTGAGGTAGTTAGGGCATTGCTTTGGGAACTACGTTCAAAATTAGTCCATACGGATTGGCTGACCTCTTAACTTGTACAACAAATTCCAAAGGCTTAGTGGTGCCGTCGAAACGAAAGTTTCCGGGCTGGTTTCGACACCTTTGGATATTCCTGGGACATAGTTGGGGCTGTTTGCTCGTGTATGGACACTCTTCTTTGTGGCTGTGTAAGGAAAGCTGGTACCCAAATAGAGTGATTGGCGTCTAGAAATTAATATTCGTCGATTCTCTCGCATCGTTAACTAGTTCGACTTCTCTGGCAGGGATGGTCTGCCGTGGGTCACCGCCAATGTGGCAGACAGCACCACTTGGAATTCTGCTCCATATATTAGCACTTTTTGTTTTTCATATATTTGTCTCAATAAATATAATATATATCCAATGCACCAAAGTTGTACATTAGCGTCTTACCCGTGACTCGTGAGGGCTTGAATCGAATGCAACTGGCTTCATTTATGAATTTAGCAATTCTGGCTTATGTGCTCCAGCTGTGTTAAGCAGGATAGGAAGTGATTTCCCAAAAGGCAAATCGTTATCTTGCAAGTACTGGTCAAAGACAGAGGAAGTGTTACGCGGATTCCACATCTTCTTCGTCTCTGTTGCTTCTTCAAAAGACGTTGTATGCCTATAGGCGTGAATGCCCATCAACCAGACCCCAGTAATTACCAGAATTACAGCGTAGCAATTACTGCGATTTAAGATGCACTGTGGTTTACTGCGCTTGCTGTTAAAATTGGGCGGTAAGACTACAGTTGGCATTTAGTCATTTGTCGATTGACCTGAGTCTGTTTATTTATTTTATTTTAAGCTTACAGATAGCAAACACCTTCCTTATCAGTGAGGTGGGTTAATACACTACAGTGCTACGGAAGACTGAAGGATAGATGGTAAGTTCGTAGGTTGAGCGATTATCGAGCTTCAAGCCATCTGCGGACCGTTGGTTCCGTTAGTCCATTCTAAGGACAGTAGTGTGTATTTAGGTGTAGTACTGTTTGCGTATGAATTAAAGTATTTCCTATTAAGATAGAAGCGTGGGCCATGCTTTAAGTAGTTCACATTGTGAACTCCCCAAGTCTAGTGGCCGTGAGTGTTGCCTGTTCATGGCCTTATATTTCTAGACATGGAATGTCTAGGACGGCATCTAGTATCTCATTTGGTGTGGAGCGGAGAGCTCAGCAATCTGCTAAACTTTGTTGAGTTGTTTTAGGCAACCAAACTATTACTCCATACAAAAGGAGTGATGATTGATAGGTACTTCCATCGAACAATATTTGGTGACATGACCTATTTAAGCCCAATGGATTTCCTACAGGTTCACCTTCTTAACCCTAAAAAGTTGGCACTGCTATTGATGGAAAGAGTTGTGAATCCTGCATGTAAGCAATTGATTGAATTTGACTGCAAAGTGGAGGGCAGTAGCCGTGGATCTGCCTGTCCTGTAGGCATGTTAGGAACCAAAAATTAGGTCCAGGTCTATGAAGCTACTGAGGTGTTTTAACAAGATCGATAATAGACTGATAGGTCTAAAATCCTTGACACTAGTGTGGGAGAAGTGCCCAGCTTTGGGTATGAAAGTTATTTTCGATTGAAGCCAAGCTGGAGGAATAAGTTCAGTCTAGAGAACTTTATCAAATATAGCATATAGCCATTTTATGGTTATAACGCCATCTTTTTATAGCTTATCAGTGCTTAACGTACGTTACTAATATTGAATACTTTACTTTTATTTACATTATATAAAATAAAAAAATAAATTATTAAAAATAATTAATAAAATTACTTACGGGTACTGGAAGTATGGGATCATCATGTCAACCATCTCAGCATTGATTAAATCAGTTGGATATTCAATGATTTTTCTAAGAAAGCTTCTATCAGACATCACCTTTAGGGACTCATCCCAAGAGCTCTGCATAAACGTTTTCTCTGTATCAGGGCGAATTGGTTTTATCTGACGACGAAATAGAATACAGACACAATCCATAATCAGTGTAATTAAGTATGGAGGTTTTCCAAGCTTTCGAACGGTTGCTATATCCGCAGCTTTTATTGTTTTTAGTGCCGCTTCGGCTTCCTCTAAGGCAGGTAATGCTTTCTCTAGTTTAGCTTCAGCCACTTGCTTAACAGCAGATATGTTTTTTACAAGAACTTCTGCTGAACCCTTTTTCTGGGCCACTTCTATCTTGACAATTTCGGCAGCTTCTTTGGATTGTTCAACTGTGGCTAACACTTCTTCTGCTTCACCAGAAGCTAATGCAATAAATTTATTCATTTCAACTAAATCCTTCTTAAGTACAGACACTGAAGCTCCTGCCTCATCAAGTTTTGCTAGTCCAGAAATCATACGTTCTGACATGATAACAATTTCACTTTGTTTATCCATATATAAAGATTTGTAGCTTTTTAAAAATGAAATCAATGATTTGGGCGTGACAAATGTAAGACGACGAAATCTGTCATAATAACTAAAGCAAGCATCTTGCACCGACTCATGAATCCAACTCATTATTTCGACGACTTGATCTTTTAGTTTATCACTACATACAATTTCTAGATCTTGAAGATAATACCGGGAGACTGCAATACATGCATCTGTTGGCCATTTCTGAAACCAATCAATCACACAACCGGAAACTAAGCCTGGAAACTTAAGTGAACGCAGTCGGAACTTCTCACCAACCTGTAAATATTTTCCCAATATACGTATTAAATAAATAGTCTAAGCAAGAACTTACCGGCGAAAAACACAGAGCTACATGAAGATTTGAGCGTGCCCGTGTTATGAAGAAATCATATAAGTTTTCATGAGTTGGAGGTCTTCTTGGCTGTTTTTTTTTCATAACTGGAATAAGATCATTATAAATTTCATCCATCTCATCTTTGGCAAAAAGGTTCGCTATTTCTCCAGAGCTTAATATGTTATTAATAAATTCTAAGAAAGACTCCTCTTTAATTTCATTATCTGTAAAAATGAATGTAATTCCCCTTCCTTCTAAGCCTGCAATTCGATACATAAACTTAAGGTCATCTGTCAAGTTACCAGTATTGTAGGAACGTGTCAAAGTAATTTGGAAAAACTTAAAACTTGCTATAAATGAAGCCAGCCTTGTTAGACTCTGTTTTCCCGAACCACCTACTCCTACAATCAATGCATTTCCTCGAGGATTACTAATTATGTGAGATATTATCATTATATGTTTTAGAACATCGTCAAAAAATACTAGGTCCATATTTTGTCCACGAATATACTCGTTAAATTGGGACATAAAGAAAATGACTTTAGTTTTTACAAAATCAAAGCTGGAAAAGGAGTGTTTGCAATTAAAAAATTTAATAAACTCAAAAGTATTACCTTGGTATTTCCTCATATATTTTTGGCGGCTCAAACGACAAATTTTCATCGTCTTCATCTCCTGCTTCAGGTGCATCCCGCAAAAAATCGACCCAATAAGAAGCTTTGACAGGAAAATACTCAAAGAGTTCATCAAGATAAGATTCAGCATCTATACGCATGCGTGTTAAGAACCAAACTTTATCCTTTTCGGCGGTAAAGCGATCAGCTATAATTCTTGTGCACTCGTGACACCATAATTTTAATGTCTTTTCTACAGTGTTGCACTCTTCGCTTTTTACTTTTAAAATTCCTTCCCAAATCCGTGATAGGTCTCTCAAATTAAACACATAATGAAAATTGGCTGGAGTAGGCAGCATTTTTGATTTAACGTTTTGCCAGAATATTCGAGTTAGCGGTACCAGATGTAGTATTACTTTCACAACATCTTCTTCAAATCGATACATTGAAAAATAGCCAACACCAATGCTTTTAAAAATTTGATCTATAGAACTATTGCTTGGTAAAGTGCAGTTAAAAATAGACAAGTGACGCTTAAGACGACTGGGTACATCATTTCTGCCACCACCAGGATGAATCATAGCCGACAATAATTGAATGTCCATGATAGTTGAAAAATCTCCTGGTCGATCCAATGAATAAAATCCTTGTTGCTCAACCATTTGCCGAACAATCTCGTTTGTTATTTGATCACCCCATTCATTTATTACAGGCATATTAATATCGTCTATAAATACAGTCATTGATCGTTGATTGTGGGGTCCATAGGTAGTACCCTGTCTTTTTTCGACGTACGATTCAATAATCCGCTGTAAGTAAAACATTATTTGAAACTAATAGCATTAATACTTCCTAAATGATAATAATATAATGATATTGATTAAAGAAAACTGTTGCCATCAATAAGTGAAATGAAATGTATTTTTTTTTTAAATTAATTTTCCGATATAAAATTATTTACAAAAAACTGTGTAAGGTGTAGACATTATCAAACATTAAAAGCGGGGGTGCTACTGACTGCGCCAACAGGATACTATCCAAACGTTTTGTCAATAAAATAAAATAGCGCACTTAGAATGTGAATAGCTAGTTTTAAGTCTCTACTCCCTATAAGATAGGTAAATAAAGCTGTGTTCATACACATAAATTAGTACACCAACACCAATACTGTTTAAAGAACATCAGATGTTTTGTTAAAATGTGACAAAATGTGATGCTTTGGAAAAAATGATTTTTATGAGTACTACTAGAATTAACCATTAAAACCAGAAGATAATGTTAACTTTATACATATGTTATTTATTGGCCATAACTCCACGTATCTCATACAATTTTATTGCTACAGTCACCAAATTTGGATGGTAGGAGCTTTAGACTTCTTGAAGTTCTAGAAGAGGGAGTGTACGTGGCCAAAACAAATTGCAGTAGTACGATCTAGTAATATAGGTTCGCAAAACTTTCTCAACAGAAACCTCCACGAGGGTGCCGACTGGTAATAGCTTCAGAGTGGTCTGATTAAGACTGATGCTAGCTAAGATCTGCTCCCTAAGCTTTGGACTTGTTCTTCAAATTGACATGTTCTTGGCTAGAACGATCTTAATAATAGAGGTTGGCAAAATTTTCTCAACCGAAACCTCCACGAGGGTGCCGACTCGCGGCCCGAAAAATAGCCCAGTCGCTCACGGATCATATCGGAAAATTGGCGACCTCCGATATTATCTAGCCTTACCTATACATCTCTGTGAAGGGGGACCTCCTTTCTCCGCAATTCGTGGGACTCTAATGGATCTAAATTTAACTAAAAATAAAGTGTACTGTACTCGTCAAAAACCAAAAGGGATAAATTTTAAGCTTTCAGCGGAGGCAGTGGCGTCAAAGCATGACCAAAGCCCAACCAAGACAAAAATGACAAATAAGTCTGTTGGCACAGCCAAAAACGCTAAAATAGCGGAAATGTGGAGGGAAGGATACCACGCAATCAATGGAAATGTGTTGAAGAACCGCTGGCTATCTGCTGCTTCGATACGATTATTGATGAACCTGGACCACCACCAGTAAGCAAACGTGTGCAAAGGCAGCATCAAGGTCATTGCCTGCGATGATGAGCACTCCGTTAAAATTTATAAGGCGGCATTAGCCATTGTCGATGAGATTTACCCGGTGGCAAAGCTAATCGCACTTGACTGGAATTAGGTCCCCAGTAGACCCTGAGGACGTGTATGGATACCGGCAAAAATGCAATGCCGACGATAGCAAGGTGCTTTCAAATATGATATTACAGAAGCGATAACTGGAACCCTGCTGGACCTGAAGGTTGACGCCCGCTTGGTGGGATTGATCAATAAATTTTTTACATGCACGATTGTAACATCCATACTCGGATTGCAACTGTCTCCAGGTCATCAGAGGAACACCCCAAGTCCTGTCACTCCCCTTATGGAACATAGCGATTAATTGACTGCTGAGGGACATGGATGGAGGCGGTTGCCAGACCGTCGCTTATTAGGATGACGTTGCGGTCATCTTCAGAGGAAAGTATCCCCAAACTCAATGCGACATAAACAGAAGTAAATTGAAAATACTGTCATCATGGGCAAATGTTGCGGTTTAAGCGTTATCCTAACCAAGACAGAACAAGTTTTTTTCACAAGGCAATATAAAAATTCTACTCTAGTCACTCAAAGACTAAATACACAACTCTTTCCTTCAATAACAATGCCAACTTTTTAGGGCTCATACTTGACAGGAAAATAGGCTGGAAACTCAACACTTAGATAAGGGTTACTAATGCAACAGTCGCCTGATAAACCTATCCACCGGACTTAACTGTGATATGCCCTCAAATATTGTTCGACGGATGTACCTATCAATCATGAGATCCATCCTTTTATATGGGATAATAGCATGGTGGCCTTGCCTTAAAAAGTAAACACCTCTAAATCAACTCAACAAAGTTCAGCGAACGGCTGAACTATTTATAGAGCTCTCCGTTCCACACCAAATGAGATACTAGACGCCATTCTAGACATTCCATGTCTAGAAATATAATGCCATGAACGGGAAACACTCACGGCCATAAGACTTTGTTATAATCACCGCCAAACCAGGCCCAAATTTAACATCAAGCGCAGTAGAGAGCTATGCAAGCTATTACTCCGCTGTATTTCGTGAGTTTTCACACCAATATTCAAATCCCACAAAACACAAATTTTTGCCGCAGCTGCAGAGATGAAGTAGAGATATAATTTCCAGAGCACTTCATCTACTCTTCCCAGCAATGGCAAGGAAACGATTTGCCTTCTTTTGAAATCACTTTCTATCTGACCGCACATAGCTGAAGCACAAAGGATTAACCAGAAATGCAAAATACATAAATAAAACTAGCTGTTTCACTTGATTCAAGCTTTCACGGGAAAGACAGATGCACGGTATTACAATGGATCAAAATTGGCCAAGGTGTGCGAACCTTTGTCGGCGAACGTATTAGATAATCTACCCTAGTAGTATGCCTTTATAATTTGGGCGTGGTCAAAAAAACTGTTTTCCACGTTTTCAAACTTTGTGACTGAAGTTTCAAACTGCGTGAGATATATGGACTTATCGGTTTACTGTAACAGGTGTATCGGTTTTGGGAGGCGTTGTGGGCTTGGCCATCCAATTTTCTATCGATCTCTTAGGAAGTCACCAGTAACCACTGACGATATCCCCTACACCAGTTGTTAAATTTGTTCTAGTTTTATTGGAAAATTTCCCTTTATGATGATTTGTCTCCAAATGTTCGTCAAGTGCATTATTTTCTTGTGGGAGGGTCATGGAACAGAATAGGTAAAATTAAGAATTAGGTAAGCCCTCACAGGCTGGAACTGACCAGATCTGCCAGGCTACAAACTCGTGCATTTACATACATACATACATTTTACGATTGGTTACAGTGCTGCTTAACAAACGCTGGTTAACAGATATTAACAGCTACATAAGCAATAAACAAGTAGGATCAGTAAAAATTGTAAGTCGAGTCGTGGAAGCGCAATGTTAAAGTCGTTTATATAAATTCATAAAAAGTCCCGAGTGCCACAAGTTGTAAAGTTGTCTGTACGGTCGTTAATTATAAAATCGTACATTACTTTATTTAATAATCTAATGCAGTTATCGATCAAATATAGCAAATTTTATCTGCGAAATGTTATATTCCGCGTGATCATACAGACGGACAGACGGTACATCAGTATTACCATCGTCACATTGATGTTCAAGGTCTAGACCTGTCTGACGGTAGAAAACATTAAGCTGATTAATATTGTTGCAGCAGCAAATTAGTTTTTATTTATTTTATTTATTTATTTATTTATTTGTCAACTAAAGTCAGTCGACACAAAAAATGCAAAAATTAAAAATTGGAATTAAATTAAATTTAAAATAAAATTAAAATTTTAAATAAATTAAAAAATAATAATATATTTATAAGTTATATAAAAATTTATATTTATTATAAATATTATTTTTTTATTATTTTCGATTTCTAAGATTTCTGGTAGAAAACAAAATGGTCCAACATTTGTTGCATGAATTGGGCTCATCAACGCAGTTGAGTCGATTTCTCCTTTAAGTAATTTTACAACAAACATAATTGCTAACATAACACGACGATTAGTTAAGGAAGGTTAAGGAAGGTTAATAAGAAGAAGCCTATCTGAGTATGGAGGCAGTACACCGTAGTCAAAGCGACGAAGCGCAAAAACTAGAAAGCTCTTTTGCACAGATTTCAATTTACTTTGGTAAATATGATATTGCGGAGACCAAACACAAGATCCATATTCCAGAATTGGACGTACAAGAGAAGTTAAAAGTAACTTGGTCGTATAAGGGTCACCAAATTCCTTTGACCAACGCTTAATAAAATCAAGAACTTGAAAAGCTTTGTTGACAGTGAATTTAATATGCTTATCAAATTTAAGCTTGTGATAAAGAAGTAAACCTAAATCGTTTACTTCATTCAGTCTATTAAGTGGCATCCCATCGATCGTGTAACTGACAGTGTTAGGATTGGTACGATAAAATGACAGGACTTTACACTTAGAGCAGTTCAAATTGAGCAGATTTATTTTACACCACGACAAAAAGGAAAATAAATCCGCCTGCAATAAGCTTTGTGAGGTCATACCATTATACGTCAAGCACAACTTGACGTCATCAGCATACATCAGTACGTTAGAATTCAATTTTACAGAAGGAAGGTCATTAATAAATAGGTTAAAAAGCACTGGGCCCAGGTGACTACCCTGGGGTACCCAAGATGTGACTAGGATAGGATTAGAAAGTACAGATTTAAATACAATTATTTGAGTTCTGTTACTCAGATACTTCGAAATCCATGTAAGAAAGTTAGTAGGAAAACCTATAAGGTATAGTTTGTGAAGAAAGAGACAATGGTTAACTGAAGTCTGTATAAACAACATCAGCTTGCATTTTATTCTGAAATCCTTTGATCACAAGTGAAGTAAATTCAAGAATGTTAGTGGTAGAAGACCTACATTTCACAAAACCACGCTGGAATGGTGAAATAATAGATATACATAAGTGTTGTAGTTAAGTTTTTACTATTTTCTCAAATGCTTTCGGTATTGCGGACAATTTTGAAATACCCCTGTAGTTTTTTACATCGGATTTTGAGCCATTTTTGTGGAGAGGAATAATAAAGGATTCCTTCCAAATAGCGTGAAAACAACAAATATCGACAGACAAGGTAAATAATTTATGTAAAGGTTTGCAAATAGACTCAGAACAGTATTTAGGTACACATCCAGGGACTCCATCAGGACCTGGCGAAAACCCAGGCTTGATAGAATGTAGGTCTGCTAGAAGTGACTCTAAAGTGATCACAGGTCCAAAAATGCAATTGACTCTTTGGACAGGATAAGGATAAGGGAAGTTTGGGAAGAAGAAAGAGAAGGAATGAGTAGATTGAAAATACTTAGCAAACAAATCAGCAGAATCCTGATCATCTTTTGCTTTCGTATCTTCATAAAAAACGGAGTTAGGTTATGAAGACGATTTGCGTTTCATGTTTACAAAGTTATAGAACTGCTTAGGATCTTGTGCAAATTGCAGCCTACAGCGAATAAGGTAATTATTGTAACCACGTGAATTATAAGAAAAAAAATGTTGCTTTAGCAACCATATATCGAGAGTAATCCAAATGATTACTCGATCTCTTAAACTTCTTATAAAACCTTGATTTCACATTTTTCAACCTAGCTAATTCCCGCGAAAACCAGGGAGGCCTGTTGGCCTTCACAGGATTCAAACGGGGAACGCATCAACATGTGAGTCAATGGTCTCATAAAATATTGACAAAGCATTATCCAAATCGGTGCAGGCATAAAGTACTGACCAATCTGTGACAAATAATTATTGAAGTAACAAAATCTGCTTTATGGAAGCAACGATTCTTACGTATAGAATCCGTTGCTACAATAGGCACAAGAGTTGGCAGCTCTATAATCAAATCGAGCGTTGGATGTTAGGGGTCTTCAGGATAGACAAGTGGTTCACAGCCTGAAAGAATACAACAAGTAGGATCAGATACAAAAATTAAATCAAGCAAACGGTCGTTACAGTTTCGTATAGGGTTAACTTGTGACAGTGACAACTCATGGAGCCCATCAATAAATTCATATGTACTAAGTGGCACCAATACATTTGGTGGAACGGACCATATAATATCTGGAAGATTAAAGTCACCACATACAATCAGATAGTCTCTATCAGAAAGGAAATGTATTGAACAGCAGATAGATGATTAAGGTAGACTGAGACATCTGATTGAGGTGTGATATAAGAAAAAGTAAAAACCAATGAAAAATTATTAAGCGCAATTTTAATACTTATAAATTCGATGACTAAATCAAATGGAGGTAGGAAATAATCTGACACAAGATCAGAATCCACAGCAATTAGGCAACCGCCACCTACACGTGATACTCGATGACATCTATATGGGATGTATTTATTGGAAAATACTGAATGATCGGAAATATCAGGCTTTAAGGAAAATTTGTTTTCTAGTTGCCACCGCTATAAGAGGCTTAGGAGCACGGCTAGAAAGAGCTGGGGGAGGCGAAACGGACATTATGGACTGACAAGCAATAGAGACACTACTGTTGATTGCAGGTGGTGGTGCAGGAGAAATTAACTGCATCAGCTGCTGACCATTATCCACAGTAGGTGTTAGCGGTGCAGGGGCAATGACAAAGCCGGTGCCGGTAAATTTGATTCACGAGGCAAAGCAGGCTCGCTTGATCGTTTCAGCTTTAGAGACTCAATCAATAGTTTCACACTATTAAACAGATTCTCCATTGCATCAAAATCAGCACTAAAAGCTAGACGAAGATCATGGAAGCCCCTGGATATCGGCCTCCGTCTCGCGGCATCGTTCACAACACCATTTTAATCCAGATTTATTGCCGATTATATCCTTCACCCGTTGTATGAAACCAGCGCATTTTACGTGTACCACGTTATCACACAACCAGCAACAGACGAAATCGGCCTTTGGGTCAGCTTGGCACTTGCAGCTTTTTAAGTAGCACGCGGCATGATTCTTAAATAAACTAATATGCTCCAGAAAGTAGAGAAACTGAACAACGATTCGGCGCCACAGGAAAACAAAAGAAAAAAGATCAAAAGTTAAAAGCACACAAGAGATGCAATGGGAAACAACAGCACCAAACTTTGTTGCAATCATTAATTTGATAAACCTTTGAATTTGGAGCCCTGCGTGGCCTAATAGGTATCTTAGTCGTTAAATATGAAAACTAAGTGCAGTTCGAGCTGCAGTCGCCAGCGTTATCAGCGCTCTTCTTTTGCCGCTCTATTCTTTACCGCGCTCTCTTGGTGTGGCAATCTGTCTCTCTCGTAAAAGAACGCTCGCTGAGCGGCCGGCTGCTGCAGAAGTTGTTAGTTGGTTCGCATAACACGAGCAGTATTAATTTAAAATAATTCTGTCGTTGTTGAAAGACAAAGCATTTGGCTTCTAGTCTTATTAAAATCAAATATATTGGATACGGTTGTGAATAAACTTTATAACGTTGAGATAATAACCTAGTGTATTTATTTATAACTAAATCTATCAAAAAGCTGATAGCGTTAACATTTTTGTGACCACGACGTGATTCTTTGAAGTTTTGTCAACTCTTCGTGCGTTGGTACATAAGCAGCTGAGTGTGGGCGATATATAGAAGCCGTTCGTTGCTGGTGCATTTGTTTTCTCTCGGCTATTTTGTTAATTTGGCTGCAATTTTGTGCGTGCGTTGTGAGTAAACATGAACACAACAGTCGCGTCCAGTGAAAGTGTGCCTGCGCTTATTTCTTATTATAAGCGCAAGGCTGAATCGATTTATAGTTATCTACAGAGGCTTGACGAGTTGTGGCCGGTGTCGGTTATAAGTTTGGTTGATTCGATTCAAATCAAGTTAAACTTACAACAGCTCAGCAAAACTGAAGCTTCTTTCAACCTTTTTCATGAAGCTCTGCAACGTCTTGACTTCGATGAAAATGACAGTGAGCTGAGCAGATACTTTCTCTATGAACGTGTCAGTGGGATTATGGTTTAAAAGGCAGCTTAAAATTTTCGAAACGCGTCCCTTATCGTCAACATTTCGAAATGTTGAGTCGGCAGCTGATCGGTCAACTCCCGCCATTATTGATCGCTCTCATCGACCGCGTTTACCGGAGCTCAAGCTGCCTACGTTCTTTGTCGGTTACACGGAATACGCAAACTTTATATCCACTGAGCTTAGTGATATTGAAAAGGCTCAGCATTTGCGGTCATGTTTGTCGGGCTTGGCTTTAGAGTCGGTACGTTCGCTAAAGATGTCCAGTACGAATTATCGTGCGGCTTTGGACTTTCTGAACAAACGGTTCAATAATAAGCGATTAGTGTTTCATTCGCAAATCAAGGAGACTATTGGCCACATAAAGGTGGATTCGACTTCAGCAGGGAAGTTCCGTGAGTTTTCAGACAAAGTTAACTCGCATATGCGCGCACTTGAATCCTTGGGAAGCATTCAGGAAATAGCTGGCTACATGGTCATACACATGCTGCTACAAAAGCTGGACATATCCACTCGGACTTGCTGGTAGGATGGTGCACCTATGGACCAAATACCCTCACCTGAAGAATTCTATGCGTTCTTGGAGAAGCGATGCCAAAAGCTAGAGAACCTGGCGCATGCAATGGCATATCATTCCTTCAATTCTCAGGCGTGAAAAAACAATCAAAACACTAACATTTGTTGCATCCCAAAGTAACATTTCTCCGTGCCCATTTTGTAATTGTGTATATTATATACATACTATTTATACGTGCAGCCTATTTGGAAACCTTTCTCCCTCTCTGCGACAAAGGGAAGTGAAGAAGATGGCCCTTTGCTTTAATTGTTTAATGGCTGGACACCATTCTCGTGAGTGCGGCAGTGGTCATGTCTGTGGCAATAGGCATTATATTTTGCTGCACTTTGACGACAAATTTTCCCAGCAGCCAGCCAATGCATTAGCTGAATCTGCTCTCATCGCGTCTTCGTCGTGCATTTTAACATCTGCTGCTTCTCTTGCTGCACAGGATGGTTCAGCAGAGGTGGTGCTACTGGCTACTGCTATTATTCTTGTTAAAAGTCGATCGGGCCTATTTCTTCCATGCAGAGCTTTGCTGGATTTAGGCTCTCAGCTGCATCTAGTTACCTCTCGGCTGGCGCAGCAGGTGCAGTTAAAAACAAGTAAGAACGTTGTAGTCGAGTGAGCTCGACTACCATGTATCCTGAACCAAGCTTTAAATGCATTATAGGTTTATCGTTTTTGGGGGCTGGAGTGGGCGTGGCCCGATCTTAGTAATATACCTTCTAAGTTTGGTAACTGTAGCTCTTGAATTGCGGGAGATACAGGCATTTATCGTTTTTTGTGGGCGGGAGTGGACGTGGCCCAAAATATTTTGGAGTTCGATCTTAGTAATATACCTTCTAAGTTTGGTAACTGTAGCTCTTAAATTGAGGGAGATACAGGCATTTTTCGTTTTTTGTGGGCGGGAGTGGGCGTGGTCCAAAATTTTTTTTCCACATTTATGAAGGGTGTTACTAGCAATCTACCTTTAAAATTTGGTGACTTAAGTCTTCAAATTGCGCGAGATATATGGGCTTATCGATTTACACCAACAGGTGTATCGGTTTAGGTAGGTGGAGTGGGCGTGGCCATCCAATTTTTTTTATCGATCCTTGGGGGAGTTACCAGTAACATACCTGCAAAATTTTGCGACTCTAGCTTGCAAATTACGGCAGATATGCGCATTTTAAATTTCTAGGGACGAAGTTCCTGGGGGCGGCGGATGTGGGCGTGGTCCAAAAATTGGTATGCCAATCTTTGGAGGAGGTTACCAGCAAATTGCCTTCCAAGTTTGGTTACTCTATCTTTAAAATGTTCGGAGATATAGGGAGTTATCGATTTACAATCGGAATTGTCGATTATAGGCGCAGGTGTGGGCGTGGCACCACAAATTTTTTATCGGTTCTTAAGGGCGACTACTAGTAATATACCTACCAAATTTGACGTTCCCTACTCAAAAACTGCGGAAGATATAGCCATTTGAAAATTTTAGGGGCGGGGGTGATGGGGGCGTCGGAGGTGGGCGTGGCACATGCCGATCTTTCAAGGACCTCGCCAACAACCTACCAACCAAAATTGGTGACTGTATCCATTAAATTGTGAGAGATATGTGGAATTTACTGCTTTCGAAAATCTAAATGTATCGATAATTCAGAAACTGAGGCAGTTATCGATAAAATATTCGAACTTGATCTGCGCCTGGTATACGAGATCTTATATTCTAAATTTGAAGTCTCTAGCTCTTATAGTCTCTGAGATCCGCGTGTTCATACAGACGGACAGACGGACAGACAGACGGACAGGGCTAGATCGACTCGGCTATTGATCCTGATCAAGAATATATATACTTTATGAGGTCGGAGATGCTTCCTTCTGCCTGTTACATACATTTGCACAAAACCATTATACCCTTTTTACCCATTTTTAATGGGTTCAGGGTATAACAACGCGATCTTCAACTAAATTGTCTGGTCTTGGTGACACTAATGTTCGCACGGACGGTCGCACGGTGGAAATTGATTTTAAGTCCCAAACATCGGATTATGCCGCTTCACTCACAGCGTTGGTCTCACCCACCCTTACGGATAGTCAGCCCGGCGTTACAATTGACATTACAAATTGGAATGTTCCGGCCAACAAACGACTGGCTGATCCCACATTCTACAAGCCTCAGCGTGTGGATTTGCTGATTGGAGCCAGCATGTTCTACGATTTGTTGACTGCCTTTGTTACAATAGAGTCGCCTTGGCTAAATAGTTAAAGGTGGTGGTCAACGCTTAAGCCGAACTTCTTTGTTGATCTCCAATCCCGCATTAGAGGATGTCTTCATTGCTGATGAGCCACAATATGAGGTTGTTCGACGATTTTGGGAGATGGACAGCTGCAGCGAGGCCATTGCGTCGGCAACTAAGGAGGAACTGGAATGCGAGCAGCATTTCTTAAAGGCTTTCACGCGTCTATCGTCAGGCGAGTAATCTGTCAACTTGCCATTCAAGTTTTCCTCCATCGATTTGGGTGATTCCTACACACAAGCATATCGTCGATTGAGCGCAAGCTCGAACGTCGCTCAAGCCTTATGCTGCAATACTCTGCATTTATGGAAGAGCATCTGAATCTCAAGCACATGTCGCTAGTCGATTCTCTGGATATTGAGCAGTGCAAATATTTTCTCCCACATCATTGTGTCCAGAAGGAGGACAGCACGACGACCAAACTTCGTGTTGTGTTTGATGGATCGGCTGCGGCTTCTTCTGGACAGTTCCTCAATGACGTTCTTATGTCCGGACCTGTTATTCAGTCAAGGCTTTTCAACACATTGATTAAATTTCGTACATTTGCAGTTGCTCTCACCGGGGATATATGCAAGATGTATCGCTGCGTCCGAATGACTGCTCCTGACAACCATTATCAATGCATTCTATGGAGAGACTCACCCAAGGAGAAAGTACGCGTCTACAAGCTGGATACCATGACATATGGCACCAAACCATATGTCCTTTTTGGCTGTGCGCTGCATGCAGCAATTGACTATCGATGAAGCCGTTGCATTTCCACTTGGGTCTGCTGCAGTACGAGAGGACTTCTAAGTAGATGACCTAATTTCCGGTGCGAGTTCAATTTGTGAGGCGCATGCAATGGCATATCATTCCTTCAATTCTCAGGCGTGAAAAAACAATCAAAACAACTAACATTTGTTGCATCCCAAAGTAACATTTCTCCGTGCCCATTTTGTAATTGTGTATATTATATACATACTATTTATACGTGCAGCCTATTTGGAAACCTTTCTCCCTCTCTGCGACAAAGGGAAGTGAAGAAGATGGCCCTTTGCTTTAATTGTTTAATGGCTGGACACCATTCTCGTGAGTGCGGCAGTGGTCATGTCTGTGGCAATAGGCATTATATTTTGCTGCACTTTGACGACAAATTTTCCCAGCAGCCAGCCAATGCATTAGCTGAATCTGCTCTCATCGCGTCTTCGTCGTGCATTTTAACATCTGCTGCTTCTCTTGCTGCACAGGATGGTTCAGCAGAGGTGGTGCTACTGGCTACTGCTATTATTCTTGTTAAAAGTCGATCGGGCCTATTTCTTCCATGCAGAGCTTTGCTGGATTTAGGCTCTCAGCTGCATCTAGTTACCTCTCGGCTGGCGCAGCAGGTGCAGTTAAAAACAAGTAAGAACGTTGTTGTCGAGTGAGCTCGACTACCATATATCCTGAACTAAGCTTTAAATGCATTATAGGTTTATCGTTTTTGGGGGCTGGAGTGGGCGTGGCCCGATCTTAGTAATATACCTTCTAAGTTTGGTAACTGTAGCTCTTGAATTGCGGGAGATACAGGCATTTATCGTTTTTTGTGGGCGGGAGTGGGCGTGGCCCAAAATATTTTGGAGTTCGATCTTAGTAATATACCTTCTAAGTTTGGTAACTGTAGCTCTTAAATTGAGGGAGATACAGGCATTTTTCGTTTTTTGTGGGCGGGAGTGGGCGTGGTCCAAAATTTTTTTTCCACATTTATGAAGGGTGTTACTAGCAATCTACCTTTAAAATTTGGTGACTTAAGTTTTCAAATTGCGCGAGATATATGGGCTTATCGATTTACACCAACAGGTGTATCGGTTTAGGTAGGTGGAGTGGGCGTGGCCATCCAATTTTTTTTATCGATCCTTGGGGGAGTTACCAGTAACATACCTGCAAAATTTTGCGACTCTAGCTTGCAAATTACGGCAGATATGCGCATTTTAAATTTCTAGGGACGAAGTTCCTGGGGGCGGCGGATGTGGGCGTGGTCCAAAAATTGGTATGCCAATCTTTGGAGGAGGTTACCAGCAAATTGCCTTCCAAGTTTGGTTACTCTATCTTTAAAATGTTCGGAGATATAGGGAGTTATCGATTTACAATCGGAATTGTCGATTATAGGCGCAGGTGTGGGCGTGGCACCACAAATTTTTTATCGGTTCTTAAGGGCGACTACTAGTAATATACCTACCAAATTTGACGTTCCCTACTCAAAAACTGCGGAAGATATAGCCATTTGAAAATTTTAGGGGCGGGGGTGATGGGGGCGTCGGAGGTGGGCGTGGCACATGCCGATCTTTCAAGGACCTCGCCAACAACCTACCAACCAAAATTGGTGACTGTATCCATTAAATTGTGAGAGATATGTGGAATTTACTGCTTTCGAAAATCTAAATGTATCGATAATTCAGAAACTGAGGCAGTTATCGATAAAATATTCGAACTTGATCTGCGCCTGGTATACGAGATCTTATATTCTAAATTTGAAGTCTCTAGCTCTTATAGTCTCTGAGATCCGCGTGTTCATACAGACGGACAGACGGACAGACAGACGGACAGGGCTAGATCGACTCGGCTATTGATCCTGATCAAGAATATATATACTTTATGAGGTCGGAGATGCTTCCTTCTGCCTGTTACATACATTTGCACAAAACCATTATACCCTTTTTACCCATTTTTAATGGGTTCAGGGTATAACAACGCGATCTTCAACTAAATTGTCTGGTCTTGGTGACACTAATGTTCGCACGGACGGTCGCACGGTGGAAATTGATTTTAAGTCCCAAACATCGGATTATGCCGCTTCACTCACAGCGTTGGTCTCATCCACCCTTACGGATAGTCAGCCCGGCGTTACAATTGACATTACAAATTGGAATGTTCCGGCCAACAAACGACTGGCTGATCCCACATTCTACAAGCCTCAGCGTGTGGATTTGCTGATTGGAGCCAGCATGTTCTACGATTTGTTGACTGCCTTTGTTACAATAGAGTCGCCTTGGCTAAATAGTTACAGGTGGTGGTCAACGCTTAAGCCGAACTTCTTTGTTGATCTCCAATCCCGCATTAGAGGATGTCTTCATTGCTGATGAGCCACAATATGAGGTTGTTCGACGATTTTGGGAGATGGACAGCTGCAGCGAGGCCATTGCGTCGGCAACTAAGGAGGAACTGGAATGCGAGCAGCATTTCTTAAAGGCTTTCACGCGTCTATCGTCAGGCGAGTAATCTGTCAACTTGCCATTCAAGTTTTCCTCCATCGATTTGGGTGATTCCTACACACAAGCATATCGTCGATTGAGCGCAAGCTCGAACGTCGCTCAAGCCTTATGCTGCAATACTCTGCATTTATGGAAGAGCATCTGAATCTCAAGCACATGTCGCTAGTCGATTCTCTGGATATTGAGCAGTGCAAATATTTTCTCCCACATCATTGTGTCCAGAAGGAGGACAGCACGACGACCAAACTTCGTGTTGTGTTTGATGGATCGGCTGCGGCTTCTTCTGGACAGTTCCTCAATGACGTTCTTATGTCCGGACCTGTTATTCAGTCAAGGCTTTTCAACACATTGATTAAATTTCGTACATTTGCAGTTGCTCTCACCGGGGATATATGCAAGATGTATCGCTGCGTCCGAATGACTGCTCCTGACAACCATTATCAATGCATTCTATGGAGAGACTCACCCAAGGAGAAAGTACGCGTCTACAAGCTGGATACCATGACATATGGCACCAAACCATATGTCCTTTTTGGCTGTGCGCTGCATGCAGCAATTGACTATCGATGAAGCCGTTGCATTTCCACTTGGGTCTGCTGCAGTACGAGAGGACTTCTAAGTAGATGACCTAATTTCCGGTGCGAGTTCAATTTGTGAGGCGCATGCAATGGCATATCATTCCTTCAATTCTCAGGCGTGAAAAAACAATCAAAACAACTAACATTTGTTGCATCCCAAAGTAACATTTCTCCGTGCCCATTTTGTAATTGTGTATATTATATACATACTATTTATACGTGCAGCCTATTTGGAAACCTTTCTCCCTCTCTGCGACAAAGGGAAGTGAAGAAGATGGCCCTTTGCTTTAATTGTTTAATGGCTGGACACCATTCTCGTGAGTGCGGCAGTGGTCATGTCTGTGGCAATAGGCATTATATTTTGCTGCACTTTGACGACAAATTTTCCCAGCAGCCAGCCAATGCATTAGCTGAATCTGCTCTCATCGCGTCTTCGTCGTGCATTTTAACATCTGCTGCTTCTCTTGCTGCACAGGATGGTTCAGCAGAGGTGGTGCTACTGGCTACTGCTATTATTCTTGTTAAAAGTCGATCGGGCCTATTTCTTCCATGCAGAGCTTTGCTGGATTTAGGCTCTCAGCTGCATCTAGTTACCTCTCGGCTGGCGCAGCAGGTGCAGTTAAAAACAAGTAAGAACGTTGTTGTCGAGTGAGCTCGACTACCATATATCCTGAACTAAGCTTTAAATGCATTATAGGTTTATCGTTTTTGGGGGCTGGAGTGGGCGTGGCCCGATCTTAGTAATATACCTTCTAAGTTTGGTAACTGTAGCTCTTGACTTGCGGGAGATACAGGCATTTATCGTTTTTTGTGGGCGGGAGTGGGCGTGGCCCAAAATATTTTGGAGTTCGATCTTAGTAATATACCTTCTAAGTTTGGTAACTGTAGCTCTTAAATTGAGGGAGATACAGGCATTTTTCGTTTTTTGTGGGCGGGAGTGGGCGTGGTCCAAAATTTTTTTTCCACATTTATGAAGGGTGTTACTAGCAATCTACCTTTAAAATTTGGTGACTTAAGTTTTCAAATTGCGCGAGATATATGGGCTTATCGATTTACACCAACAGGTGTATCGGTTTAGGTAGGTGGAGTGGGCGTGGCCATCCAATTTTTTTTATCGATCCTTGGGGGAGTTACCAGTAACATACCTGCAAAATTTTGCGACTCTAGCTTGCAAATTACGGCAGATATGCGCATTTTAAATTTCTAGGGACGAAGTTCCTGGGGGCGGCGGATGTGGGCGTGGTCCAAAAATTGGTATGCCAATCTTTGGAGGAGGTTACCAGCAAATTGCCTTCCAAGTTTGGTTACTCTATCTTTAAAATGTTCGGAGATATAGGGAGTTATCGATTTACAATCGGAATTGTCGATTATAGGCGCAGGTGTGGGCGTGGCACCACAAATTTTTTATCGGTTCTTAAGGGCGACTACTAGTAATATACCTACCAAATTTGACGTTCCCTACTCAAAAACTGCGGAAGATATAGCCATTTGAAAATTTTAGGGGCGGGGGTGATGGGGGCGTCGGAGGTGGGCGTGGCACATGCCGATCTTTCAAGGACCTCGCCAACAACCTACCAACCAAAATTGGTGACTGTATCCATTAAATTGTGAGAGATATGTGGAATTTACTGCTTTCGAAAATCTAAATGTATCGATAATTCAGAAACTGAGGCAGTTATCGATAAAATATTCGAACTTGATCTGCGCCTGGTATACGAGATCTTATATTCTAAATTTGAAGTCTCTAGCTCTTATAGTCTCTGAGATCCGCGTGTTCATACAGACGGACAGACGGACAGACAGACGGACAGGGCTAGATCGACTCGGCTATTGATCCTGATCAAGAATATATATACTTTATGAGGTCGGAGATGCTTCCTTCTGCCTGTTACATACATTTGCACAAAACCATTATACCCTTTTTACCCATTTTTAATGGGTTCAGGGTATAACAACGCGATCTTCAACTAAATTGTCTGGTCTTGGTGACACTAATGTTCGCACGGACGGTCGCACGGTGGAAATTGATTTTAAGTCCCAAACATCGGATTATGCCGCTTCACTCACAGCGTTGGTCTCACCCACCCTTACGGATAGTCAGCCCGGCGTTACAATTGACATTACAAATTGGAATGTTCCGGCCAACAAACGACTGGCTGATCCCACATTCTACAAGCCTCAGCGTGTGGATTTGCTGATTGGAGCCAGCATGTTCTACGATTTGTTGACTGCCTTTGTTACAATAGAGTCGCCTTGGCTAAATAGTTACAGGTGGTGGTCAACGCTTAAGCCGAACTTCTTTGTTGATCTCCAATCCCGCATTAGAGGATGTCTTCATTGCTGATGAGCCACAATATGAGGTTGTTCGACGATTTTGGGAGATGGACAGCTGCAGCGAGGCCATTGCGTCGGCAACTAAGGAGGAACTGGAATGCGAGCAGCATTTCTTAAAGGCTTTCACGCGTCTATCGTCAGGCGAGTAATCTGTCAACTTGCCATTCAAGTTTTCCTCCATCGATTTGGGTGATTCCTACACACAAGCATATCGTCGATTGAGCGCAAGCTCGAACGTCGCTCAAGCCTTATGCTGCAATACTCTGCATTTATGGAAGAGCATCTGAATCTCAAGCACATGTCGCTAGTCGATTCTCTGGATATTGAGCAGTGCAAATATTTTCTCCCACATCATTGTGTCCAGAAGGAGGACAGCACGACGACCAAACTTCGTGTTGTGTTTGATGGATCGGCTGCGGCTTCTTCTGGACAGTTCCTCAATGACGTTCTTATGTCCGGACCTGTTATTCAGTCAAGGCTTTTCAACACATTGATTAAATTTCGTACATTTGCAGTTGCTCTCACCGGGGATATATGCAAGATGTATCGCTGCGTCCGAATGACTGCTCCTGACAACCATTATCAATGCATTCTATGGAGAGACTCACCCAAGGAGAAAGTACGCGTCTACAAGCTGGATACCATGACATATGGCACCAAACCATATGTCCTTTTTGGCTGTGCGCTGCATGCAGCAATTGACTATCGATGAAGCCGTTGCATTTCCACTTGGGTCTGCTGCAGTACGAGAGGACTTCTAAGTAGATGACCTAATTTCCGGTGCGAGTTCAATTTGTGAGGCGCATGCAATGGCATATCATTCCTTCAATTCTCAGGCGTGAAAAAACAATCAAAACAACTAACATTTGTTGCATCCCAAAGTAACATTTCTCCGTGCCCATTTTGTAATTGTGTATATTATATACATACTATTTATACGTGCAGCCTATTTGGAAACCTTTCTCCCTCTCTGCGACAAAGGGAAGTGAAGAAGATGGCCCTTTGCTTTAATTGTTTAATGGCTGGACACCATTCTCGTGAGTGCGGCAGTGGTCATGTCTGTGGCAATAGGCATTATATTTTGCTGCACTTTGACGACAAATTTTCCCAGCAGCCAGCCAATGCATTAGCTGAATCTGCTCTCATCGCGTCTTCGTCGTGCATTTTAACATCTGCTGCTTCTCTTGCTGCACAGGATGGTTCAACAGAGGTGGTGCTACTGGCTACTGCTATTATTCTTGTTAAAAGTCGATCGGGCCTATTTCTTCCATGCAGAGCTTTGCTGGATTTAGGCTCTCAGCTGCATCTAGTTACCTCTCGGCTGGCGCAGCAGGTGCAGTTAAAAACAAGTAAGAACGTTGTTGTCGAGTGAGCTCGACTACCATATATCCTGAACTAAGCTTTAAATGCATTATAGGTTTATCGTTTTTGGGGGCTGGAGTGGGCGTGGCCCGATCTTAGTAATATACCTTCTAAGTTTGGTAACTGTAGCTCTTGACTTGCGGGAGATACAGGCATTTATCGTTTTTTGTGGGCGGGAGTGGGCGTGGCCCAAAATATTTTGGAGTTCGATCTTAGTAATATACCTTCTAAGTTTGGTAACTGTAGCTCTTAAATTGAGGGAGATACAGGCATTTTTCGTTTTTTGTGGGCGGGAGTGGGCGTGGTCCAAAATTTTTTTTCCACATTTATGAAGGGTGTTACTAGCAATCTACCTTTAAAATTTGGTGACTTAAGTTTTCAAATTGCGCGAGATATATGGGCTTATCGATTTACACCAACAGGTGTATCGGTTTAGGTAGGTGGAGTGGGCGTGGCCATCCAATTTTTTTTATCGATCCTTGGGGGAGTTACCAGTAACATACCTGCAAAATTTTGCGACTCTAGCTTGCAAATTACGGCAGATATGCGCATTTTAAATTTCTAGGGACGAAGTTCCTGGGGGCGGCGGATGTGGGCGTGGTCCAAAAATTGGTATGCCAATCTTTGGAGGAGGTTACCAGCAAATTGCCTTCCAAGTTTGGTTACTCTATCTTTAAAATGTTCGGAGATATAGGGAGTTATCGATTTACAATCGGAATTGTCGATTATAGGCGCAGGTGTGTGCGTGGCACCACAAATTTTTTATCGGTTCTTAAGGGCGACTACTAGTAATATACCTACCAAATTTGACGTTCCCTACTCAAAAACTGCGGAAGATATAGCCATTTGAAAATTTTAGGGGCGGGGATGATGGGGGCGTCGGAGGTGGGCGTGGCACATGCCGATCTTTCAAGGACCTCGCCAACAACCTACTAACCAAAATTGGTGACTGTATCCATTAAATTGTGAGAGATATGTGGAATTTACTGCTTTCGAAAATCTAAATGTATCGATAATTCAGAAACTGAGGCAGTTATCGATAAAATATTCGAACTTGATCTGCGCCTGGTATACGAGATCTTATATTCTAAATTTGAAGTCTCTAGCTCTTATAGTCTCTGAGATCCGCGTGTTCATACAGACGGACAGACAGACGGACAGGGCTAGATCGACTCGGCTATTGATCCTGATCAAGAATATATATACTTTATGGGGTCGGAGATGCTTCCTTCTGCCTGTTACATACATTTGCACAAAACCATTATACCCTTTTTACCCATTTTTAATGGGTTCAGGGTATAACAACGCGATCTTCAACTAAATTGTCTGGTCTTGGTGACACTAATTTTCGCACGGACGGTCGCACGGTGGAAATTGATTTTAAGTCCCAAACATCGGATTATGCCGCTTCACTCACAGCGTTGGTCTCACCCACCCTTACGGATAGTCAGCCCGGCGTTACAATTGACATTACAAATTGGAATGTTCCGGCCAACAAACGACTGGCTGATCCCACATTCTACAAGCCTCAGCGTGTGGATTTGCTGATTGGAGCCAGCATGTTCTACGATTTGTTGACTGCCTTTGTTACAATAGAGTCGCCTTGGCTAGGTAGTTACAGGTGGTGGTCAACGCTTAAGCCGAACTTCTTTGTTGATCTCCAATCCCGCATTAGAGGATGTCTTCATTGCTGATGAGCCACAATATGAGGTTGTTCGACGATTTTGGGAGATGGACAGCTGCAGCGAGGCCATTGCGTCGGCAACTAAGGAGGAACTGGAATGCGAGCAGCATTTCTTAAAGGCTTTCACGCGTCTATCGTCAGGCGAGTAATCTGTCAACTTGCCATTCAAGTTTTCCTCCATCGATTTGGGTGATTCCTACACACAAGCATATCGTCGATTGAGCGCAAGCTCGAACGTCGCTCAAGCCTTATGTTGCAATACTCTGCATTTATGGAAGAGCATCTGAATCTCAAGCACATGTCGCTAGTCGATTCTCTGGATATTGAGCAGTGCAAATATTTTCTCCCACATCATTGTGTCCAGAAGGAGGACAGCACGACGACCAAACTTCTTGTTGTGTTTGATGGATCGGCTGCGGCTTCTTCTGGACAGTTCCTCAATGACGTTCTTATGTCCGGACCTGTTATTCAGTCAAGGCTTTTCAACACATTGATTAAATTTCGTACATTTGCAGTTGCTCTCACCGGGGATATATGCAAGATGTATCGCTGCGTCCGAATGACTGCTCCTGACAACCATTATCAATGCATTCTATGGAGAGACTCACCCAAGGAGAAAGTACGCGTCTACAAGCTGGATACCATGACATATGGCACCAAACCATATGTCCTTTTTGGCTGTGCGCTGCATGCAGCAATTGACTATCGATGAAGCCGTTGCATTTCCACTTGGGTCTGCTGCAGTACGATAGGACTTCTAAGTAGATGACCTAATTTCCGGTGCGAGTTCAATTTGTGAGGCAATAGACAAAATGGAGAAGACGGCCGCGATACTATCCCGTGGCAACATCAGAGATCGCAAGTGGTTCTTTAGCCGTTCTGAAGTGCTTGAACTTGTTCCAGATGCGAACAAGGAGTAGTTTCTAAAATTTGATGATGGTAGTGACATAGCTAAAACTCTTGGTCTTGTTTGGGATCCAGCTTCGGATAATCTTTTGTTCTTATTGTCATCTGTCCACCCAAATTAAAAACTCTTCAAGCTTACCATTTTATCAACGATTGCGCATATCTATGACCCTCTTCGTCTTATTGGTCCTGCGATTGCTAGTTGCAAGATATTCTTGCAGCAACTGTTGAAGGCAAAGGTAGATTGGGACGAAAGCCTATCATTTTTATTGAGCTTTGCCTGGATGGACATTAGCAGCAGGCAAAGGTAGATTGGGACGAAAGCCTACCATTCGTATTGAGCTTTGCCTGGATGGACATTAGCAGCAGACTAGTCCTGGAACCTGAGTCAGCATTTGAAGTGCATGGATTTTGTGATGCGAGTGTTGAAGCTTATCTATATTGTATCCATATGCTTCAATATTGTATCCAGATCTCAACACCCCACCAGCCAGCTTTTGTGCTCAAAGTCTCGAGTAGAACCATTGAAGACGCTAACGGTGCCCAAATTGGAATTGTCTGGAGCTATGCTGCTAGCTCACCTTATGCACGATGTTAAGTCAATGGGTAGCTTCAGTGGACGATATTATTGCTGGAGTGACTCTTCTGTTGTCCTGTCTTGGATCAATGATGACTCTAGCAACTTCAATGTCTTCGTGGCCAATTGTGTTGCTACAATTCAGGAGCTGACTATCAGCATGGAGTGGTACTATGTTCCCACGGATCAAAATCTTGCGGACATACTGTCCAGAGGCGCAACTCAAAATCAACTTATGAAATTGGATATCTGGTTTCACGGGCCAGCTTTTCTTGTCGGGAATAAGAATGGATGGCCGCCGTCTTGTGTGCTCAAAGACCAGCTTTTGAACTTCGGAAGACTGTGTTGCTAGCCAAGTTCCCTCATCCGGATGCAACTAGAAATTGCAAATTCATTTGCTCCTATGCAACGGGTGTTTGCGTACGTCTTCAAGTTCATTCATCGCCTTCGACATCATGGCAACTCAAGTATGACGTATGACGCTCGACATCCTGTCATCCTGCCTAAACAGCACCCAATAAGTCTGGCGATCACCAAAGAATTTCATGAGCGTAACCTGCACACCGGTCTCGTGCACTTCACTCCAATTTACGCCTCCAATATTTGTCAATTTTCGGCCTGAAAACTGTGTCTCGGGTTGTCAACAAGTGCTTCAGATGCTTCCGAGCTAAGCCACAGCTTACCGAGCATATGAAGGGCAATTTGCTAACTGAGCAGATTAAAACAGCCTGCCCATTTGAAGTGACTGGAGTTAATTATTGCAGGCTCTTTTTCTACAAATCTGTTGTTTGCACCAGGCCACCAGTAAAATGCTACATTTTGGTCTTCGCCTGCTTCGTTACCAAGGCTGTTCACCTGGAACTGGTACAGGACTTAACAACAGCACAATTCCTTGGCGCTCTGAGAAGATTCATCTCGACGCGTTGCAAGCCTAGTCAGATTTGGTCTGACAATGCACAAACTTCGTGGGAGCCAAAAACGGGCTAACGGAGTTGAGAAGTCTGGTGTTGGGCGATGCTCATGCTAGTGCTGTTCATAAATTCTGCCTGGCGAAAAACATTGACTGGCGCATCACTCCCCCTCGCTCTCCATACTTTGGAGGACTATAGGAAGCAGCAGTGAAAACCGTCAAACATAATTTTTACCGCTGTGTTGGCCATTCACTGCTCAACTTAAAGGAGTCGCGAACTCTTGTATGTCAAATAGCAGCCATAATTAATTCTCGCCCTTTAATTTCAATTTCAGAGAATCCTGGCGACTTAGATGTTTTGACTCCGGCTTACTTCTTGATTGGCGGACCTCCAGCAACAATTGTGGAGCCAGATCTAGCAAAAAAAAAAAATTAGATCAACTCGCACTGGTAACGTTTTTTGAGACGCGACTATAACAGCGAGCAGCATGTAATAAACAGCTGATCGATAATGATGCGTTGGCAGGACCGTTCACACAACTCTAACTTCAGAGCAACTGTGCGTAGTGCGTAATATCTGTTGTTATATTGTCTAATTCGATTTGAAGTTCACACAGCAACGTCATCCGTCTTGAGGCCTGTCGACTACGATGGATTACATAAACCGCTGTTTTGGTGCTGTAAGTACGGTATAACCGCACGCAAAAAAACTGTAAGTTAAAATCAAACCAATATTGACCATATAACCCTTACCACAAAATATGTAAATACCTGTATTATTTAGTTAACTCAATTATAATAGCTAGGGCACATGCCATTTCATTCATTATAGTTTTGTTCCACTAATGTTTGAGATTTAAAATTAAGTACATAGTAAAATGCCTTCGTGGCACAAAAGAGAGTTAAATTTGTAGTATTAAGTTACACTGCCCAAAATGAAATCGAAGAAAATAGTAATTAAGTAAAACTCTTAAAAATTAATGTAAAATTAAGAGTATAAAATAATGAAACTCTCAAAAATAATATTATCGAGAAATATTTATCTTTGTAAAGAAATAGTTATGAATTAAACAAAGTTTAAATGGGCTCCTGATATAAATACGAATTTGCATCATTAATAGGTTAAAGGCATTGAATATCAGTCTTTACAGGCTGGGAGGGTAAAGAAAAAAGAACGTCACCATCTTGGTCCTTCGACCTAAATATATAATTAGTGGATTCCTTCAGCCATTCCGTCTGTTTGTTTTATTCCGTTCCTTTAGCACTCTGTCTACTAATTTTTAGTTATGTGACACGGCAGCTTACTAGATAGCAAAGCACCCACCCCACTTTCCCTGAGCACAGTCGACCCCGTAGTCAGAGTATGCCTCCAGTTTGCTACAAACAATAACGTGTTCGTTACATAATTAAATGGCACCCAACGTGGGGCCCTCGAGATAACGTACGGTTACGAATAACGTTCGGCCATTGTAACTCTAACAGCTATTACAATATGACTGTCCGAATTTCGAAAGCCCTTGTGTTACAGAGAGTAGTCGCTTAAAAGCTGTTGAGAATTTTTTTTCGATCTTCGGAAAGAGATGGTTTAGGAAAAACCTCTTTAGTCGAACACAGCATTGACACTGGTGATGCTAAGCCCATCAAACAGAGGTACTATCTATTGTCTCCAGCTAAAGAGCAACAAATGTGAATTGAAATCGATAGAATGATTAAATTGGGATTCCTAGAAAACGCCCCTGGTCCTCACCGGCTGTTCTTGTTCTTAAGCCTGGTAAAGTGAGAATTTGTTTAGATTCAAGGAAGCTAAACTCAGTAACACTTAAGGACGCATATCCCTCACGAACGAAGGACTATTAAGTCGTCTCCCACCTGTTCAGTGTATTTCGAAAATAGGCATAAAAGATGCTTTCTGGCAGATTTGCTTGGATGCCAAGTCAAAAGAGAAAACTGCGATCACTGTTCCCAACCGAACGTTGTATCAATTTACGAGGATGCCATTCGGATTAACAAATGCTCCTCAAACGTTGGATCAAGTCATACCTTATGCCAATAAATCCCATGTATTAGTTTATTTGGATGACTTATTAGTGATGTCCTCCAATTTCGAGGAGCACTTGTCTCACCTTGCAGAGGTGGCAACCCAACTTAGAAAGGCTGGTCTCACTATAAACGTTAATAAGAGTCAATTCTGTCTCAAAAGAGTTGAATATTTAGGATACATTGTAGGTGAAGGCAAATTGAGAGTAAATCCAAATAAAATTCAGTCTGACTCGGAATTCCCAATACCTAAAACAAAACGTCAGCGGAAGCGCTTTTTGGGTATGACTGGCTGGTATCAGAGATTCCTCGTTCAATATTCGGAGATTACATTCGCTTTAACCGAATTTTTGAAAGGAAAAACTTTTGAGTGGAATGAGGATGCACAAAAGGCTTTTAATGAATTAAAGAGACAACTGACATCCGCACCCTTTCTCGTCCATCCAAATTACGCCAAACCATTTGTGTTACAATGCGATGCCTCTATAAATGGAGTAGGCGCAGTACTAGCACAATGTGATGAGTCGGGAGTAGAACGACCCATTGCGTATATGTCAAAGAAGCTTAATAAAGCACAACGCAATTTTTCTGTGACGGAACTAGAGTGTTTAGCGGTAGTTCTACCTGTAAAGCGTTTTCGCATGTACATTGAAGGTCACGAATTTAAAGTTGTAACAGATCATGCCAGTTTACGTTGGTTAATGAATCAACAAGACTTGAATGGCAGACTCGCCAGATGGGCTATAAAACTGCAGGGATTCAATTTTAGTATAGAACATCGCAAAGTCAGTGAAAATATTGTAGCTGATGCATTGTCTAGATCATATGAAGATGAAGTAGCAGCCATAAGCCTTGAAGTTATTCCGGAAATTAACTTAAGCTCTGACGCATTCATGTCTATTGAATATGTCGAACTAAAGGAGCATTATGTTAAAGCCAATTTACCTGATTTCAAAGTTGTGGATGAATATATTTACCACAGTACAAATTTTGTTCATAATGAGACGGATTGTAACACCGAATTTTGGAAGCTATTTGTTCCCACGCCATTGCGTGAAAGCGTGATCAAATCAGTGTATGATAAACCTACTTCTTCACATTGTCAAGTGCTTATAAATAATACGTTGCAAGTTTTATTGGCCACGAATGGTTTTTGACATTCGCGAGTATATTCGAAACTGCGAAATATGTAAGACTTCGAAATATCCATTACAAAGGCTGAAAACACGAATGGGTAATCAAGTTATAAGCGAGATGCCATTCCAAAGGCTGTACGTAGATTTTATTGGACTTTACCCACTTACAAAAAGAGGAAATATTGGAATTTTCATTGTATTAGTCCACTTTTCCAAATTTACATTCTTGAAACCTGTCAGGAAATTCAACTCGAAGATTATAATCTCTTATTTGAAGGAAGATATTTTCGATTGTTTTGGTGTTCCTGAGATAATTGTAAGTGATAATGGAACTCAATTTAAAAGCCAAGAATTTACTACATTTCTCTCAAAGCATGGTGTTAATCATATTTATACCGCGGCTTATGCACCTCAATCAAATGCCGCAGAACGAGTTAATCGGTCGATTAACGCTCCTCTAAGATCTTATGTACGACACGATCAAAGAGAATGGGATTTATATCTAAGCAGCATAAACTGTTCATTGAGAAACCACATTCATCAGTCTATTGGACAGTCACCCTATTTCGTTGCTTAAAAATTTGTATCTATTAAGCGAAGGCTCTATCAAGTTGAATCGAGCTGACGAATTTACTAGATTACGTTCGGATATCCAACGCCATATAAATAAAGCTTATTGTAATTTACGTGCAAGGCCACGCGAGACGCGACTGTAACAGCGTGCAGCATGTAATAAACAGCTGATCGATAATGATGCGTTGTGTAACGGACACTTACAATGTTGTTTCGGCTGGCACACTCTGTTTACTTTTTTGGACGGCCGTGCTCAAGGAAGGGTGGCATGGGTCTGGTTCTGCCTCAACAAACGGTGTTACAATAATAATATCGTAGACAGAGACAGGAGGACGGGACACAGAAGATGACTCATACAATATGGAAACGGACTGACATGTTTATACCCTATCTACATTTGGAGAGCTAAGATGGCATTGTTCTCCATCTGTACCCACCCAACCTTGTACGACCAATCGCAATTTGGTATCCTACCCAAAGAAAAGCCTGCGGTGCTGAAACCTAAGGTGCCTTTAAATAAGAACAATTAGTTCATATTGATCTCTTTAATAGATTAATTCAAATAGGGGACAATTCATGGTGATAGGAGTTAATTTATTATACTATAATTTCATACTTAAATTATGGAAACTTAAAATATATGAGCATTTCATATGCAAGCAAAAAAAAACAAACTTCCTAGGGCGCTCTATTTTTGATTATTGCATCCTATGATGCGAACACATCCGGCTATGCCGTACTCACTACCGTAATATCCTTAATGATCCATCGATGTCAGCAGGCCTGTCGACGTGGATGTTTTGTAGGCGATGATAATCAAAATTTAAGGATGCAACAATTCATAACAAAGCGCTCAACTAGAAAAGATGATACAAATTTATAAGAATGGAATTTAATAGAACTTAAGATTAAAATTCATTTTATACTAATATTGCATTACAGCTTTTAAGCTGTTAACCCCCTGTTACTTAAACAAATAACAGTAGTTATTGTTTTTCGTTCTTGTTGTTGTTGTTGTAAATAATTGTTGTTGTTGTTGTTGGTGTTGCAGTTGCTGAAGATAATTGTTGTTGTTGTTGGTCCTCTTGTTGCTGTTATTGTTCCGGTTGTTGTTGCGGTTGCTGTAGATAATTGTGGTTGTTGTGGGTCTAGTTGTTGTTGTTGTTCCTGTTGTTGTTGTTCTTCTTCTTCTTCTTCTGTGTTGTTGTTCTTCTTCTTCTTCTTCTTCTGTGTTGTTGTTGCTGCTGTTGTAGCGGCTGTGTTGTTTTTTGTGTTTGTTGTCGTGGTGATTTGTTGTTGTTGTTGTAGCGGTTGTGATGTTGTGGTTGTTGAGATTTGTTGTTGTAAAGATTTGTTATTGTTGTTGTAGTTTTTGCTTTTTGTTATTATTTATTTTATTTAATTAATTAATACAACTTTAAACGACTGCCTTCTCAACCAGCTTGCACCAGTGTCCGCACTCACAACGCTTCTGGTTGCCCTTCTGCAGCCACATCCATTGCACGTAGGTCTGATCCTCTTTGCCGATGCCACCGACAATGCGTGCATCGCAGGCCGATGAAATCAGATTGGGGTTCTCCTTGGTCCCGGCACCGCGCTTGAACACCTTCATGTGTCATGGGGATTGTCGTCGCCGGCGTTTAGCAGCAGCTCGCGCTTTTCAATACCGGTGGCATGCTCCATCGGATCGTTCATAATTTTCCACTAAATCCTCCTGGGGTCGGGTGGGGCCGGTCTTCAGTGTGATTCTCCAAATGACATCGCACTTAAAACTGTCCAACAGCTCCGGATGTTTTCGGATTTAAAATTTCGTCCGCGTGCAAATATTTTCACTGGGGTGAAAATAAATTTTGGCACGGATTCCTTTTAGTGCTTCTGGCACCAACCGCAGCATGCAGAAGAATAAACTGCATGCGCAAACACAGCCGATTTGAAAGTTCAAGGGCGCATGCTTGCATTTAAAAGCTCAAGGGCGCAGGCCTGCATTCAAAAGCTTTCTACAGCACCATAAGCTTCATCAGCTGATCTAAGCTTATTAATTCAAATGCGATATTGCTGACTATTCGCGTCCCCCACAGTTGGCAGGACCATTCACGCGCCGACCCAAAAACACAACTCTAACTTCAGAGCAACTGTGCGTAGTGATGCCCACGCTAATTGGGCGCTTTTTTTTGCAATTGCATACACGCGCAATTCTTATTGCATCGGCATTTTAATCTCGCTTTGTTCAAATTAAATTGAATAAACTAACAAAGAGAATAGTGAAAAGTGCGGTCACACCAACATTCCGTAAATATAAAAACAAACTCTGCATAATATTGTATTCAAAAGATTTTTGTGCATAGGCATCTTCCAACACGCGGCGGCTGCCATAACCCATATAGTGACAGGACGGTTTCAACAAGCAATCAAATTGTGATCGCTTACAGTGAACCAGTGCCCTTCCCTGCACTTGACGCAGCGCAGTTGGCCTGTTTAATCTCGTCCAGAGTATTGCAGCCGTTAACGATTATTCCGTTGGTAATCTGTTGGTTGTGCAATACAGGAGGAATAAATTTTGAAGCCCCTGACGCCGATAATATATAGAGCGCACGTTGAGCTAAAGCTTCTTCAAAGGCAAAGTACCGATCAAAGCTGAATGTAGGCCGCAAACTCCAACCTCCTCATTGCATGGAGTGCGCCCACTCGTGCAAGAACGGCGGCTGATCAACATCATTAACCTGAAAGAACAGTTACCGCACCGTCCCGAAGACTTGTATCAACTATTATGGAACCATACACATTGCTAATAGTTAAATCTTTAGCTTAACTCCGTTAGAATTAATTAAGAAGAATTAATATTTAATTTTATAGAGTTAACTAAATTTGGTTTGGTATGTATATGTAATATCTGCTGTTATATTGTCTAATCCGATTTGAAGTTCACACAGCAACGTCATCCGTCTTCAGGCCTGTCGACTACGATGGATTACATAAACCGCTGTTTTGGTGCTGTAAGTACGTTATAACCGCACGCAAAAAAACTGTAAGTTAAAATCAAACCAATATTGACCATATAACCCTTACCACAAAATATGTAAATACCTGTATTATTTAGTTAACTCAATTATAATAGCTAGGGCACATGCCATTTCATTCATTATAGTTTTGTTCCACTAATGTTTGAGATTTAAAATTAAGTACATAGTAAAATGCCTTCGTGGCACAAAAGAGAGTTAAATTTGTAGTATTAAGTTACACTGCCCAAAATGAAATCGAAGAAAATAGTAATTAAGTAAAACTCTTAAAAATTAATGTAAAATTAAGAGTATAAAATAATGAAACTCTCAAAAATAATATTATCGAGAAATATTTATCTTTGTAAAGAAATAGTTATGAATTAAACAAAGTTTAAATGGGCTCCTGATATAAATACGAATTTGCATCATTAATAGGTTAAAGGCATTGAATATCAGTCTTTACAGGCTGGGAGGGTAAAGAAAGAAGAACGTCACCAACTTGGTCCTTCGACCTAAATATATAATTAGTGGATTCCTTCAGCCATTCCGTCTGGTTGTTTTATTCCGTTCCTTTATCACTCTGTCTACTAATTTTTAGTTATGTGACACAGCAGTTTACTAGATAGCAAAGCACCCACCCCACTTTCCCTGAGCACAGTAGTAGTAGGGAATTGGGGGTTCTAAACCGGAAGTGGCTTTGAATTTTAATTGCCTCATTAAAGGTCATAAATTATTGATTTTGTGGTGGGGGGTGACAGGTGTGCGACCTTTTTTAGAAAAATGTGTGGTTTTCGGTCACGTGAGTGACATTTATGATCGTAGGGTCTTGATATATGGGCGACCCTTTTTATTTGTGGTTGGGATCGGGAGGTGGGGGAGGATCACTCAGTAGCACTTGTGTGTGCGTACGTGATTATACTTTTGTGTATAACACGTGTGCAACACGTGTAGCATGTAACCAATAGGCTTGAATCAAGTGTAAGATCAGCTACCAGGTGTACAGGTATGAGTTGTTTTTTTTAGGGTAGAAAGCAGTGCAAAAGCAGTTCCCGCTTTTCTTTTCTCAACTTCTTTCTCGTTGGGTATGAGATGATTTTTAAGGGTGGGTTCATTGGTAAGAGGAAAAGTAATTGTTACTTCTCTTTTCTCACCTTCTTTCTCATTGGCTAGAAATCCTAGGACACCTCACACCTGAATGTTTTCCAACATCATAATTTTAGAATATCTTAAGGTAACTATTGATCGGTTGAAATTTTACGCGTACTTTTGTCTCGTGCTGCTACATTTTTGTGTGTGTGTGTTTTGTTCTCACCCTTTTTACAGTGCACCCTGTTTGAGTGACGCTCCCTATGATATGCTATGTTTTTTTTTTTACTTGCATGTTTCAAAATATAATTTATTTATTTATAAATAAAGTGCTTATATTTTTCTTTATATATTTATTCTAATTAGCATAACTTAATTTTTAAAGTACATGTACATTTTTTAAAGTATATTATTATTAATATCCCTATTGTTTAACCTCTTTCTAAGGTTAGTGTATTGAAATATTAGACGAACCAGTTTTCTTTTATATGATACAAAATAGTGACAAGCACAACTATCAGCTCCTTCTACAGCATCATTTGAGGACCATGAGCACACTGTTAAGTGCTGCCCATATTTTAAATTAATCAGATGATAGTTTTCATACTCTAAGAAAAATTTTCGGTATTCCTCCAACATTTTGGAATGTTCAGGAAAAATCACATCCTCAAACTCCTTAAGGAAATCATCAATTTTCTTCACATTTGGTTTAAATCCAAAATTCGATATTAGACCCATTGTGTTGAGTAGTCTTCAAAAACAGAAATACAACTAATGAATTATTTTACTTTATTTATAAAGTACCTATACTTGTGATACCTTCTTTTATAATACTTGTTTACATCTTTCTTGAAATTTCAAAGCATAAACGAGTTCAATCAAATTCTGCTTCATGCCCATAAAACACATACATATTTTAATTTCTATACATAAATATATATACATATATACGAGGGTGGTTTGATGAGTACCTGACCTTGACGCCAGATGGCGCCACTATTGCAATATGACGTGACTATCGTATAGTACATAAACCTAAACAGCCACAGTGAAAATTTCAGTCAAATCGGACTTTTAGTTTTGTTTTCACCACGTGTCAAAGCAGTCGTGTCCACGCATTTTAGAAAAATGGAAAAAGAGCAATATCGGTCGGTGATTCGATTCTTCTTTTTGGAGGGGAAATCACGCAGTGAAATCAAAGAACGCTTGGATACTGTGTACGGTGACTCTGCTCCTTCGATGACCACCGTCAAAAATTGGTTTAGTGAGTTTCACCGTGGTCGCACGTCCGTTTTTGATGAGCCACGACCAGGTGGCCCGAAAACAGCAACCACGGAGGATAAAGTGAAGAAAATACATGATCTGGTATTGTCAGACCGCCGGTTGAAGGTGCGCGAGTTAGCTGAGACAGTAGGCATCTCAACAGAACGAGTGTTTCATGTCCTACATGAAATATTGGGTATGAGAAAGCTATCGGCGCGATGGGTGCCGCGTTTGCTCACACCAGACAATAAGCGCAACCGCGTGACCACTTCGGAGCATGGTTTGGCGCTGTTAAAGCGTAATCCGAAGGAATTTTTGCGTCGATTCGTGACTGTTGACGAAACATGGATTCACTGGTACACACCATAGACCAAAGAACAGTCGAAACAGTGGACTTCACCTGGCGAATCTGCCCCGAAGAAGGCGAAAACTGTTCCATCGGCCGGAAAGGTGATGGCCACGGTTTTCTGGGATTCGAAAGGTATTATCCTCATAGATTACCTAGAGAAGGGAAGAACGATTACAGGGCTCTACTATGCCGAACTATTGGGAAGATTTGACGCCGAGTTGAAGAAGAAACGGCCCCATTTGGTGAAGAAGAAAGTGCTCTTTCACCATGATAACGCTCCCGCTCACACCTCCGGCGTCGCCCAGGCCAAATTGGTCGAATTACGCTACGAACTGCTGCCCCATCCACCTTATTCTCCGGATTTGGCCCCTTGCGACTTTTTCTTGTTCCCAAATTTGAAAAAGTCAATCGCTGGGCAGAAATTTCGGTCGAACGAGGAGGTTATTGCCACTACGGAGACGTATTTTGCGGATCTACAGAAATCATATTTTTTAGAGGGGATAAAAAAGTTGGAGCATCGCTGGAATAAATGTGTAGAGCTGAAAGGGGATTATATTGAAAAATAAAAAATAATTTTTCCAAAAATTTTCGTTTTTCTTATGTAGGTCAGGTACTCATCAAACCACCCTCGTATATATGTATATATATATTACAAATTTGAATTGGGTAAACACACGTACGTTTTTAGGTCTTTCGAACCCCACATTTTTTTTTATTATTTTTTATTTATTTTTTTTTATTGCTTATAAAACTTTATTGATATTTATCCAAGAGTTGTGTTCTTTTGAGAATCCAAGCCATTTAACTATTACTCTCTCATTTCGTCACCTTATTATCTTTTCCACCAAGTAAGTGTCTGGAAATCTTGTTTTCCTCAACTCTTCATTATAGAAACCTCCCTTCAAAACAGCACCTTGATAGTCTTTCAGAATGTATGTAGTTGGATTGGTATTTTGTATTTTGTTGATTTCAAAAATTTCAGTGCTCGCGATTCCGTCGGTATCTGTATACGGTCACACTGTCGTAAGACAAAATAAAAAAAAAATAATATTTCAATAATTTCTTTGATTTATTGCCACTGTATATATAGCCGTTCGGCAAACGGCTGTTTTTTGCTCTCAAGTATTGACGCTCGCGAGAAACACTGCAGCTGCACTACAATCTTGTGTGAGTTGTTCAAATAGTGTGATTTGTGCGTGCGCCGCGACCACTCTGCTAGAGTGAGTGCGCTTGGTGCGCGCTAATTACATTATTATGAGCATCACCCCTCATACCTCCACTGACACCGATGCGCCTGATACTGCTGCGTCAGCTTCATGGTGCACGCCTTCGTTGGCCCGGCAGACCAGTGAACTCCGCAATAATCCGCGCACTCGCCCTGGTAGCAGCAACAGTAACAACAACAACAACACCAACTACAATAATGCAACAAAATTAGCAAGTGTCAACAATGCCAACTACAAGAACAAAATCAACAAGAACTCGGCCAACAACAAAAACAATATGAACAACAACAGTGCCAACAACCACAACAACAACACCGGCTCTAACAACAACATCAAATCCAACGTCAACAATGTCAACAGCGACAACGTCAACAACAACAAAGCAAACAAATAATTCCATTTTCACCAATGCCAACAAAAAAAGGAAAATTGCGACAATCGAAGAGCAAGATTTGGATGCAATATCGTCTACTTCTGCTGGAGCTCGGGCAGCACCACAAGCACTCGAAGATCTGATGACCGATTCGGACACCGATATCGAGTCAGTTGACATAGAAGAGATGTTGGTGCCTAGTTCACCAATATACCCCCCGATTGTGGCTAATCTCATTGAAGCTGCTTATGATGAGGATCCGAATCTAAGCGGTGCTGCCGAGATACGCGATTGCTCGCAATCAAATGGACCTACTGTGCAACCTGCTGAAAGTCGGACAACAAGACCATCCAAGCCTCCCCCACTTATTGCTGAGGGTATCACCGACGTTGTTGGACTGCTTGAAGCATTAAATGCTGTCACGCAGCCTGACAGCTTTATGCTCAAGTGCAGCGGTGGTGGTACTGTTAGAATGTTCCCAAATAGCATTGATGCATACAGGGCAGTACAAAGACTGTTAAAGGATAAGCGAATACCGTTTCATTCGTACCAGTTGAAGGAGGATAGAGGCTTTCGAGTGGTGATCAGGGGACTGCACCCATCCCTGCAGAAACTTGATCGCATCAGAGATGAGCTGGCCAAACTTGGGCATGCGGTGCGGGGTGTCCAAACCATTGTAAGCCGCATCACCAAAAAGGAGCTGAATCTTTGTTATTTGGAGCTGGAGCCGGATGCAAATAACAAAGAGATATACAATCTACGGTCAATCTCTCAAGTGCGTATATCAGTAGAGTGCCCTGACCTCCATTTGGACATCCCCCAGTGCCACCGCTGCCAGGAATTTGGCCATACTATGAAGTGCTGCCAAAAGCAGCATCGCTGTGTGAAGTGTGGCTCAGCACATGCAAGTCATGAGTGCAAAAAACCTTTGGACGCTGAGCCGAAATGTGCAAACTGCGGCGGAAATCATCCAGCAAGCTGGAAGGGGTGTCCAGCTTATCAGCGGGTTTCCAAGGAACGGAAGTATGTGGCTCAGTCACAAAGGTCGGCTCAAGATCTACAAAAGTCGCGACCAAGAATTCTGGCACCTATTCGCAGAGAAAATTTTTCATATGCTGATGCTGCCAGACTTTCAACGGCTCCTCAGCTACTGCAGCAACTTGACCAACAGCAACAGCGTCACTGTCAGCAGCAGGTTCACCATCAACAGCAACCTCAACAGCAACACCGCCAGCATCTGCAGCAGGAGCAACAGCCACCCTTGTTGGTTAAACAAGTTGCACCGCAGGCTCCTGACCAACAGCGGAAAGCTCGACGTCAGAAAACTCGAGAGAACGCGCAACAACAATTAAAACAGTCTCAGCAACACCAGCAACAGCAACACCAGCAGCAGCTACACCAACGGCAACAGCAAGAACGTAAACAACAAACACGAAATCAACAACACCACCAGCAGCAACAGCGTCAGTAACATCAGCAGCCCCAACAGCAACAATTTCAGCAAGTGCAACAGCCTCAATTGTACCATGAGTATTCCCAGCTCCAGTTTGACAGTCTTATGTCAAAATTCGACAAGTTGAGTGAGACGCTTGTGGCCATGATGAGCCTTTTGCACGCTGCACTTGCAAACAAATGAGCCAAATTGGGATGCGCATTGGCGTGTGGAAGGCCAATGGTCTTGCAAATAATGCCAACGAGTTGGAGTTATTTATTCATCGCCATCATATAGATGTAATGTTGGTCTGCGAGACTCATTACTGCTCCAGATCACACTACAGGCTACCAGGCTACGACATCCACCTAGCCAATCACCCTTCTGATCGCATGCGTGGCGGAGCAGCAGTGATCATAAAATCTTCACTACAACATTGTGTGCTTCCATCATTAAGTTGGCTCCGCGCACAATGTGCTGTCGTTAAAGTCTCTAGTGATCAAGGCGAAGTAGTCCTAGCGACTGTCTATTGTCCACCACGTTTTGTGTGGGAAATAGAAGACTATAAATGTCTCTTCGAAGAGCTTGGCCCCAAGTTCCTGATTGCTGGAGACTGGAATACTCAACACCATCTCTGGGGTGCTGCGTTGGATAATCGCCGTGGGATTGCGCTTGCGGATTGCGTGAGAGACTCCAACCTCCAAGTACTTGCCACAGGAGGTGCGACGCACTACTCGTACGGCAATCATAGACCGACAGCAATCGACTTTGCTGTGTACGCTGGGATCCGGTCTGACTGTCTTGGTATATCCGAGCGAAATCAGCTTAACTCCGATCACATCCCTTTGATCGTTGAGTGGAGAGTGGCTGCAACTCTATATGCTCCCAAGACACGTCTTCTGCCGCGCAAGGCAAACATCACCCGATTCCGGCAGAGGTTGGAGCAGCTTGTGAACTTGAACATGGAGCTGAGTTCACCGGCTGATATTGACGAAGCAGCGGAGTTATTCCTGAGTAATATTAACGTAGCAGCGGAATATTCCATGCTTGGCCAACCACCTTGTTCGCCTCCCAGTCCAGCGCAGCCTCTTTTAAAACCTGAGATTCTGGATCTGGTAAGGCACAAGAGAGCACTGCGTCGCCAATATATGCGCTCACGTAACCCGCTGCGAAAGGTGCTGTCTGACACTAAGAGCAAATATTTCCAGGATATGCTCCGCAATGCCGATCCTAATAAGAATCATGGATTCAATTTGTGGAAGGCAACACGTTGTGTCAAGCGGCAGTTACTTAGGCGGATCCCCATTATGCGACCAGACAACACTTGGTGTCGATCGGATGCAGAGATTGCATCGGCGTTTGCGGATGAGCTGCAAGATCGTTTCACGCATCGCCCAGCCAGGTACAGGATACTGAGGCATTTTTAAATGCAGATCTCGACCCTGTACAACCGATCACACCTATCGCCCCTAATGAAGTCCGCTTGCAGATTCGCAGGCTGAAGTCCACTAAGGCCCCTGGCTATGATGGCGTTGACGGCAGAGTTGCTAAGGCCCTCCCAGAGAAGGGAGTGATGTTCTTGGTGCTGCTTTTTAACTCCATGGTTCGCATCCACCACTTCCCCACCCCGTGGAAGTGTGCTGTGATTGCGATGATTCCGAAACCTGGCAAGCCGGATAATCTTGTCTCGTCATATCGACCGATAAGCTTGCTGTCCACTTTCTCCAAGATATTTGAAAAAATATTTCTTGGAAGATTGTCGGCAATAAGTGGCTTCCAGAGGGCCATTCCTGATCATCAGTTTGGCTTCAGGCATCACCATGGTACACCAGAACAAGTTCATCGAGTAGTACAACATGTTCTTTAGGCCTTGGAAAATAAGCAGTACAGCTCTGCCGTCTTTCTGGATATCCAGCAAGCGTTTGATCGCGTATGGCATGATGGCCTGCTTTTTAAGCTTAAGTCCCTGCTACCATCGGCGCAGTATCAGGTCTTACCTGCTTGGCCGTTCTTTTATTGTAGAAGTAAGGGGCGTGCGATCAAACATCCGCCGCATTGGTGCGGGTATACCGCAGGGTAGTGTCCTTGGACCTGCCTTGTACACATTGTACACCGCGGACTTGCCGATTCCAGTAGCCAGAAACACGCTGCTTGCCACATACGCAGATGACACAGTGTTCCTTACCTAACCTAACCTAACTTATTAGAATTTACCTCTTTTGTTATCAAAGGTTTTCAGAACAAAATGCAAACGGAGGTTGTTTACACTAATTTCAGTAAAGCTTTTGATTCTGTGAATCACCCTTTGCTAATTCACAAGCTTTATCTTCTGGGTTTTCCAAATAATCTGATTAATTGGATCTCAAAATATTTACTATCAAGAACACAGAGAGTTTTCTTTAGAGGTTTTATTTCAAAGTCTGTTCAGGTTACTTCCGGAGTACCTCAAGGAAGTCACCTTGGTCCCTTGTTATTTACTTTATTTATAAATGACCTTCCGTCCGTTATAAGTTATTCTCGGGTACTGATGTACACCGATGACGTTAAGTTGTGTTTATCAACTACTGACTCTCTTACTGGACAGAGGCTTCAAGCTGACTTAGATAGTTTTGAAGCGTGGTGTCATTTTAATTTATTAAATCTTAATTGTGATAAATGCAAAGTCATGTCCTTTTATAGGCGTATGCCAATTTTATTTAATTATTTTCTTAATGGCAAACCACTGGAACGCATAGAATGTGTTGATGATTTGGGTATCCTTTTAGATCCCAAGCTTAAGTTTGACAAGCACATTTCTGCGACTGCTAATCGGGCGCTTGGTGTCCTAGGTTTCATTAAGCGCTGGTCAAAAGAATTTGACGATCCCTATTTCACTAAAACTCTTTATATGTCTCTTGTGCGTCCTATTCTTGAATATGGGTCTTGTATATGGTCACCCAATTACAAGGTTCATCAGGACAGAATAGAATCCGTGCAAAAGCAATTTCTTTTATTTGCACTTAGACGTCTAAACTGGACTACTAATTTTAGTTTACCTTCCTACCGTAGTAGACTTCTATTAATAAATCTTCCTTCACTTTCCGATCGTAGAACAATGCTTGGCGTAATCTTTTTACACAAGCTTATAAATGGTGAGATTGATTCTTCGGAGTTAATTAGCCAAATAAATTTTACAGTTCCGATCAGGAATACAAGGAACTTTCTACCCATCTTTCTTCAAACTTTTAGTTCGAATTATGCTTTACATAATCCATTTAGAATCTTATGTACTAAATATAATATGCTTTTCCCTTTAATTAATTGCAATTCCCCTATTAATGTAATTAAAAATGTTTTGTTGTGTCATTTGTGGGGGAGGGCTGCTTTCGCCTGGGTCCGCGTGTTAACATGCCCGAGCTTGGTATCGTTGGGCCACTTGAATGTACTGCTCGTTAGTACTTCAACGTCCAACGTCAAAAAAAAAAAATAACCACGAAACCATATTTTTCCATCCAACAAAATTGACAAATATTCTTTAATTCATCAAATTTCATATCTACGCCTACATGATCTTGGTACACATGTTCCATATTTAGTTCATCTTGCTTGAACATTATTATAAGATTTGCATTATCACGAATAAGATGTTTAGGGATGCGTGTATACGTTTGATATAAATGGAACGCATCAATGTTATTATGTCGTCCCATGCAGAAGTATGCACGAATATTATTTTGTTTCTCATATGCAACTTCATCAAAAATCATTAAAGAGTTCTTTTTGGCTTTACTTGGTGCTAGAACACTTTCATTTTCTGAGAATGTAAAATATCAAATCACTTTTATTGGGTTAACGAGTGTTTTCAAGTATTCATATTTCGGTTGATGAAAAGACTTTGAATATAAATAAATATTTTCAAACTTTAGTCCATTGGGGCCTTCAATCAAACTGATCATTGCATTCGTTTTCCCACATTTAGAAGGTCCAACAATAAAGGCTCTATTTGAATTGGATAATAATCTGTTGTGTCTAAATTGATTGTCTTCACAATTTTTAAAATCGATATTCCTCACTTCTATGTTAGTTTTTTGTTTTATTAATCACATATCTGATGTTGTTTTCTCAACTGATCGTTACTCTCTTATAAGGCTTTGGAGAACAAACAACTAATCAAATGGTAATACGCTTTTATAAATCAACTAGTAGCAGAACAAGGCTCTATCGAGGTAGAGGTCTTATTGATAAAATAATCAACTCACTCCCAATTGAGCTACATATACCTGGTTATCAATTCTGTGGACCAGGAACAAAGCTGGAAAATCGCTTGGAAAGAGGCGAGAAGGGAATAAATCCATTAGATGCTGCTTGTAGGGAGCACGATATAGCATATTCTAATAATATAGATTTGAGTGATCGTCATAAAGCTGATTCAATTTTGGCCGAAAGAGCGTGGGAACGTGTAAGAGCCTCTGATAGTACTCTTGGGGAAAGAACCGCTGCTTGTTTTGTAACCAACATAATGAAAGCCAAGAAAAAATTTGGGATGGGACTAAAACAAAGAAAAAACAAGATAGAACGTTGCAGTCGGACGTAACCGACAGCGGAATACTATTATACCTTAATTTGTGTACAGTTACGAAATACTTGAATTACGGGGGATATGGGCGTTTATCGGTTTTGGGGGCGGGAGTGGGCGTGTCCCAAAAAAATTTTGGAGTTCGGTCTTAGTAATATACCTTCTAAGTTTGGAAACTGTAGCTCTTAAATTGCGGGAGATACAGGCATTTATCGTTTTTTGTGGGCGGGAGTGGGCGTGGTCCAAAATTTTCCACATTTATGAAGGGTGTTACTAGCAATATACCTTTAAAATTTGGTGACTTAAGTTTTCAAATTGCGTGAGATATATGGGTTTATCGATTTACACCAACAGGTGTATCGGTTTAGGTAGGTGGAGTGGCCGTGGCCATCCAATTTTTTATCGATCTTTGGGGGAGTTACCAGTAACATACCTGCAAATTTGCGACTCTAGCTTGCAAATTACGGCAGATATGCGCATTTTAAATTTCTAGGGACGAAGTTCCTGGGGGCGGCGGATGTGGGCGTGGTCCAAAAATTGGTATGCCAATCTTTGAAGGAGGTTACCAGCAAATTACCTTCCAAGTTTGGTTACTCTATCTTTAAAATGTTCGGAGATATACGGAGTTATCGAGTAATAATCGGAATTGTCGATTATAGGCGCAGGTGTGGCACCACAAATTTGTTATCGATTCTTAGAGGCGACTACCCGTAATATACCTACCAAATGTGACGTTCCCTACTCAAAAACTGCGGAAGATATAGCCATTTGAAAATTTTAGGGGCGGGGGTGAAGGGGGCGTCGGAGGTGGGCGTGGCATATACCGATCTTTCAAGGACCTCGCCAACAACCAACAACAACCAAAATTGGTGACTGTATTCATTAAATTGTAAGAGATATGGGGATTTATCGATTTGCTAAAATCGAATCTATCGATTTTCTAGCTCCCCAGTGGATGTAGGTCCAAACCCAAGACACTTTAACTTTTGAGGGTACTTTCCAGTATACGTTCCAAGTTTCAAGTCTCTATCTCAAAGGGTGTCGGAGGAACGCGAGTTCATACAGACGGACAGACGGACAGACGGACGGACGGACAGACGGACAGACAGCATGACGGACATTGCACAAAACGAATATACTATTATACCATTTTGGTATAATAGTATAATAAAAAACTATGTGAGAAAAAGAAAAATTTTATGCATGCCGTAAGAGTGGCTACCAAAGTATTGAAGAAGGAGAAGTCATATGATATTCAATCTGCGATAAAAATCGCTAAAAAAGCAAATAAACAAAACTATTGGACGGAAGAAAAATGAAGTAATAATTCCTCAAGTTATTAGTGTTCTTAAAGTTGGTGGCTTCTTACCACTTATACCCATTATAACAGCACTCGGAGCATTGGGTGGACTAGCTTCTCGTGGTGCATCTATTGTAAAGAGTATTAATAGTGCGAAAAATGCGCAGAAAGAATTAGAAGAGAATAAACGACATAACAGAAAAATGGGAGCTATTGCTTTAGGTAATGGGCTCTATCTAAAACCATATCAAAAGGAATATGGTATATCAACTAACCATTCAAAAAAACTTTTAGATCAGCTACTTAATAAGCCGCTTTCAAACATTGACATTCTGAATTTTGCTCACAAACATATCCCCTTGTTTAGAGGTGTTTTTATGAGAGACTCATTACCAAAACGAGTACGGAGAAGGGAATGTGGTATTGTTAACTTAGACCTTTCAAGTGGAGGTGGAACGCATTGGGTAGCTTACTTCAAATCTGATAAGAAAATCAGATATTTTGATAGTTTTGGAAATTTAGCGCCGCCCTTAGAGCTTATTGATTATTTAGGAGAGAATATAAAATACAATTATAAACAAGTTCAACGATATGATTCTTTCAATTGTGGACACTTATGTTTAAGATTTCTATTAATGCAGCATAATGGCGATGATTTAAAGTAACTTGTACTCAACTTTTAAAATAAATAAATAATTAAATAAAAAGCCACTTAATATTTTATTTTAGTACATAACAGCTATGAATAATCATACTATCTTTAGTTTATTTATAGTGAGTGTATTACTTACACCGGAAACAGGTTGAAAGCCCGTGTTAAACCACATGAAAAACAACAATAAACCACCTGTAAAGGGGTTTTTCGGTTTAGAACTGATGATTTTATAGTTAAAAATAGATGAGCATATTTTGAAAGAATTGACGAAAGCAAGAAACGCACTTAAAAGAAAATTTCAAAGCATAAAATTAGGTAGAGCTGCAAATGAATATCAACTAGAGGAATCGTTTAAACCAATAACACAACCACTTCAGAAAATCATTAGAGGGAATGAAATAGCAAATCAGTTGATGAAAGTAAAAAAGAAGAAGAGAGTTATGTTAACCCTAATACAATTAGTAATGAGGACTATAGCCAAACGAATGAAATATGAGATCTTTAATCTTTGTTTAAATGAAATAGAACGTCAGAAAAAACTTGATAAAGCATTTGGACCTATTAAAATAAGTGGCCAATTATATTGGGGAGTTCAAAAATATCTGTACACAGCAAGAAAATTGAGCTGGAAACTGGTGAAAAGTGGAACCTTACTCCCGGGTTATATTCTTTGATATACCTTAAAGATCCTAAAGGTTATGATTAAACGGTTTTGGCTGCATATCAGAAAGTCTTCGCAAAAACCAATGCTCACAGAAAAAATCATCTACCTAATGGTCCGCTAGAGGGAAAACGTTCAACGAGTTGCCTCACAGGCAGTTGGTAACACTAATCATAATAATGAAATCGTTTCGATAATTGAAGAACTTCGTGAAGCAAAAAATATTTGATAAATAAGTAGTACTGTATTTAACATTAATTTTTTAATGTTAAAATGCCTTTTGAGAAGTTTGATCAATTCTTCTCATCTATCGACGTAAAAGAAAGGAATTTATTTTTCAAACAAACGTCTTAAAAAATATGGGTGATCCATTGAAAAATATTGAGGGTGTTGATAAAGTCTAAATAGAATGAAAAGTAGAAGAAACTATGGAAAACATTGAAAAACTGTTAAAAGAAAAAGATCAGAAAGCAATAAGTGAAATATAATTTACAATTCTTCGTGAGATGAAAAAAAAGAGAAAGTTCTTTACAAGCGAATTTTAATTCGCAAATAGAGTTATTAAAAAGTTTATTTGACGTTGGAAGTAAAAATATATATTTAAAAATTGAGTCTGCAGCGTTCTATAATAAAATTCATAAGTAATGTACCTTATGTGTGCTAAAATTTATAAGCTGCATGAATTTTAGCAAGTTCGGACACTGCTCAAATGGGTAGAATAAAAAGAAAAGTAATTTCCATTTGGTGGAAATGTATATGTAAAATGTTTGAAGCATTAGTATTAAATACAAACTTAATAAAAATATTGAAAAATAAATACTTTGTTCTCCCCCACCAGTGGTAAGAGGCATCGTGTGTATAAAAATTTTTGTTAAAAAAAAAAAAAATTTTAAACAAATAAATTATATGGCGTTTTCGAAGCCGAAATATCGAATTTAAAAAATAATAAATACTTTGTTCTCCCCCACCAGTGGTAAGAGGCATCGTGTGTTAAACAACAAAAAAAAGGTTGTTTAAACAAAATTTATATGGCGTTTTCGAAGCCGAAATATCGAATTTAAAAAAAAAAAAGAAGTGAAAAAGTGTCGTCGTTGGAAGCATCGCGGGAAGCAATCTTCGAAAACGTCACAGGAGGAAGCAGAAGCATCGCGGGAAGCAATCTTCGCAGTGTCGTCGTTGGTGTCGTCGCGGGAGCAAAACAACAACAAAGAAACAACAAAACGTCGCGGGAACAAGCAACGGCACCGTGTGAGGCAATCTTCGCGGATAAAAAGATAAGAATTAATTTTAAATCATTAAGTCTAAGAAGAAGGTAGAAGAATTAGAAGATATTAAAACACAGTTAGTTACCAATAATGGTCAATTAATGAAAATAGGAGTAATCGATCACGATTACTTCAATAAAAAACATTTTGACCAAGCTATGCAGACAGTTAATAAACTGCTGCAAAAAGCTGCAGTACAATCAAGTGGAAATTCATCGATTCAGACACCAGAGAAAGAATATGATAATGAAAAATTTAGGGATATTATAAGCCCGTTACGAAAAATATTAAAAGAAGTTGAGGAAGAGATAAAAAACAAAGAAGTTAGAATCTTCCCAATAAGATTAAGGAAAATTAAATATCTTTGGGACAAGGCGTCACACGACATTCAACAAGTTGAGAGCAACTTAAACATTGTCAAAGAAGTAGAGGAATTGAAAGTAGACGTGGAAATAATGCTCAGTGTGTTAGGACAAAACACAGATAAGGTAATTCTGAAGAAAGAAGAATTACCGGAATTGCCAAAATTAGAGGTACTCACATTTTCGGGCGTAGAAAAAGAATGGGACCTATTTTCAGAATTATTCCATGAAATAGTTCATAAGAGAGAGGACATTAATCTATCTCTTAAATTTAGCTATTTAAAAAATGCTTTAAGAGCAGAAGCAAGGAGCATGGTGTCTCACTTGCTAACAGGAGGCGCCGAAAATTACAGTTCCGCTTGGGAATTGCTAACAAAGCGTTATGAAAACAAATACAAAATATTTTCACAGCAGTTTAATCGCTTAATTGAATTAACATATCCAAATAACGACTCAGCCAGACACTTAAAATTTTTTATTGATTCCATTAATGAATCAATACACATCATTAAATTAAAATCAAATTTAAGTGAAGAAGTTGATTGCATATTCGCGCTGTAACGAACCTTTTGATTCGGTGGTTAAAGCCAAGCTAAAACTCAGCCGAGTTGTGGATTCGAGCAACGAATTTATAATTGTTGCGTTTGCGAGAATTAATGACGCCGATATATGTGATTCTGATGATTAGTTATTTTATTTATTTATTGTATTTATTTTACACTTTTACTGCGAACGCCTCACATTCACCGTGGCACTTCGGCCGTACGCTGGTTCGGTTACAATCACCTGTTCGCTTGAATGTCAGTCCGGCTCCGCCGTGACTAGAATTCTCGCGTGGCAAGGCTCTTGTTTCTTTGCCAGTGTCAGGACCTCAGTATCCTGTGTAATTTGTACGGATTGAGTAATGCAGTCTATCACTCAACTGCAGATGCTTCACTTTCACTTTACTGCTGTTACGTGGTTCCGGTCTCACTTGTTGTACTTCTTTAGTTTCACTTGCTAGCTTCACTGATGGTTAGTATCACACTCTTAGCTTTCTGACTCTTCGCCAAGCAATGCCTCGCGCCGTGCTGCGGCGCTCCTTTTATAGGTCAGCCAGTGACCTTTTGTCGGGACTGTACCCGGGTGGCGTGATGTTCTTGTGGTGGCGTGATTCTGGGTAACTTTCCACTGCCTTTCGCTGGCGCCAACCATTGTCGGCCGCTGGTGTGAGCATAGATGGCAGTATTGCACCCGCAATACTGCTCCCACACCAACGGTGCATGTCCTCTTTGACCTGCGTGTCCGACACGTTTAATTGGCTGAATGCCTGCGTTAGAGAGGGAGGGGACGCAAGAGAGCGAATTCGCCGCAACTGTGTCGGGGCCGGATTTCTGCCCGATCGACAGTTGCTGTGAGGGGCGCATAATTTATGGCTCCTCACACTCCCCCCTTTCTTCGGCAGTGGGAAGCTTCCAGTTTCCGCCGGGAAGTTCGCCTGAAATGAGATGATGTTATTCTCCCCCTGGGCCCCGTGAAAAGGTGTTACGCTTTGGTTATGGTATATGTATTTTTTTTCTTTATTAACATGGGTTTATTATTGTACCTTTTTGAACACCTTTGATCCCCAAGGCGACGTCTTGACCCTGTAGCGTTCCTTTTCGCAACACACTATCGTTGCGGTGCGGCGACTGGTTCCCGGCTGCCTGTCCACGGCCTCCAGCACCAGTGGTGGCCAAACCGTTGGCGGCACCTCCTCCCACCGGCTTTCGTCCTCAGGCGCCGAAAGTTGCCTTTGGAGGTTTGGCCGGGGTGGTTCTGGTGTCGCTACTGGGCACGACGCCTGTCGGCCCAGTGTTGGTCGCCGCCATGCTGGTGGTGGTGGTGGTGGGGACTCCACCGGTCTCCCTTTCGGGTCCTCGTCCGACGCCGCTTCGCTCGTCTCCTCGGGTCGTTTCCGCGGTGTATACGGCATCGTGTCCTCGTCGTCGCCGTTGGTGACTGGTGTCTTCGCCCTTTCCTCCGCCTCGTCTTCCTTGTCGGATGATATTACTATTACCTCCCCCTCTGTCTCGGTGTCTGAGCTCCGGCCCGAGGCTATCGAGGGGGCCCATGACTCCTGCGAGGGCATGTTCTCCTCCGCTTCCACCGCTGCGGCCACTTCGGCTTCCCAGGATTCGGCGCGGCGCCTCGGTTCCCTGAACCGAACAGCCGTGTCCTCTGGTTCCGGGGTTAGCGGCAGTTCCGGGAACTGCCAAGCTAACCACACCGGATTGACGTCATCCAGGTCACTGGGGAGCCGTCCTCGTTTGGGGCCGGCTTCCTCAGCGGTGTCGGCTTCCTGGGCTTCGGCGCGAGGCGAAGCTATAGGGTCGGCCTCGTCTCCACTCCATTCGTGGAGCGGCGAGGCCATCAGCTCCAGCTGGTCCTCCCGTAGATTCCGGCGTTCCCTCTCGACACGCCGCCATTGGCTGGTCAGACGCAGGCGCACCCTGCGCTCTGCGGGCCTCCGGCGTATGATCCGCTTCCTAGGGGCCGCCTGTTCACATGGGCGAGTTGGTCGGTGTCTGGCAGCCATTCGCGCTGTCGGCCCGACTCCCCTTTCGCGCTGAATTCCAGCTTCGCGCACCCGCGCTAAACGTGAGAGAGCCAACAGTGCACTCCAACAAATGCTCCCTCGAAATGCACTTCGTTTATGTTACGCTCCCAACGTTCGCGCACTCGCGCTAAACGTGAGAGCCAACACTGGGGTATTCGGCATTCGTTGGTCCAAAGTGCACTTTGTTGTTGTCATTCTCTCCCACATTCGCGCACCCGCGCTAAACGTGAGAGAGCCAACAGTGCACTCCAACAAATGCTTCCCCGAACTGCACTTCGTTTATGTTACGCTCTCAACGTTCGCGCACTCGCGCTAAACGTGAGAGCCAACACTGGGGTATTCGGCATTCGTTGGTCCAAAGTGCACTTTGTTGTTGTCATTCTCTCCCACATTCGCGCACCCGCGCTAAACGTGAGAGAGCCAACAGTGCACTCCAACAAATGCTTCCCCGAACTGCACTTCGTTTATGTTACGCTCCCAACGTTCGCGCACTCGCGCTAAAAGTGAGAGCGAACACTGGCGTTCGGCATTCGTTGGTCCAAAGTGCACTTTGTTGTTGTCATCCTCTCCCACGTTCGCGCACCCGCGCTAAACGTGAGAGAGCCAACCGTGCACTCCAACAAATGCTCGCTCGAAATGCATTACGTTGTTGTTGTGAGAGCCAACACTGGGGTATTCGGCATTTGTTGGTCCAAAGTGCACTTTCTTGTTGTCATTCTCTCCCACGTTCGCGCACCCGCGCTAAACGTGAGAGAGCCAACAGTGCACTCCAACAAATGCATCCCCGAACTGCCCTTCGTTTTTTGTTACGCTCACAACGTTCGCGCACTCGCGCTGAACATGAGAGCGAACGTCGGCATCCGTATGTGTGTGTGTGTGTTCGGCCAATGGGGTCGCGCATGTGTTTGGTGATACGCTCTCCATCGTTCGCGCTCCCGCGCTAAACGTGAGAGCGTCCACAACGGTGTGTTCTGCATGCGTGCATTGGGATTAATGTGCGTGTGTGTGTGGGTGTGTGGCTGGCCGATGAACTCTTTGTTCGTCCGTTGACCCTTGGTTCTGTATTCAGCGCATGCATTAGAGAGTGGGTCATGGTCGTGCTTTCTCGGCCGGCCCTTTCTCCCGCTCTCGGGTGCATTGCCGATCGCGTGAACTCTTGCTCATTTCGCCGCGCTGCTCTTTGTTGTTGTTTGTGCTGGGCCGGTTCAGGTCTCTGTTTTGTTTATCTTGCATACAAATAGCCTGGGCTCCGTTTTGCATGTTTTGTATTAAACGCAACCATAATTGCGTTTTGCATGTTTTGTATTAAACGCAATTATAATTCCGTTTAATATGTTTTGTATTAAACGCAACCATAATTCCGTTTTGTATGTTTTATATTAAACGCAATTATAATTCCGTTTTATATGTTTTGTATTAAACGCAATTACAATTCCGTTTTATATATTTTGTATTAAACAATTATAAATAGCCTGGGTTTTGAGGCCTATTTATTTTCCCCCTTTTTTCATTGACCAAAAAAAATGTGTTCCAAAAAATTTGTTTTTGGTTTCAGGGGTCATTAATTATTTTATATGTTTGTCTGTTGTTTGGCCAACTCACCTGTCTCCATCTGGTCGCTGTGCGGCTTCAGGTCGCTTATGTGCGCCGTCCTTATCCGCTTGTCCGTGTGGCTCTTCAATTTGCAGATTACCGGCGATGCAAAATCTACAATTTGGTATGGGCCTCCGTATCTCGGTGCCAGCTTTGCTGCGAAGCCTTCAGCAGCATTTGACAGGTGGTGTAGCTTCGCCCAAACTTTGTCTCCGATTTTGGGTCTCCATGGTCTGCGTCGCAAGTTATAATGCCTGGCTTGGTCCTGAGCCGCCTTCTCCAGGCTACGCCGTACAATCTCAAAGATGTCTTTGAGACGATTTTCCCTTTCTGCTGGCGTTTGGGCTCCTTGGCCTGTTCCGACTGTTACTTCGTCGAACAGCGCCTTTGGTAGCCTTGGCTCTCGGCCTTGTGTGATGAAGGCAGCGCTGTACCCTGTGGAGCTTGCGACGCTGGTGTTGACAGCCAGTGTCAGCTCGGGTAGCGCCTCATCCCACCGCCGTTGGCTATCCCTTGCAAATTGCGCAATCATCGTCTTCACCGTTCGACTTGCGCGTTCCGTGGGATTTTCCTGCGGAGTGTATGGAGCAGTGTATTGGTGTTTTACGCCCATCTCGTCGAGAAACTTCTTGAATGCCTTGCTGGTGAACTGCGTGCCGTTGTCCGTAATCAGGATCTTTGGCGTACCGAACCGTGCCAGTATCCTTTCTCGGAATCCCTTTTGTAGTGCTGCAGTGGTGGCGCTTCTGAGTGGCACCATCTCCGTCCATTTGGAAAAGCGGTCTATGAAGACCAACAGCATGGTGTTGCCATGTGTGGATCTTGGTAGTGGTCCAACGAAGTCTGCACATACTGTGCTCCAAGGCTCTTCAGGGATTTGGGTCAGCATTTGTCCTGCCGCTGCCAATTGACTCGGCTTGTACTGTTGGCATATTTCGCATTGTTGCACATATGCTCGTACGTCTCTGTACAAGCCTGGCCAATAATAGCGTGCTGCTATTCGGGCTATAGTCTTCCTACTACCCGTGTGGCCTGCGGCTGCGGTGTTGTGGTTTTCCTCTAAGACTTGCTTTCTCTTATCCTTTGGCACGCATAGTTTCCAGGCAGCTACATCCTTGGTTCCGGCTCTATGCGGGATGTGTCTATACAAGTTTCCAGATTCCTCGTTGTAGTCCGGGTACTTCCTGGGATTCTTCTCGATGTCCGTTCGCAACTTATGAATCCATGTGCATTTCCGGTTGGCTTGCTCCATGGTGTCTTCCACCATCGAGATCCTTGCGCACGTATCCATCAGGGGCTGTCGGGAGAGAGCATCTGCGACCACTTTCAGGTTTCCTTTCCTGTATTTGATTTCAAAGTCGAATTGTTGCAGCTCCAGTGCCCACCTCGCAATCCTCCCTGATTGGCTTTCGATGGAATTTAACCACTTCAGTGCCATGTGGTCCGTAATGACGGTGAAGTGGTATCCTTCCAAGTAAGGTCGAAGCTTCCTTATGCCCCAGATTATAGCAAGACACTCTTTCTCGGTCGCAGAGTAGTTCCGCTCTGCACCATTTAAAGACCTGCTTGCATACGATATGACCCGTTCGCCTTCCTCTGAGTTTTGGGTCAATATCGCTCCTAAACCATAATTGCTTGCATCCGTCTGCAAGCAAAATGGTTTTGAAAAATCTGGGCATGCTAGCACAGGTGATTGTGTCAGCTTCGCCTTTACTTTTTCGAACGCTTCTTCGTGCTCCTCGGTCCATTCCCATTTCATACCTTTTTTAAGCAGCATATGTAGTGGGTGTACGGTGGTGGCAAAATCTGGTACAAAGCGTCTGTACCATGATGCCACCCCCAGGTATTGTCGTAATTCTTTGATGTTTCCAGGGGGCTTCAGTTCGGCGATGGCAGCTACCTTATCCGGATCCGTGCGTATCCCTCGGTCAGTCACCTGATGACCCAGGTATCTCAACTCGTTTTTGAAGAAATCGCACTTATCCACGTTTATCCTTAAGTTTGCTGCTCTCAGCCGTCGGAACACTTCTTTTAGGTTGGCCATGTGTTCCTCGCGTGTTCTCCCGATTACGATGATGTCATCCAAATATGCGAACGCATGTGGCATCATCTCGGGACCAATCACGCTGTCCAGTGCCCTCTGGAACGTTGCCGGTGCCGAATGGAGTCCGAACGGCATGACCTTCCATTGGTACAGTCCTTTGCCTGGGACTGTGAGTGCCGTCTTCTCTCGGCTTCCTTTTTCCATCGGAATCTGCCAGTAGCCATCTTTTAGATCCAGACTAGTGATAAAACGCGCCTCTCTCAGTTGGTCCAGGATGTGGTGGACTCTGGGCAGGGGTATGCATCTTTTATCGACCTACTGTTTAGCTGTCGAAAGTCCACACAGAGACGCCATTTCCCTGTCTTTTTGCGTACCGTCACTATTGGTGCGCGGTGTGGGCTTTTTGATGGCTCGATGCATCCTTTAGCCAACAGTTCGTCCACCTGTTGGTTTATCTCCGCTTGCATCTTGGGGTTCTTCGGGAAGTATCGCTGCTTGATGGGCCTGTCGTCACTCATAACTATTTTATGCTCAGCTATGGGTGACGTTCCCTTTATCCTTTCAAATGCAGCCGATTCTCCTCGCAAAAATTCGTCAATTTCTGCGTCCGGATTTAACAGCGGGATGACTGCTTTGGCTACCGATAATTTCTCCTCCGGGTGTACTCTCCTTGGGTTTTTGTTTATGTGTACTCTCACACCTGCGCATTCCAAGACCGTATCCATGCCCGACAGGAAGTCCCATCCGAGAACCAGGTCGTCAATAACTCCTGGCAGTATCAGCAGAGTGGTCTCCATGCTGTTCCGTCCGAGTTTAATGGTCACCTCGACCTGTTCTCGAACTTCGCTTTTTCGGCCATCTGCCATGCGGACTCGCCGTTCGGTTGTGCGTCGTCGGCCTACGTTGCTCAGTCCACGAGCTAGCTCCTCACTAACGAAGCTACTCGTGGCCCCTGTGTCAGTCGTAGCCTTGTACTGACAGTTGCCGATCCCTACGGTGGCTGTCAGTTGCGCACCCTCGTCCTGAAGGCTGCCAATTAGCGTCTTGGGGCTGTCCTGTTCGGCTCCCGCTCGCCCCTTGGTGGCGGATGCCGATATCCGTTTCCCGACGGACAGCATACTGGTGTACGGACTCCAATCCGTCCACATCTCCAACAAAATTCCAGCATGGGATTTATGCACTCTATTGCCGAGTGTCCCTCCTGGCCGCAATATCTGCATGCCCTCGCTGGATTTTTGATGTGTGTTTGTATGCTGTCTGCTGTCGTCCTTGGGGCTGGTCTGGGTCTGCCGTCGTCTGCTGGCTCCGTCCCCATTGCCATAAACCTCGTCTGGTTGGGCGGATGAGCGCGTTGGTGGTCGAGGTGGTTACCCATGCGTCTTCGTGGTGGGTGGTCGTCGTACTGCTGCTTCGTGCGGCTGTGTTGTGGCCTGTTACCATACGGCTGCTCCATACGGCTGTGTTATGGTGTGTTGTACGCGTTCTGTTCCATTCGGCTGTGTTGTGGCGTGTTGTATGTGTGCTGCTCCATGCGGCTCTGCAGTCTCAGCTTTTCCCGGTCCGCTTCGAGTTCCTCGAACGCTTCGGCCAAATGCATCAATTCATTTAAATTTTTGAATTGATTTGGCCTGGCGAACGCTCGTAGATCTGGGAGGCTGTTGTTGTAGATCCGGTTCAGCTGTGTTTCAGCTGAATACTGCAGTGGCCGCATTAGCGTCTGCATCTCGACCATGTACGCCTTGAATGGTTCCTGTGTCGTCTGCCGTCTTCGGGTAACCTCGTCCTTGAGATTCGCAAAATAATCCCTTGGCAGGAAATATTATTGGAAACTCTGGACAAAAGTTACCCATCTGGTCCAGTGTTGGTTGTTTGCAATGTACCACTTCAGTGCCATTCCTTGCAGTAGTTCGGGCATGGCTCTTGGGACCAGATTTAGATTTAGTTCGTATGTGTCGGCTGACCACTCCACTTGTTCGAGAAATTCCAGTGGCCGTGTCGTTCCATCGGAGCGGAAGTTCCAATCCCGTACTTGTTTTACTATCCTGGGATATTCCTGGGGTATGGCTGGTGTGTCTTGTTCCTGGCTGGATACTCTCTTTCTTGGCTGTGGTGTGGACGCTGCTCCCCAGATAGAGTAGTTGGCGTCTCTGGCGCGCGCTGCTGCGCTTGTTGCCGGGATGCTGAGCTGTTCGAAATCTACGAACGACGCCTCTCTAGCATTCGCAACTTCGACTTCTTTGGCCGGGGATTGCCTGCCATGAGTCGCCGCCAACTCCTCTATTCTAGCACTGTATGGCAGTCTGGCCTCGTGTGTACTCACCCACTCTCCAAATTGTCTGCGCATTGCATCCAGTGTGCCGGATAGTTCCACCTGGAACTCTTCTCCGTACCGCGTCACCTCGTCCTTCTTGAGGTTATACACCCACGCACGCACCATGTTTATTTTATTTTTTTTTTTTTTTATAATATCACAATAACTATATCTGTTAACTCTCGCAACGTGGGGCCCCACGTTGGGCGCCAGTTGTTACGAACCTTTTGATTCGGTGGTTAAAGCTAAGCTAAAACTCAGCCGAGTTGTGGATTCGAGCAACGAATTTATAATTGTTGCGTTTGCGAGAATTAATGACGCCGATATATGTGATTCTGATGATTAGTTATTTTATTTATTTATTGTATTTATTTTACACTTTTACTGCGAACGCCTCACATTCACCGTGGCACTTCGGCCGTACGCTGGTTCGGTTACAATCACCTGTTCGCTTGAATGTCAGTCCGGCTCCGCCGTGACTAGAATTCTCGTGTGGCAAGGCTCTTGTTTCTTTGCCAGTGTCAGGACCTCAGTATCCTGTGTAATTTGTACGGATTGAGTAATGCAGTCTATCACTCAACTGCAGATGCTTCACTTTCACTTTACTGCTGTTACGTGGTTCCGGTCTCACTTGTTGTACTTCTTTAGTTTCACTTGCTAGCTTCACTGATGGTTAGTATCACACTCTTAGCTTTCTGACTCTTCGCCAAGCAATGCCTCGCGCCGTGCTGCGGCGCTCCTTTTATAGGTCAGCCAGTGACCTTTTGTCGGGACTGTACCCGGGTGGCGTGATGTTCTTGTGGTGGCGTGATTCTGGGTAACTTTCCACTGCCTTTCGCTGGCGCCAACCATTGTCGGCCGCTGGTGTGAGCATAGATGGCAGTATTGCACCCGCAATACTGCTCCCACACCAACGGTGCATGTCCTCTTTGACCTGCGTGTCCGACACGTTTAATTGGCTGAATGCCTGCGTTAGAGAGGGAGGGGACGCAAGAAAGCGAATTCGCCGCAACTGTGTCGGGGCCGGATTTCTGCCCGATCGACAGTTGCTGTGAGGGGCGCATAATTTATGGCTCCTCACAGCGCACATAATATTAAGGAAATTTAATAAAGAAACGTTGCAAGAATTTGAAAATCATGTCAAAAAGACAAAAGATATTCAAAACTTAACCGACGTATTAGATTACCTAGAGCAAAGACTCAGCTCATTAAGTTCTCTACAAGAAGTTACCAAAACAATAGCTAAAAAACCGTTTAGCAATTTTAAAGAATATTGTCCGATTTGCAAGGTAACGGGACATAATATATTTAATTGTGGTAAATTTAAAAATATGACTTCATTCAATAGACTTGAAAGAGTTAAAAATGAACGCATTTGCATAAGGTGTTTAAAACATTCTACAAACAAACAATGCATTAACAAAGAGTTTTGTGCATTTTGCAAAAGAGCGCATAACACACTGCTTCACATTAATACCGAAAAACGAGAAAACGTAAATACATGTGTCACTAAAGAAAAGGCACTATTAGCAACAGCAATCATAGAAATAAAATCAAAAAATGGAGGTTATGAGAAGTTAAGAGCGCTCGTAGATAGTGGGTCTCAGAGCACTATAATTTCTGAAGAAGCACTCCAAATTCTAAAGCTGCCTAGGATAAAGAAGCTCACTGAAATTACTGGTGTAGGTTCAGAAGGTAGTACATCTAAATATAAAGTAAAGTTAGAAATGAAACCTCGAAATTTAGATAAAAAATCCTTTAAAGTGGAGGCAATTGTATTGCCAAAATTAATGAAGGCCTTACCAGTTAAGGCACTTAATATTGATATGACAAAATGGGATAGCTATAAGTTAGCTGATCCCAAATTTTATAAATCAGGTCGTATAGATGACATTATTGGGGCAGATTTATATACGCATATTCTAAAAGAAGGATTAGTAAAAATGGGTGGATTGCTAGGTCAAAATACTGAATTGGGTTGTGCAAAGTCCAACAGTAACAATGCAGTCGTCGCAACAGCCATTCAAAACATTGATTTAGAAAGATTTAGGAAGTTAGAAGATGAGGAATTAGAAGACATTGAGAAAGAAACGTGCGAACAAAATTTTATTCAAACAACGAAAAAAGAGCAAGATGGGAAATACGTAGTTACCATACCAATTAAAGACAATAAAGAGCTAGGAAATGCAGGAATGAAAACACATAGTATTTGTAACGAACACGCATAAACGACCAAGCGAGAACAGCTCTGTCTAACATTGATCCGGCCTTGCTCAGGGCTATGGGGTGGGTTTTTCTGCTCTCACTTTCGTTCGCGTTACATTAATAAAATTGTAGACAGAGACACAAGGATGCTAACCTGAATAAATCACTATCATCTACACGTATTTGTATCTCAAAAGGACTTTTCTAGAGAAGCTTCCGTTTGCCTGGCATGCCCAAATAAGAAGATTACTTCTTCATATTCTTCATCTTTTTAATTAACAATATTCTTATAAATATACAAGGTTTTCATTTTATGCTCTTCATTGAGCTTTTTGTTCACTTTCAATTGTGACTTATTTTACATGTATTCAATTTTTACTTAACTTATAATACTGTCGTTTAATCCACTTCAAATTGGATATATATATATAGTCCCTTAAGGGGAAGGGTATGCTCGATCTTTAATAACAACTCATATAAATTCAGGGGGAGTTTGTTTGATCGGCTTGTATGTAATTTTACCTATTGATTGGCTAGTTCTTGGGTGCTTGCATTTTCACCACATATACACTTATAATTATCGGCTTGGCCGTACTCACAAATTCGCTGGGGTTTCCATCGCTGTCAGCAGGCCTGATGACGTTGACGATTCCATACGATTCCTTAAATAATTCCAAAAGTTATGCAGGGCATATGTATGTGAAGATGAGCAAGCTAATAAAGGGAACACAAACCAATAAGTACCTTATATACGATTTATAATATTAAAGCTAAAAATTCATTTCAACATTACTGTGGAGTGGATTCTTAACGATCTTGAATCCACTTAACAACAGGTGGCGCTTAAGCCACGGGCAATCCGATTGGCAACATATATATATAAATATACAAATGCAAATGCCCACGTCCATACATACAATTATAGGCTCACATATTCATATATATGTATATATACACACGTTCACATTTACAACTATAAATATAAATATAAATATATATGCCTAAAATATATTTAATTTAACATCCCGCGAAGCAGCAGCGTGGTGCCGGTGAGGTCTGTCCCTGGTGGATGGTCTCCCGCGTTGCCGTTGCGTGGTGCCGGTGAAGTCTGTCCCTGGTGGTTGGTCTCCCGCGGTGCAACAACGAGAGCAGCTCGCCGCTGTGGCCAATTCCAACTGTTCCTTCGGAGCAGTAGCGAGAATAGCTCGCCGCTGTGGCCAATTCCACTGTTCCCTCGAAGCAGCAACGAGAATAGCTCGCCGCTGTGGCCAATTCCAACTGCTCCCTCGAAGCAGCAACGAGAATAGCTCGCCGCTGTGGCCGATGTGGGGAGGCTGCAGGAACTCTTCCTCCACGGAGTCACGTGAAGAGCCTGCAGTGGCGCTTATTCCAAAAGAGTCCTCCAGATAGTGAGCCGGGTCGCTATGGACCAGCTTAGAATATTCCCACGACGCACTAGTAGCAGGGATTCGTCGCTGAGGCCGCTGCAACGTAGCGCCAATTTGGGCGCGCTCGTCTGGCCAGCACACTGCACAAAAATCACTCCCTCGATGCACAAAATCAACTCCCTCGTATCGGCGTGGAGATTGTTTGATGACAAAGATTTGGGGCACACTGGCCACCCGGTCGCTTGGACCGTAAGCCTTTATTGACTTTTCAATATTTCAATCACTTTAAACGCGCGATGCTGACGGATTTATTTTATTATTTTCCGCGATCTCGCTAACGCTTGGTGGTGGGAGGCGGTCCAGGAAGTCAGTCAAGTTGGCTGCGCGTGCAATTTTGATCCCCTATCGATTGCACTTTTCTGCATATCGATTGCAGTGGGCGTTGCCACCTGCACTAATTAGTAGCCAACAGGCTTGCAATTAGAATAATGCAGATCAGCTGTTCATTCATATGCCGCCGAATTGAAATTAATTTTATTATTCAATTTTATTTGAATAAATAAATCAGACCTCAATGAATAACTATGTTTCGCACGGCATCCTTACATATTGAAGAAAACGAGACAGTTAAAGCATTAGGACTGCAATGGGAACCACTTAATGATGAGTTTAAATTTAAGATAAATTCTGAAAGTGACACTAAAGTAAATAAACGGAAAATACTATCTACTTTAGCTAAAATCTATGACCCGTTAGGATGGCTACAGAAAATTAAAGAGACGGGATATCAGAAACTTATGCATGGAGTGATTCCACAATAACGCTAGCTTGGATAAAAAATGGGGTTAGCAAAGATACATTTTTCAGACGAAGAACAGACGAAATACGCAAACTATCATACATAGAATGGAATTATGTACAGTCTGAAGATAATCCAGCAGATATAGCATCTAGAGGAATTTGTGCTAGTAAATTAATTAATTATGAGAATTGGTGGAAAGGGCCTAAATGGTTAACTGAAAACAAGGAAACATGGCCCAAAGAAAAAATATATGACAAACAAATAAGCTTACATATAATAATGACTAATTTAGGAGAAAACCGGATAAATACGTTATTAGAAAAGTATTCATGCATACAAAAACTAGAAACAATAGTATCATATATACTGAGGTTTATCGGGATCAAAATTTATAAGAAATCATACCCCTCATATCTAACAGCAAAAGAACTTAAGAAAGCAAATATTATTATAATACGGCAACAGCAAGCTATTCAGTTTAAAACGGAAATAAAATATTTGACACACAAAAAGCAAATTGAAATAAAAAGCAGAATATTGAGTTTACACCCTTTCTTAGATCCAGATGGAGTGCTTCGAGTAGGTGGTAGATTACAAAACTCTAGTTCTACATTTGCTGTGAAACATCCAATTATTTTAGATAAATGTCATTTATCTTATCCTATAATAAAAAAGCACATAAAGAAACCTTGCATGGGGGACTAAATTTAATGAGAAACTATATACATAAGAAATTTTGGATATTTGGATTAAGAACTTCCTTGAAGAAATACTTAAAAGAATGTGTAACCTGTGCAAGGTATCGGAAAAATAATGCAGAACAAATAATGGGAAATCTTCCAAAATATAGAGTTACTATGGCATATCCATTTTTAAATACAGGTATAGACTATGCAGGCCCTTACAATATAAAATGTTCTAAGAACCGAGGACAAAAGGCATATAAAGGGTACATAGAAGTATTTATTTGCATGGCGACAAAAGCAATACATTTAGAAGTTGTTAGCGATTTAACTTCAGATGCATTTCTAGCTGTATTCAGACGATTTTTAGCAAGGAGAGGAAAATGTGCAAATAAATATTCTGACAATGGCACCAACTTTGTGGGTGCATCAAGGAAATTAAAAGAAGAACTTAGAAAGGCGATAAATGAGAACCTAAAAATTATTCCGATATTGGAAAAAGAAAAGATTGAGTGGCATTTTATTCCCCCGGCAGGACATCACTTCGGAGGTATTTGGGAGGCTGGAGTAAAATCAGTTAAATACCATTTGAAACGGGTAATTGGAGACTCTCAATTAACATTCGAAGAAATGTCGACATTGTTATGTCAAATTGAGGCAGTTTTGAATTCAAGACCATTGTATACATCTGCAGACGATATAGATGACAACGAAGTACTGACTCCAGGCCATTTTTTAATTGGAAGACCAACGCTAGGAGCTGTGGAAGCCATTACAGAAGAGAAAATAGGTAATCTTGATAGATGGAAATTAATTCAAAAAATGAAAAGAGATTTCTGGCAAAAATGGAAAGAGGAGTACTTACATACACTACAACAAAGATATAAATGGAAGCAAGATATAAAGAATATAAAAGAAGGTCAGATAGTATTGATCAAAGATGAAAACTGCCACCCAGCCAGATGGCCATTAGGTAAAGTTGAACACGTTCACAAAGGAAAGGATGAAAAAGTAAGGGTGGTTAAAATAAAAGTCCAAGAAGGGTCGACTACAAGACCAATTCATAAAATATGTCCTCTAGAAGGTATCCAGGGTATTGAAAAAGAAGAACGTAGTACTAGGAAAAGCTGTAGAGTTCCAAAAGTCGGGCTTATGATAACTATGATATTACTAATGCTGTGTTGTCAATTATCAAACGCATCGTCACTTCCAGAAAGAAAAAGAAAGTGGGCAGTCGAGAACTTAAACAACTCAGCAGCAATTGTGAGGAGCCATAAATTATGCGCCCCTCACAGCAACTGTCGATCGGGCAGAAATCCGGCCCCGACACAGTTGCGGCGAATTCGCTCTCTCGCGCCCCCTCCCTCTCTAACGCAGGCATTCAGCCAATTGAACGTGTCGGACACGCAGGTCAAAGGGGACATGCACCGTTGGTGTGGGAGCAGTATTGCGGGTGCAATACTGCCATCTATGCTCACACCAGCGGCCGACAATGGTTGGCGCCAGCGAAAGGCAGTGGAAAATTACCAGAGATCACGCCACCGAAGAACATCACGCCACCCGGGTACAGTCCCGCCAAAAGGTCACCGGCTGGCCTATATAAGGAGCGCCGCAGCACGGCGCGAGGCAGTTGCTTGACGACGAGTCAAAAGCTAAGCGTGTGATACGGTCAGTGAAGATAACAGTGAGACAAAAGGAGTACAAAGAGTGAAGCATCGGCAGTTGAGTGATAGACGGCATTACTCAAGCCGTGCAAATTACACAGGACACTGAGGTCCTGACACTGGGAAAGAAGCAAGAGCCTTGCCACGCGAGAATCCTAGAATCCTCAAGTAGGACGAGGTGACGCGGTACGGAGAAGAGTTCCAGGTGGAACTATCCGGCACACTGGATGCGATGCGCAGGCAGTTTGGAGAGTGGGTGAAGACACACGAGGCCAGACTGCCATACAGTGCCAGACTAGAGGAGTTGGCGGCGACTCATGGCAGGCAATCCCCGGCCAAAGAAGTCGAAGTTGCGGATGCTAGAGAGGCGTCGTTCGTGGATTTCGAACAGCTCAGCATCCCGGCAACAAGCGCAGCAGCGCGCGCCAGAGACGCCAACTACTCGATCTGGGGAGCAGCGTCCACACCACAGCCAAGAAGGAGAGTATCCATCCAGGAGCAAGACACACCAGCCATACCCCAGGAATATCCCAGGATAGTAAAACAGGTACGGGATTGGAACTTTCGCTTCGATGGAACGACACGGCCACTGGAATTTCTGGAACAAGTGCAGTGGTCAGCCGACACATACGGACTGAATCTAAATCTGGTCGCCAGAGCCATGCCCGAACTACTCCAAGGAATGGCACTGAAGTGGTACATTGCAAACAACCAACACTGGACCAGATGGGTAACTTTTGTCCAGAGCTTCCAAGAATATTTCCTGCCAAGGGATTATTTTGCGAATCTCAAGGACGAGGTTACCCGAAGACGGCAGACGACACAGGAACCATTCAAGGCGTACATGGTAGAGATGCAGACGCTAATGCGGCCACTGCAGTATTCAGCTGAAACACAGCTGAGCCGGATTTACAACAACAGCCTCCCAGATCTACGAGCGTTCGCCAGGCCAAATCAATTCACAAATTTAAATGAATTGATGCATTTGGCCGAAGCGTTCGAGGAACTCGAAGCGGACCGGGAAAAGCTGAGACTGCAGAGCCGCATGGAGCAGCACACATACAACACGCCACAACACAGCCGAATGGAACAGAACGCGTACAACACACCATAACACAGCCGTATGGAGCAGCCGTATGGTAACAGGCCACAACACAGCCGCACGGAGCAGCAGTACGACGACCACCAACCACGAAGACGCATGGGTAACCATATCGACCACCAACGCGCTCATCCGCCCAACCAGACGAGGTTTAGGGCAATGGGGACGGAGCCAGCAGACGACGGCAGACCCAGACCAGCCCCAAGGACGACAACAGACAGCATACAAACACACATCAAAAATCCAGCGAGGGCATGCAGATATTGCGGCCAGGAGGGACACTCGGCAATTCAGTGCATAAATTCCATGCTGGAATTTTGTTGGAGATGTGGACGGATTGGAGTCCGTACACCAGTATGCTGTCCGTCGGGAAACGGATATCGGCATCCGCCACCAAGGGGCGAGCGGGAGCCGAGCAGGACAGCCCCAAGACGCTAATTGGCAGCCTTCAGGACGAGGGTGCGCAACTGACAGCCACCGTAGAGATCGGCAACTGTCAGTACAAGGCCACGATTGACACAGGAGCCACGAGTAGCTTCGTCAGTGAGGAGCTAGCTCGTGGACTGAGCAACGTAGGCCGACGACGCACAACCGAACGACGAGTCCGCATGGCAGATGGCCGAAAAAGCGAAGTTCGAGAACAGGTCGAGGTGACCATTAAACTTGGACGGAGCAGCATGGAGACCACTCTGCTGATACTGCCAGGAGTTATTGACGACCTGGTTCTCGGATGGGACTTCCTGTCGGGCATGGATACGGTCTTGGAATGCGCAGGCGTGAGTGTACACATCAACAAAGACCCAAGGAGAGTACACCCGGAGGAGAAGTTATCGGTAGCCAAAGCAGTCATCCCGCTGCTAAATCCGGACCCAGAAATTGACGAATTTCTGCGAGGAGAATTGGCTGCATTTGAAAGGATAAAGGGAACGTCACCCATAGCTGAGCATAAAATAGTTATGAGTGACGACAGGCCCATCAAGCAGCGATACTTTCTGAAGAACCCCAAGATGCAAGCGGAGATAAACCAACAGGTGGACGAACTGTTGGCCAAAGGATGCATCGAGCCATCAAAAAGCCCACACAGCGCACCAATAGTGATGGTACGCAAAAAGACAGGGAAATGGCGTCTCTGTGTGGACTTTCGACAGCTCAACAGTAGGTCGATAAAAGATGCATACCCCCTGCCCAGAGTCCACCACATCCTGGACCAACTGAGAGAAGCGCGTTTTATAACTAGTCTGGATCTAAAAGATGGCTACTGGCAGATTCCGATGGAAAAAGGAAGCCGAGAGAAGACGGCCTTCACAGTCCCAGGCAAAGGACTGTACCAATGGAAGGTCATGCCATTCGGACTCCATTCGGCACCGGCAACGTTCCAGAGGGCACTGGACCGCGTGATTGGTCCCGAGATGATGCCACATGCGTTCGCATATTTGGATGACATCATCGTAATCGGGAGAACACGCGAGGAACACATGGCCAACTTAAAAGAAGTGTTCCGACGGCTGAGAGCAGAAAACTTAAGGATAAATAAATGAAATACCTGGGTCATCAGGTGACTGACCGAGGGATACGCACGGATCCGGATAAGGTAGCTGCCATCGCCGAACTGAAGCCCCCTGGAAACATCAAAGAACTGCGACAATACCTGGGAGTGGCATCATGGTACAGACGCTTCGTACCAGATTTTGCCACCACCGTACACCCACTACATACGCTACTCAAAAAAGGTACGAAATGGGAATAAACCAAGGAGCACGAAGAGGCGTTCGAAAAAGTAAAGGCAAAGCTGACACAATCACCTGTGCTAGCATGCCCAGATTTTTCAAAACCATTTTGCTTGCAGACGGATGCAAGCAATTATGGTTTAGGAGCGATATTGACCCAAAACTCAGAGGAGGGCGAACGGGTCATATCGTATGCAAGCAGGTCTTTAAATGGTGCAGAGCGGAACTACTCTGCGACCGAGAAAGAGTGTCTTGCTATAATCTGGGGCATAAGGAAGCTTCGACCTTACTTGGAAGGATACCACTTCACCGTCATTACGGACCACATGGCACTGAAGTGGTTAAATTCCATCGAGAGCCCATCAGGGAGGATTGCGAGGTGGGCACTGGAGCTGCAACAATTCGACTTCGAAATCAAGTACAGGAAGGGAAACCTGAACGTGGTCGCAGATGCACTCTCCCGACAGCCCCTGATGGATACGTGCGCCAGGATCTCGATGGTGGAAGACACCATGGAGCAAGCCAACCAGAAATGCACATGGATTCAAAAGTTGCGGACGGACATCGAGAAAAATCCCAGGAAGTACCCGGACTACAACGAGGAATCTGGAAACTTATACAGACACATCCCGCATAGAGCCGGAACCGAGGATGTAGCTGCCTGGAAACTATGCGTGCCAAAGGATAAGAGAAAGCAAGTCCTAGAGGAAAACCACAACACCGCAGCCGCAGGCCACACGGGTAGTAGGAAGACTATAGCCCGAATAGCAGCACGCTATTATTGGCCAGGCTTGTACAGAGACGTACGGGCATATGTGCAACAATGCGAAATATGCCAACAGTACAAGCCGAGTCAATTGGCAGCGGCAGGACAAATGCTGACCCAAATCCCTGAAGAGCCTTGGAGCACAGTATGTGCAGACTTCGTTGGACCACTACCAAGATCCACACATGGCAACACCATGCTGTTGGTCTTCATAGACCGCTTTTCCAAATGGACGGAGATGGTGCCACTCAGAAGCGCCACCACTGCAGCACTACAAAAGGGATTCCGAGAAAGGATACTGGCACGGTTCGGTACGCCAAAGATCCTGATTACGGACAACGGCACGCAGTTCACCAGCAAGGCATTCAAGAAGTTTCTCGACGAGATGGGCGTAAAACACCAATACACTGCTCCATACACTCCGCAGGAAAATCCCACGGAACGCGCAAGTCGAACGGTGAAGACGATGATTGCGCAATTTGCAAGGGATAGCCAACGGCGGTGGGATGAGGCGCTACCCGAGCTGACACTGGCTGTCAACACCAGCGTCGCAAGCTCCACAGGGTACAGCGCTGCCTTCATCACACAAGGCCGAGAGCCAAGGCTACCAAAGGCGCTGTTCGACGAAGTAACAGTCGGAACAGGCCAAGGAGCCCAAACGCCAGCAGAAAGGGAAAATCGTCTCAAAGACATCTTTGAGATTGTACGGCGTAGCCTGGAGAAGGCGGCTCAGGACCAAGCCAGGCATTATAACTTGCGACGCAGACCATGGAGACCCAAAATCGGAGACAAAGTTTGGGCGAAGCTACACCACCTGTCAAATGCTGCTGAAGGCTTCGCAGCAAAGCTGGCACCGAGATACGGAGGCCCATACCAAATTGTAGATTTTGCATCGCCGGTAATCTGCAAATTGAAGAGCCACACGGACAAGCGGATAAGGACGGCGCACATAAGCGACCTGAAGCCGCACAGCGACCAGATGGAGACAGGTGAGTTGGCCAAACAACAGACAAACATATAAAATAATTAATGACCCCTGAAACCAAAAACAAATTTTTTGGAACACTTCAAAATTTTTTTTGGTCAATGAAAAAAGGGGGAAAATAAATAGGCCTCAAAACCCAGGCTATTTATAATTGTTTAATACAAAATATATAAAACGGAATTGTAATTGCGTTTAATACAAAACATATAAAACGGAATTATGGTTGCGTTTAATACAAAACATATTAAACGGAATTATAATTGCGTTTAATACAAAACATGCAAAACGGAGCCCAGGCTATTTGTATGCAAGATAAACAAAACAGAGACCTGAACCGGCCCAGCACAAACAACAACAAAGAGCAGCGCGGCGAAATGAGCAAGAGATCACGCGATCGGCAATGCACCCGAGAGCGGGAGAAAGGGCCGGCCGAGAAAGCACGACCATGACCCACTCTCTAATGCATGCGCTGAATACGGAACCAAGGGTCAACGGACGGCCAAAGAGTTCAACGGCCAGCCCAAACGCATTGCGCATCACCAGTGGTCAGCCACACGAACACATCCACACGCACATTCGTCCCAAGGCACGCATGCAGAGCACACCGTTGTGGACGCTCTCACGTTTAGCGCGGGAGCGCGAACGATGGAGAGCGTATCACCAAACACATGCGCGACCCCATTGGCCGAACACACACACACACATACGGATGCCGACGTTCGCTCTCACGTTCAGCGCGAGTGCGCGAACGTTGGGAGCGTAACAAAAACGAAGTGCAGTTCGGGGATGCATTTGTTGGAGTGCATTGTTGGCTCTCTCACGTTTAGCGCGGGTGCGCGAACGTGGGAGAGAATGACAACAAGAAAGTGCACTTTGGACCAGCAAATGCCGAATACCCCAGTGTTGGCTCTCACAACAACAACGTAATGCATTTCGAGCGAGCATTTGTTGGAGTGCACGGTTGGCTCTCTCACGTTTAGCGCGGGTGCGCGAACGTGGGAGAGGATGACAACAACAAAGTGCACTTTGGACCAACGAATGCTGAACGCCAGTGTTCGCTCTCACGTTTAGCGCGAGTGCGCGAACGTTGGGAGCGTAACCTAAACGAAATGCATTTCGAGGGAGTATTTGTTGGAGTGCACGGTTGGCTCTCTCTCACGTTTAGCGCGGGTGCCGCGAACGTGGGAGAGAATGACAACAACAAAGTGCACTTTGGACCAACAAATGCCGAATACACCGGTTCGCTCTCACGTTTAGTGCGAGTGCACGAACGCTGGGAGCGTAACGACAACAACAAAATGTGTGTGGAAACCAATGCGGAGGGAGCCATCGTCGGCCCGCTCTCACGTTTAGTGCGAGTGCACGGACGCTGGGAGCGGAACGACAACAACAAAATGTGTGTGGAAACCAATGCGGAGGGAGCCATCGTCGGCTCTCTCTCACGTTTAGTGCGAGTGCACGAACGCTGGGAGAGTAACGACAACAACAAAATGTGTGGTGATCCCAATGCCGAGCGAGCCATCGTCGGCTCTCTCTCACGTTTAGTGCGAGTGCACGAACGCTGGGAGAGTAACGACAACAACAAAATGTGCGTTGAACCCAATGCCGAGCGAGCCATCGTCGGCTCTCTCTCACGTTCAGCGAGGGCATGCGAACGCTGGGAGCATAACGGCACTAACGAATGTGTGCCAAAACCTAGGCCGAATGCACTGCTGTTGACTCTCGCCGTGTAGAGCAAGTGCACGAACGCCGGAGAGAGAGCAACAGCAACAAAATACATCTTGAACGAGCGTTTGCCAAAGTGCACTGTTGCCGAATTTCGACGGTTAACGCGGGTGCGTGACCGATCGAAAAAGGGTGACAACAACAAAGTGCACTTTGGATGAAACAAGTGCCGAACGTACCGAGGTTGGCTCTCACGTTTAGCGCGAGGGCGCGAACGTTAGAGAGCACAACAACAAGATGCATTTGAACGGGCCTTTGCGAGAGTGCAGTGCTGCCGAATCTCGACGGTTAACACGGGGGCATGACCGCTCAAGACATGACAACAACAAACAAGGTGTTGTACTGAAGGCATGCCGAGTACACCGGGATGGCCTCTCTCTCACGTCTAGCGCGGGTGCGCGGACGAGGAAGAGGCGAATCATAACGCTGGCGATTTCGGAAAGAGGCATGCACACGAAGGGCAGGGTCTTGAGAACACACTCTCGCACGAAGCCAAAAGAGAAGGCGTAGCTCATGAGGGCAACAACAGCGTGGATGCGTCGCTGGGGACCACGGGAGGGAAGGGTAAGACACCTACATGAACACACGTGTGTGCGAACTTAATCTCTGAGATTAAGTGCACACGTGTGAACATTAGAACTCGGGGAGAGAGTTCGGGTGTCACACGCACACATACACCCACACCAATATACCCCAACAGAATAAAAGGCGCGGTCAGGCATGCGCGCAGCTCATAACTTTTGCAAAGCCAAGGAAGAATAAATAATATGGACACCAAGACAGCAACTACCACAAAGGCCACCAACCACGTGGGCACTGGCTCGGCGATAACTGGTCGCCGCGCGTCAGACTCGGGTCCCTGCGCGAATCCCAGCGAAGCTGGAATTCAGCGCGAAAGGGGAGTCGGGCCGACAGCGCGAATGGCTGCCAAACGCCGACCAACTCGCCCACGTGAACAGGCGGCCCCTAGGAGGCGGATCATACGCCGGAGGCCCGCAGAGCGCAGGGTGCGCCTGCGGCTGACCAGCCAATGGCGGCGGATCGAGATGGAACGCCGGAACCTACGGGAAGACCAACTGGAGCTGATGGCCTCGCCGCTCCACGAATGGAGTGGAGACGAGGCCAATCCTATAGCTTCGCCTCGCGCCGAAGCCCGGGAGGCCGACACCGCGGAGGAAGCCGGCCCCAGACGAGGACGGCTCCCCAGTGACCTGGACGACATTAATCCGGTGTGGTTAGCGTGGCAGTTCCCGGAACTGCCGCTAACCCCGGAACCGGAGGACACGTTTGTCCTGGTCAGGGAACCGAGACGCCGCGCCGAATCCTGGGAAGCCGAAGTGGCCGCAGCGGTGGAAGCGGAGGAGAACAGGCTTTCGGAGGATTCATGGGCCCCCTCGATAGCCTCGGGCCGGAGCTCAGACACCGAGACAGAGGGGAAGGTGATCATCATATCATCTGACGAGGAAGACGAGGCGGAGGAGAGGGCGAAGACACCGGTCACCAACGGCGACGACGAGGACACGATGCCGTACATACCGCGGAAAAGACTCGAGGAGACGAGCGAAGCGGTGTCGGACGAGGACCCGAAAGGGAGACCGGTGGAGTCCCCACCACCACCACCACCAGCATGGCGACGACCAACACTGGGCCGACAGGCGTCGTGCCCAGTAGCGGCACCAGAACCACCCCGGCCAAACCTCCAAAGGCAGCTTTCGGCGCCTGAGGACGAAAGCCGGTGGGAGGAGGTGCCGCCAACGGTTTGGCCACCACTGGTGCTGGAGGCCGTGGACAGGCAGCCGGGAACCCATCGCCGCACCGCAACGATAGTGTGGTGCGAAGGGGAACGGTACCGGGTAAAAACGTCACCTTGGGGATCAAAGGTGTTTAAAAAGATACCATAGACAAACCCATGATAATAAAGAAAATATACCATAACCACAGCGTAACACCATTTTACGGGATCCAGGGGAGAATAAACAAAACATCTTCTCATTTCAGGCGAACTCCCCGGCGGGAAACTGGAAGCTTCCCACTGCCGAAGAAAGGGGGGAGTGTGAGGAGCCATAAATTATGCGCCCCTCACAGCAACTGTCGATCGGGCAGAAATCCGGCCCCGACACAGTTGCGGCGAATTCGCTCTCTCGCGCCCCCTCCCTCTCTAACGCAGGCATTCAGACAATTGAACGTGTCGGACACGCAGGTCAAAGGGGACATGCACCGTTGGTGTGGGAGCAGTATTGCGGGTGCAATACTGCCATCTATGCTCACACCAGCGGCCGACAATGGTTGGCGCCAGCGAAAGGCAGTGGAAAATTACCAGAGATCACGCCACCGAAGAACATCACGCCACCCGGGTACAGTCCCGCCAAAAGGTCACCGGCTGGCCTATATAAGGAGCGCCGCAGCACGGCGCGAGGCAGTTGCTTGACGACGAGTCAAAAGCTAAGCGTGTGATACGGTCAGTGAAGATAACAGTGAGACAAAAGGAGTACAAAGAGTGAAGCATCGGCAGTTGAGTGATAGACGGCATTACTCAAGCCGTGCAAATTACACAGGACACTGAGGTCCTGACACTGGGAAAGAAGCAAGAGCCTTGCCACGCGAGAATCCTAGTCACGGCGGAGCCGGACTGACATTCAAGCGAACAGGCGATTGCAACCGAACCAGCGTAAGGCCGAAGTGCCACGGCGAGTGCCGAGAAGCTTCACGGAATAAATTATAAAATAAGTGCAATAAATAAAATAAAATATAATCATCCAAAAATAAATATATTGTGTTGTTGATTTTCGCAAACGCAACGTATATAAATTCGTTGCTCGAACTCACAGCTCGGCTGAGTTTTAGCTCTGCTTTAACTACCGAACTAAAAGGTTCGTTACACAATATATCTGGATCCTATGGGAGAAGTCGAAATTACATGGGATTTAGTTATATTTTACAAAATGGATCCCTATTTTGAAATGATAGAAAAAGGTAGTATTCTAATCGGGAAAATGAGAGTTGTATGTGAAAAGCTTCTTGACTTTGAAGAGCAATGCAACTTAATTCTAAACAACACAGAAAAACAAATAATTGAACTAAAGGAAAATAATAAGCTTTTTATGACAAGAGAGAGATCGCGCCGTAAACGTTCACCATTTGATTTTGTTGGGTCATTGCATCACATGTTGTTCGGTGTTATGGATGCAGACGATAGAACTCAGATGGAACAAAACATGAGAAATCTAGTGGACAATTCAACATAAAACAGTCGATTTAATTAAAAAACAAACTTCAATAGTAGATTCTACAGTAAATATATTAAAGAAATCTACGGATGAAATAAATATAAACTTCGATATGATGAACAAAAGAATAGAAAATATGACAGAACTGCTAAAAGAAAGTTATTTTGTGTACAAGGAATCAATCAACTGCTTCATGGTTACAAAGCAGCTAAGCTCACTTATTGAGGAATGTGAAAAGATTCAAACAGGAATTATAAGTCTTCTGATTGACATTAATCATGGCAGACTTAATCCAAATATATTAAAGCCCCATCAATTACAAAGCGAAATAATAAAGATCAAAGAAAGATTACCGGAAACATTTGTACTTCCAGGAAAAGACGCTGAGCTTAAAGAAATTTATAAATTAATGACGGCAAGAGGAATATTTATTGACAAAAAGTTAATAATAATTACAAAAATTCCTTTATTTAGTAGAAATCCTTCAAAGCTATATAAAATTATTCCGATCCCAATCGATCATGCTGACCAAGTCATAACTTGTGAGGAGCCATAATTTATGCGCCCCTCACAGCAACTGTCGATCGGGCAGAAATCCGGCCCCGACACAGTTGCGGCGAATTCGCTCTCATTCGTCCCCTCCCTTTCTAACGCAGGCATTCAGCCAATTGATCGTGTCGGACACGCAGGTCAAGGAGGACATGCACCGTTGGTGTGGGAGCAGTATTGCGGGTGCAATACTGCCATCTATGCTCACACCAGCGGCAGACAATAGTTGGCGCCAGCGAAAGGCAGTGGAAAGTTACCAGAAATCACGCCACCGCAAAACATCACGCCACCCGGGTACAGTCCCGACAAAAGGTCACGGGCTGACCTATATAAGGAGCGCCGCAGCACGGTGCGAGACAGTCAGTGAAGTCATAAAGTGAAGCGATAACCTGTGAAGTAACGCGTCTGGAGCAGAATAAGTGCAACGCGAGTCAACGGAGACAGTATACCACAGCGAAACCAAAACTACACAACAGCAGCAAGTGAAAGTGAAACACCGGCAATTGAGTGAGACAGTGCATCACTCAATCCCCATAGATCGCGCAGGACACTGAGGTCCTGAAATTGGTAGCAGATCAAGATCCTTGCCAAGCGAGAATTTGGTCCCGGCAGAGCCGGACAAATTTAAGCGAACAGGTGATTGATATAAACCAACGAAAGGCCGAAGTGCCACGGCGAATGCCGAGGCGTTTTCACCCCCTAAATCCCAAAAATAAAGTGCAATTAAAGAAACTATAATAATCACAAATTAAATATATAGTGTTATTGATTGTTGCACGAACCCACAGCTCGGCTGAGTTTTAGCTCTGCTAATAACCAGCGAACAAAAACGGTTCGTTACAACTGGCGCCCAACGTTGGTGGTTGCGAGAGTTAATGAATATATATTTATTGTGATATTATAATAATAAAAAAAAAAAATAAAATAAACATGGTGCGTGCGTGGGTGTACAACCTCAAGAAGGACGAGGTGATGCGGTACGGAGAAGAGTTCCAGGTGGAACTATCCGGCACACTGGATGCGATGCGCAGGCAGTTTGGAGAGTGGGTGGGTACCCACGGGACCAGACTGCCATACAGTGTAAGAATAGAGGAGTTGGCGGCGACTCATGGCAGGCAATCCCCGGCCAAAGAAGTTGCGGATGCTAGAGAGGCGTCGTTCGTAGATTTCGAACAGCTCAGCATCCCGGCAACAAGCGCAGCAGCGCGCGCTAGAGACGTCAACTATACTATCGGGGAGCAGCGTCCACACCACAGCCAAGGAGGAGAGTATCCATTCAGGAATTTGCGACACCAGCCATACCCCAGGAATATCCAAGGGTAGTGAAGCAAGTGCGGGAATGGAACTTTCGCTTCGATGGAACCACAAAGCCGCTGAAATTTCTCGAGCAAGTCCAGAGTTTTCAAGAATATTTCTTGCCAAGGGATTATTTTGAAAATCTCAAGGACGAGGTTACCCGAAGACGGCAGGCTACACAGGAGACATTCAAGGTGTACATGGTCGAGATGCAGACGCTAATGCGGCCACTGCAGTATTCAGCTGAAGCACAGCTGAACCGCATCTACAACAACAGCATCCCAGATCTACGAGCGTTCGCCAGGCCAAACCAATTCAAAAATTTGAATGAATTGATGTATTTGGCTGAAGCATTCGAGGAACTCGAGTCGGACAGGGAAAAGCTGAGACTGCAGAGCCACATGGAGCAGCACATGTACAACACACCACAACACACCACAACACAGCCGCATGGAGCAGCCGCAGCCGTATGGTAACAGGCCACAGCACAGCCGCATGGAGCAGCAGTATGACAACCACCCACCACGAAGACGCATGAGTAACCATCACGACCACGACCGCGCTCATCAACCCAACCAGACTCGATTTATGGCAATGGGGGCGGAGCCAGCAGATGACGGCAGACCCAGACCAGCACCAAGGACGACACCAGACAGCATACGTACACATATCAAAAATCCAGCGAGGGCATGCAGATATTGCGGCCAGGAGGGACACTCGGCAATACAGTGCATAAATTCCATGCTGGAATTTTGTTGGAGATGTGGACGGATTGGAGTCCGTACACCAGTATGCTGTCCGTCGGGAAACGGATATCGGCATCCGCCACCAAGGGGCGAGCGGGAGCCGAGCAGGACAGCCCCAAGACGCTAATTGGCAGCCTTCAGGACGAGGGTGCGCAACTGACAGCCACCGTAGAAATCGGCAACTGTCAGTATAAGGCTACGATTGACACAGGAGCCACGAGTAGCTTCGTTAGTGAGGAGCTAGCGCGTGGACTGAGCAACGTAGGCCGACGACGCGCAACCGAACGGCGAGTCCGCATGGCAGATGGCCGGAAAAGCGAAATTCGAGAACAGGTCGAGGTGAGTATTAGACTCGGACGGAACAGCATGAAGATCGCTCTGCTGATACTGCCAGGAGTCATCGACGACCTAGTTCTCGGATGGGACTTCCTGTCAGGCATGGGCACGGTATTGGAATGTGCAGGCGTGATGGTGAACATAAAAAAAAACCCAAGACGAGTACACCCGGAGGAGAAACTGTCAGTGGCTAAAACAGTCATCCCACTGTTAAATCCGGACGCAGAAATTGATCAATTTTTGCGAGAAGAATTGGCTGCATTCGAGAAGATAAAGGGAACGTCACCCATAGCTGAGCACAGAATAGTTATGAGTGACGACAGGCCCATCAAGCAGCGATACTTCCCGAGGAATCCCAAAATGCAGGAGGAGATTAACAGACAGGTGGATGAACTGCTGGCCAAGGGATGCATTGAGCCGTCAAAAAGCCCACACAGCGCACCAATAGTGATGGTGCGGAAAAAGACGGGAAAATGGCGCCTCTGAGTGGACTTTCGACAGCTAAACAGTAAATCCATAAAAGACGCGTATCCCCTGCCAAGAGTCCACCACATCCTGGATCAGCTGAGAGAGGCTCGCTTCATCACGAGTCTGGATCTCAAGGATGGCTACTGGCAGATTCCAATGGAGAAAGAAAGTCGAGAGAAGACGGCATTAACAGTCCCAGGGAAAGGACTGTACCAATGGAAGGTAATGCCATTCGGACTCCATTCGGCCCCGGCAACGTTCCAGAGGGCACTGGACCGCGTGATTGGACCCGAGATGATGCCACATGCGTTCGCATATTTGGATGACATCATCGTAATTGGGAAAACACGCGAGGAACACATGGCCAACCTGAGAGAAGTGTTCCGACGACTGAGAGCAGCAAATTTAAGGATCACCAGGTGACGGACAAAGGTAAACGCACTGATCCGGACAAAGTTGCTGCTATCGCCGAACTGAAGCCCCCTGGAAACATCAAAGAATTACGACAATACCTGGGAGTGGCATCATGGTACAGACGCTTCGTACCAGAGTTTGCCACCACCGTACACCCACTACACACGCTGCTGAAGAAAGGCACAAAGTGGGAATGGACCGAGGAGCACGAAGAAGCTTTCGAGAAAGTCAAAGCTAAACTGACACAATCACCTGTGTTAGCATGTCCAGATTTCTCAAAACCATTTTGCTTGCAGACGGATGCAAGTAATTATGGTTTGGGAGCGATATTGACCCAAAACTCAGAGGAGGGCGAACGGGTCATATCATATGCAAGCAGATCTTTAAATGGTGCAGAGAGAAAGAGTGCCTTGCTATAATCTGGGGCATAAGGAAGCTTCGACCTTACTTGGAAGGATACCACTTCACCGTCATTACGGACCACATGGCACTGAAGTGGTTAAATTCCATCGAATGCCCATCAGGGAGGATTGCGAGGTGGGCACTGGAGCTGCAACAATTTGACTTTGACATCAAATACAGGAAAGGAAACCTGAATGTAGTTGCAGATGCCCTCTCCCGACAGCCGCTGATGGAAACGTGCTTAAGGGTCTCGATGGTGGAAGACGCAATGGATAAGGCAAACACAAATTGCAAATGGATTCAAAAATTGCGATCGGACATCGCGAAAAATCCCAGGAAATAACCGGACTACAGCGAAGAATCCGGAAACGTCAATAGGCACATCCCGCATAGAGCTGGAACTGAGGATGGAAACTGTGCGTACCAACCGAGAAGAGAAGGCAAGTCCTAGCGGAAAACCACAACACCGCAGCCGCAGGCCACACGGGTAGTAGGAAGACTATAGCCCGAATAGCAGCACGCTATTATTGGCCAGGCTTGTACAGAGACGTACGAGCATTTGTGCAACAATGCGAAATATGCCAACAGTACAAGCCGAGTCAGTTGGCAGCGGCAGGACAAATGCTGACTCAAATCCCTGAAGAGCCTTGGAGCACAGTATGTGCCGACTTTGTGGGACCATTGCCAAGATCCACACATGGCAACACCATGTTGTTGGTCTTCATAGACCGCTTCTCCAAGTGGACGGAAATGGTACCACTTAGAAGCGCTACTACGGCAGCGCTACCAAAAGGATTCAGGGAAAGGATTCTGGCACGATTCGGAGCACCAAAGGTATTCATCACCGACAATGGGACACAGTTCACCAGTAAGGCGTTTAAGAAGTTTCTGGACGAGATGGGTGTCAAACACCAATTCACTGCACCATACACTCCGCAGGAAAATCCCACGGAACGCGCAAACAGAACAGTAAAAACGATGATAGCGCAATTTACTGGGGATAGCCAAAGGCGGTGGGATGAGGCACTACCCGAGCTGACACTGGCTGTCAACACCAGCGTCTCAAGCTCCACAGGGTACAGCGCTGCCTTCATCACACAAGGTCGAGAGCCGAGGCTACCAAAGGCGCTGTTCGACGAGGTAACAGTCGGAACAGGCCAAGTAGCCCAAACGCCAGCAGAAAAAGAAAATCGTCTTAAAGACATTTTCGAAATCGTGCGGCGTAGTCTGGAGAAGGCGGCTCAGGACCAAGCCAGGCACTATAACTTGCGACGCAGACCGTGGAGACCGAAAATCGGAGACAAAGTTTGGGCGAAGCTACACCACCTGTCAAATGCTTCTGAAGGCTTCGCAGCAAAGCTGGCGCCGAGGTACGTATAAAATAATAATAGCCCTGAAACCAAAAACAAAATTTTTTGGAAGACTTCAAAATTTTTTTTTGGTCAATGAAAAAAAGGGGAAAATAAATATGCCTCAGAGCCCAGGCTATTTACAAGTGCGTTTAATACAAAATAACTAAAGCAAAGCCCAGGCTATTAATAATTGCGTTTGATACAAAATAACTAAAGCAGAGCCCAGGCTATTTATACTTGCGTTTAATACAAAATATGCAAAACGGAGCCCAGCATATAAATGAAAACAAACAAAACAGAGCCCTGAACCGGCCCAGCCCAAACAACAACAAAATAGCAGCACGGCGAAATGAGCAAAAAGTTCACGCGATCGGCAATGCACCCGAGAGCGGGAGAAAGGGCCAACGAGAAAGCACGACCATGACCCACTCTCGAAAGCATACGCTGAATACGGAACCAAAGTTCCCAGCGATGCTGGAATTCAGCGCGAAAGGGGAGTCGAGTCGACAGCGCGGATGGCGACCAGACACCGGCCGACACGCCCACGTGGACAAGCGACCCCTAAGAGGCGTATCATACGCCGGAGGCCCGCAGAGCGCAGGGTGCGCCTGAGGCTGACTAACCAATGGCGGCGTATCGAGAGGGAACGCCGGAATATGCGGGAGGATCAGCTGAAGCTGATGGCCTCGCCGCTCCACGAATGGAGTGGAGACGAGGGCGACCCACTAGCTTCGCCCCGCGCCGAGGCCCAGGAAGCCGACCCCGCTGAGGAAGCCGCCCCCAAACGAGGACGGCTCCCCAGTGACCTGGATGACGTCAATCCAGTGTGGCTAGCGTGGCAGTTCCCGGAACTACCGCTAACCCCGGAACCGGAGGACACGGCTGTTCGGTTCAGGGGACCGAGGCGCCGCGCCGATGGAAGCGGTGGAAGCGGAGGAGAATATGCCCTCGCAGGAATCATGGGCCCCCTCGATAGCCTCAGGCCAGAACTCGGACACCGAGGCAGAGGGGGAGATAATAGTGATATCATCCGACGAGGAGGACGAGGCGGAGGAACGGGCGAAGACACCAGTCACCAAAGGCGACGACGAGGACACGATGCCGTATATACCTCGGAAACGACCCGAGGAGACGAGCGAAGCGTCATCAGACGAGGGTCCGGAAGGGAGACCGGTGGAGTCCCCACCACCACCACCACCAGCATGGCGACGACCAACACTGGGCCGAAAGGCGTCGTGCCCAGTAGCGACACCAGAGCCACCCCGGCCAAACCTCCAAAGGCAACTTTCGGCGCCTGAGGACGAAAGCCGGTGGGAGGAGGTGCCGCCAACGGTTTGGCCACCACTGGTGCTGGAGGCCGTGGACAGACAGCCGGGAACCAGTCGCCGCACCGCAACGATAGTGTGGTGCGAGGGGGAACGATATAGGGTCAAGACGTCGCCTTGGGGATCAAGGGTTTTCAAAAAGGTGTAGCAACACAAACAAAAAAAATGAAAGACCCATTATAATAAAGAAAAAAAAAGATACATATACAATGATCAGAGCGTAACACAATTTCACGGGGACCAGGGGGAAAATAACACCATCTCATTTCAGACGAACTTCCCGGTGGGAAACTGGAAGCTTCCCACTGCCGAAGAAAGGGGGGAGTGTGAGGAGACATAATTTATGCGCCCCTCACAGCAACTGTCGATCGGGCAGAAATCCGGCACCGACACAGTTGCGGCGAATTCGCTCTCTTTCGTCCCCTCCCTTTCTAACGCAGGCATTCAGCCAATTGAGCGTGTCGGACACGCAGGTCAAGGAGGACATGCACCGTTGGTGTGGGAGCAGTATTGCGGGTGCAATACTGCCACCTATGCTCACACCAGCGGCAGACAATGGTTGGCGCCAGCGAAAGGCAGTGGAAAGTTACCAGAAATCACGCCACCGCAAAACATCACGCCACCCGGGTACAGTCCCGACAAAAGGTCACACGCTGACCTATATAAGGAGCGCCGCAGCACGGTGCGAGACAGTCAGTGAAGTCATAAAGTGAAGCGATAACCTGTGAAGTAACGCGTCTGGAGCAGAAGAAGTGCAACGCGAGTCAACGGAGACAGTATACCACAGCGAAACCAAAACTACACAACAGCAGCAAGTGAAAGTGAAACACCGGCAATTGAGTGAGACAGTGCATCACTCAATCCCCACAGATCGCGCAGGACACTGAGGTCCTGAAATTGGTAGCAGATCAAGATCCTTGCCACGCGAGAATTTGGTCCCGGCAGAGCCGGACAAATTTAAGCGAACAGGTGATTGATATAAACCAACGAAAGGCCGAAGTGCCACGGCGAATGCCGAGGCGTTTTCACCCCCTAAATCCCAAAAATAAAGTGCAATAAAATAAACTATAATAATCACAAATGAAATATATAGTGTTATTGATTCTCGCAAGCGCAACGAATATAAATTTGTTGCACGAACCCACAGCTCGGCTGAGTCTTAGCTCTGCTAATAACCAGCGAACAAAAACGGTTCGTTACAACCTGCACATGTTAAGGCAGAATACTTAGTGTACAACTTCGAAATTGATTCCTATCACTTAATGACGGAAGCAACCCTAAACAGTTGCCATAGTTGGCAATCCAATAAAAGGATTTGCGAAGGAAGTTGGCCTTGGAGTAACGCTAATGACGATTCTTGCGAAATTACCCCTTTCAGGCCAAATAAACCTGCTAACTGTGTTTACAGAACAGCACCTAGGTCTAAGACATATTGGGTTGAGCTAGAAAAGAAAAATAGTTGGATATTTAAGGTACCAATAAACACAAGAGCTAACCTGCAATGTGGCAGTGCTCAACAGGAGTTAATAGACCTACCAGAAAAGGGAATATTTTCACTTAGCGCAGGATGCACAGCTAGGACAAAATTCTAGTGGCACAATTTGATAGGTACTTAAAAAATCAACTTGAAATTGTAACACCATACATAGGAATGTTTAGAGAAGTTCCAGAAGTAGTGTGGAATCCATTAGGTCATCCTACGAATCATACAAAAGAGCTTAACAATTTAAAGAAGGAATAGAAGGAAATTAAGGAAAATAAATTAGAGTTAAAGGAATTACATTTTTATCATTTATCAAGTCATGTGTCTTTAGGAATAACTATAAACTTAGCTTTAATTATAATAATATACATTATAAGAAAAAACACAATAAAAAGAAGATTACATGCCATACAGTTTATCGGGCCTAATAATTAAATAAATAACGCCGACACTCGGCCGGCCCTTGACAGAACGTTCAAAAATGAACACTGGCTTACTAAGATATATATGTAAACATATTCTAGAATAAACACTAGCTTAAGCCATAGCAAGAACTCAACGACAGCTGCATCCACTTGAGTTTAAGATAAGTAAAAATAGATTGAATTGTATCTGTAAGAAAACAACCATTGTATGGGTCATAACTGTACACTGCATTTTTGTGCAGCAAGTAGAACTAAGACCAATATTGTTAGCTATAGAGGCTAGGATTTTAAGCAATAAAAACAGTTCGAACTTACAACTCGTCTCAACAGGACGGCTGTACGATTTCGTCAAGAGCAGAAAATCGTTCGCTGCAGATAACGAACAGATAAACATGCACCCGAACCATGAGCTGGATATGGGTTTTCGCACCATCTGTCAGACAGCCTGGAGTAAGCAGATGTTCCCAGACACAGCGTCGTAAATAAGATAACATTAAGAAGCGAAATTGATAACTATTGATTGTTTAGGTCAACTTGTATATAGTAGAACTAGTCCTAAGCAAACAATACCATCTAAGAATTTTGTATATAAGCAATGCATTTTTACTTAATAAACCAGTACAAAAAGAACTCTTTGCGTATTCACTTCGTTCAGTCCAATTTGTTTCAAGTACAGATTGCGGCGACATTTTGCTACTGGTACATGAACCGGGAGCATACAAAACCACATTTCAGCATAATAAGGAATTGACATCAAGAGTCAAATCCTTCAACGGCCTTACAAACCGTTCAACAGAGATGATGTGGTGAAAGTTTAGTTATAATGGAAGATATTGTTGGATTAAAATTTATAAACAGTTGATAAATGAGTATAATAGAAAGCATCATAGAACAATTAGAATGGCACCAATTGCAGTAAACTCATTAAATGATAAAAATTTTTTGAACACTGTTCACAATCATACACAAATTTTTAATGGAAGTAAATTTCGAGTTGGTGATTATGTACGAATTAGCAAGCATAAACATACATTTGAAAAGGGGTATACACCAAACTGGACAACTGATATAACAACAAAATACAAAATACCAATCCAACTACATACATTCTGAAAGACTATCAAGGTGCTGTTTTGAAGGGAGGTTTCTATAATTAAGAGTTGAGGAAAACATAATTTCCAGACACTTACTTGGTGGAAAAGATAATAAGGTCACGAAATGAGAGAGTACTACTTAAATGGCTTGGATTCTCAAATGAACACAACTCTTGGATAAATATCAATAAAGTTTTATAAGCAATAAAAAAAAATAAATAAAAAATAAAAAAAAACAAGTAAGAACGCTGTAGTCGAGTGAGCTCGACTACCATATACCCTGAACCAAGCTTTAAATGCATTATAGGTTTATCGTTTTTGGGGGGGTGGAGTGGGCGTGGCCCGATCTTAATAATATACCTTCTAAGTTTGATAACTGTAGCTCTTGAATTGCGGGAGATACAGGCACTTATCGTTTTTTTGTGGGCGGGAGTGGGCGTGGCCCAAAATATTTTGGAGTTCGATCTTAGTAATATACCTTATAAGTTTGGTAACTGTAGCTCTTAAATTGCGGGAGATACAGGCATTTATCGTTTTTTGTGGGCGGAAGTGGGCGTGGTCCAAAATTTTTTTTTCCACATTTATGAAGGGTGTTACTAGCAATATACCTTTAAAATTTGGTGACTTAAGTTTTCAAATTGCTTGAGATATATGGGTTTATCGATTTACACCAACAGGTGTATCGGTTCAGGTAGGTGGAGTGGGCGTGGCCATCCAATTTTTTTATCGATCTTTGGGGGAGTTACCAGTAACATACCTGCAAAATTTTGAGACTCTAGCTTGCAAATTAGGGCAGATATGAGCATTTTAAATTTCTAGGGACGAAGTCCCTGGGGGCGGCGGATGTGGGCGTGGTCCAAAAATTGGTATGCCAATCTTTGGAGGAGGTTACCAGCAAATTGCCTTCCAAGTTTGGTTACTCTATCTTTAAAATGTTCGGAGATATAGGGAGCTATCGATTTACAACCGGAATTGTCGATTATAGGCGCAGGTGTGGGCGTGGCACCACAAATTTGTTATCGGTTCTTAAGGGCGACTACTAGTAATATACCTACCAAATTTGACGTTCCCTACTCAAAAACTGCGGAAGATATAGCCATTTGAAAATTTTAGGGGCGGGGGTGATGGGGGCGTCGGAGGTGGGCGTGGCACATGCCGATCTTTCAAGGACCTCGCCAACAACATACCAACCAAAATTGGTGACTGTATCCATTAAATTATGAGAGATATATGGAATTTACTGCTATCAGAAATCTAAATGTATCGATAATTCAGAAACTGAGGCAGTTATCGATAAAATATTCGAACTTGATCTGCGCCTGGTATACGAGATCTTATATTCTAATTTGGAAGTCTGTAGCTCTTATAGTCTCTGAGATCCGCGTGTTCATACAGACGGACAGACAGACAGACGGACAGACGGACAGACAGACGGACAGGGCTAGATCGACTCGGCTATTGATCCTGATCAAGAATATATATACTTTATGGGGTTGGAGATGCTTCCTTCTGCCTGTTACATACATTTGCACAAAACCATTATACCCTTTTTACCCATTTTTAATGGGTTCAGGGTATAAAAATGTGGGGTTCGAAAGACCTAAAAACGTACGTGTGTTTACCCAATTCAAATTTGTAATATATATATATATATATATATATATATATATATATATATATATATATATATATATTTATATATAGTAATTATAATATGGATGTGTCTTATGGTCATGAAGCAGAATTTGATTGAACTCGTTTATACTTTGAAATTTCAAGAAAGATGTAAACAAGTATTATAAAAGAAGCTAACACAAGTATAGGTACTTTATAAATAAAGTAAAATAATTCATTAGTTGTATTTCTGTTTTTGAAGACTACTCAACAGAATGGGTATAATATCGAATTTTGGATTTACAACAAATGTGAAGAAAATTTATGATTTTCTTAAGGAGTTTGAGGATGTGATTTTTCCTGAACATTCCAAAATGTTGGAGGAATACCGAAAATTTTTCTTGGAGTATGAAAACTATCATCTGATTAAATAACAAGTAAGAACGCTGTAGTCGAGTGAGCTCGACTACCATATACCCTGAACCAAGCTTTAAATGCAGTATAGGTTTATCGTTTTTGGGGGCTGGAGTGGGCGTGGCCCGATCTTACTAATATACCTTCTAATTTTGGTAACTGTAGCTCTTGAATTGCGGGAGATACAGGCATTTATCGTTTTTTGTGGGCGGCAGTGGGCGTGGCCCAAAATATTTTGGAGTTCGATCTTAGTAATATACCTTCAAGGTTTGGTAACTGTAGCTCTTAAATTGAGGGAGATACAGGCATTTTTCGTTTTTTGTGGGCGGGAGTGGGCGTGGTCCAAAATTTTTTTTCCACATTTATGAAGGGTGTTACTAGCAATATACCTTTAAAATTTGGAGACTTAAGTTTTCAAATTGCGCGAGATATATGGGCTTATCGATTTACACCAACAGGTGTATCGGTTTAGGTAGGTGGAGTGGGCGTGGCCATCCAATTTTTTTTATCGATCTTTGGGGGAGTTACCAGTAACATACCTGCAAAATTTTGAGACTCTAGCTTGCAAATTACGGCAGATATGCGCATTTTAAATTTCTAGGGACGAAGTTCCTGGGGGCGGCGGATGTGGGCGTGGTCCAAAAATTAGTATGCCAATCTTTGGAGGAGGTTACCAGCAAATTGCCTTCCAAGTTTGGTTATTCTATCTTTAAAATGTTCGGAGATATAGGGAGTTATCGACTTACAATCGGAATTGTCGATTATAGGCGCAGGTGTGGGCGTGGCACCACAAATTTGTTATCGGTTCTTAAGGGCGACTACCAGTAATATACCTACCAAATTTGACGTTCCCTACTCAAAAACTGCGGAAGATATAGCCATTTGAAAATTTTAGACGCGGGGGTGATGGGGGCGTCGGAGGTGGGCGTGGCATATGCCAATGTTTGAAGGACCTCGCCAACAACCTACCAACCAAAATTGGTGACTGTATCCATTAAATTGTGAGAGATATGTGGAATTTACTGCTATCAGAAAGCTAAATGTATCGATAATTAGGAAACTGAGGCAGTTATCGATAAAATATTCAAACTTGATCTGCGCCTGGTATACGAGATCTTATATTCCAAATTTGAAGTCTCTAGCTCTTATAGTCTCTGAGATCCGCGTGTTCATACAGACGGACAGACAGACGGACAGGGCTAGATCGACTCGGCTATTGATGCTGATCAAGAATATATATACTTTATGGGATCAGAGATGCTTCCTTCTGCCTGTTACATACATTTGCACAAAACCATTATACCCTTTTTACCCATTTTTAATGGGTTCAGGGTATAAAAAAACATAGCATATTATAGGGAGCGTCACTCAAACAGGGTGCACTGCAAAAAGGGTGAGAGCAAAAAACACACACACACACAAAAATGTAGCAGCACGAGACAAAAGTACGCGTAAAATACCAACTGATCAATAGTTACCTTAAAATTCTAAAATTATGATGTTGGAAAACATTCAGGTGTGAGGTGTCCTAGGATTTCTAGCCAATGAGAAAGAAGGTGAGAAAAGAGAAGTAACAATTACTTTTCCTCTTACAAATGAACCCACCCTTAAAAATCAACTCATACCCAACGAGAAAGAAGGTGAGAAAAGAAAAGCGGGAACTGCTTTTGCACTGCTTTTGCACTGCTTTTGCACTGCTTTTGCACTGCTTTCTACCATAAAAAAAACCAATCATACCTGTACACCTGGTAGCTGATCTTTCACTTGTTTCAAGCCTATTGGTTACATGCTACACGTGTTGCACACGTGTTGTACACAATCTCCTCCTTAAAAAGTATAATCACGTACGCACACACAAGTGCTGCTGAGTGATCCTCCCCCACCTCCCGATCCCAACCACAAATAAAAAGGGTCGCCCATAAATCAAGACCCTACGATCATAAATGTCACGCACGTGACCGAAAACCACACATTTTTCTAAAAAAGGTCGCACACCTGTCACCCCCCACCACAAAATCAATAATTTATGACCTATAATGAGGCAATTAAAATTCAAAGCCACTTCCAGTTTAGAATCTCCAATTCCCTACTACTCACAGTCGACCCCGTAGTCAGAGTATGCCTTCAGTTTGCTGCAAGCAATAACGTGTTCGTTACAGATGATTGGCAGCGAGTGACAGCAATTCTTTTGGGCACGGTGGCGTAAGGAGTATGTCACATTCCTTTAACAGCGTGCTAAATGGAGGTCTCCAGCTCGTTTGATTCAAGTGGATGACGTAGTTCTAGTTATGGACAAGAGTCTGCCTCACATGAGCTGGTCACTAGCCAGAATCTTGCTGTAATTCCAGGCAGAGATGGCATAGCTCGAGTTGCTGACTTGAAGACACCGAATGGAGTTATCAGAAGAGCCGACAACAAGATCTGCCTATTGAGGATACCGTTGAAAGAGAGCCTTTCAACGGGGGAGTATTTTGGCGGCAGCAGCAAAATAGTCGCAATCATTAATTTGTTAAGCCTTTGAATTTGGAGCGCTGCGTGGCTTAATATGTATCTTAGTCGTTAAACATGAAAACTATTCTTAGTGCAGTTCGAGCTGCATCAGCCAGCGTTATCAGCGCTCTTCTTTTGCCGCTCTATTCTTTACCGCGCTCTCTTGGTGTGGCGATCTCTCTCTCTCGTAAAAGAACGCTCGCTAAGCGGCCGGCTGCTGCAGCTGTTGTTAGTTGGTTCGCATAACTTGAGCGGTACTAATTTATAATAATTCTGTCGTTGTTTAAAGACAAAGCATTTGGCTTCTAGTCTTAATAGAATCAAATATATTGAATACGATTGTGAATAAACTTTATAACGTTAAGAAAATTACTTAGTGTATTTATTTATAACTAAAGCTATAAAAAATCTGATAGCTTCAACAATTATATCTTAACAAAAATGAAAACAGGATAGAACGGTGCAGTCGGACGTAACCGACAGCGAAATACTATTATACCATAATTTGTGTGCAGTCAATAAATACTGTCCAAGTTTGCCTTTTTGAGTGGGAACACATTCAGTTAATTCTCTTCTAATAAATATGTATATGATTTGCATATAAGTTAGCGTGGCTTTTAAAGACGGCGAGCAGAATTACACGGGGAGAGCAGACACAAAAAATTGTATAAGCTACTTGCACTCTTAAATTCCGGAGATATGTGCTTTTTGAAATTTTTGGGGTGGGAATAGGCGTTGCCCAAAAAAATTATAGAGAAGTTTCCTAATAATCTTCCTACTTAGTTTGGTAAATAACAAACTTGAATTGCGGGGAAATGGGCGTTTATCGGTATTTGGGGCTGGAGTGGGCGTGGCCCAAAAAATCTTGGATTTTGATCTTAATAATATACCTTCTAAGTTTGGTAACTGTAGCTCTTAAATTTCGGGAGATACAGGCATTTATCGTTTTTTGTGGGCGGGAGTGGGCGTGGTCCAAAATTTTGTTTCACATTTATGAAGGGGGTTACTAGCAATATACCTTTAAAATTTTGTGACTTTAATTTTTAAATTGCGTGAGATATATGGGCTTATCGATTTACACCAACAGGTGTATCGGCTTAGGTAGGTTTATATTTATCTTTGGGGGAGTTACCAGTAACATACCTTCAAAATTTTGCGACTGTAGCTTGCAAATTACGGCAGATATGCGCATTTTAAATTTCTAGGGACGAAGTTCCTGGGGGCGGCGGATGTAGGCGTGGTCCAAAAATTGGTATGCCAATCTTTGGAGGAGGTTACCAGCAAATTATCTTCGAAGTTTGGTTACTCTATCTTTAAAATGTTCGGAGATATACGGAGATATCGATTTACAATCGGAATTGTCGATTATAGGCGCAGGTGCGGGCGTGGCACCACAAATTTATTATTGGTTCTTAAAGGCGACTACCAGTAATATACCTACTAAATTTGACGTTCCTTACTCAAAAACTGCGGAAGATATAGCCATTTGAAAATTTTAGAGGCGGGGGTGATGGGGGCGTCGAAGGTGGGCGTGGCACATGCCGATCTTTCAAGGACCTCGCCAACAACCTACCAACCAAAATTGGTGACTGTATCCATTAAATTGTGAGAGATATGTGGAATTTATTGCGTAAATCTAAATGTATCGATAATTCAGAAACTGAGGCAGTTATCATCAAATAAAGTTAACTTGATCTGCGCCTGGTACACGAGAACCTATATTTCAAATTTGAAGTCTCTAGCTCTTATCGTCTCTGAGATCCGCGTGTTCATACAGACGGACAGACGGACGGACGGACAGACGGACAGACAGACGGACAGGGCTATATCGACTCGGCTGCTGATCCTGATCAAGAATATATATACTTTATGGGGTCGGAGATGCTTCCTTCTGCCTGTTACATACATTTGCACAAAACCATTGTACCCTTTTTTCCCATTTTTAATGGGTTCAGGGTATAAAAAAATATATATATATATATATATAGTGACATATTCAGATCATGCTGATCTTGCATGTCTACACTCACACCACGCTTGCATCATCACAATTAGCAACGCAGAAAGGAATTCGAGCCACCCTCACGCCACATTCAAAAGTTATGACAGCTGGACGGTAAAACCAGAAACCAGAGTTTAGGGAAACGATCGAGACATAATAAAAACCAAAGTCCCGAGAAATCATAAAGTCAAAGTCCATAAAACCAAAGTCCACGATAATCATGTACACATGGCGAACAAAGAACTTAGAACAAAGAACTCCCTTTGTAAACAAAAGATACCGAGCTTTCCTTGCAACCAAAAACGTAGAATAAGTTGAGTATTGATTTGTACACCAAACAGCGCAGTCATAAGTTTCACTTAGAGCACTCGATTTTGTAAAGTCTACTGTTAATATATCCACTGTTAAACATAAGCAATTATTTGAATAAAGAATTAATTTTTTTTATCAAACTTGTTGATGTCCAACATTTAATTGGCGCAGCCGGTAGGATATTTGAAAAATTTTACAATTGTGTAACGTCGCGATCGACAAATCGAGAACGTACTAGTGTTACGCGTAAAGTTCTAAAATATCCGCAAAAGGACCCCGCGATCCGTGAAATACCGCGAAACAACGAAGGAGGAGAATTTTTTTTTTGAACAATATATTTTTTTATCTTGAGAATTTTTTTTTTGTGTGAATAAATATTTTTTTTTGTGTGAAAAGAAGAAAAAAAAAAAAAAAAAAAATCAAAATAATGGCCGTATTGCAAGAAGGAGCATTGAGTCAGGCGCTTGGACAGATCCGCCAAGTACCCAGTTTCGGAGGAGAAACTGATGAACTAGGTGCGTTCATCGGAAGGATTGACTACATCAAAGAGTTATTCCGTACAGCAGATGAAAGACAATTACATATAATCTATGGAGCAATACAGATGCAAATACGCGGAGAGGCGTTAAGGACTTCACTTCGCTATTTACCAGGAGATTGGCCAGCACTTCGAGCAGTATTAATCACAGCATTCAAGACCCAGACACCATTCGAGGAGCTATTGAGAAGAGTTTATAACACATTTTTCGGAGGAAGCATCCGTAAGTTTCTCGAGGAACTCGAGCAAAAATCCTTTATAATACTAAATAAGTTAGTAATAGAGAACAATAATGATAATACAAAATTATACTCTAAAGCATTAAGTAACACAGTAAGAGATGTAATACACAAAAGATTACCAGACAGGTTATATATGCAATTATCTAGATGCGACATATCATCAATTGAGAAACTTAAAGCAGTATCACAAGAACTAGGTTTATACGAAGATCGTATATCAGAAAAACCAAGAAATATAAACCCACAATACAATAGAAACAATAATAAGAATTATTCAAGACCCCAGCAAAATTATAATAGCTACCAAAATCCAAGACCCCAACCAAATTATAATTCAAGTTATAATTCAAACCACTATCCAAGAAATCAACAGAATTACAACCCCAGGAATCAACAATCAAGTAACGATCACTTATATAACGAATTTCAACAAAAGCTTAACCAAGGTAGAGTGCAAAACCCCATCAACTATCAAGCAAACCAAAATAATCAAAATATCGGGAGACCACCAAGTCAACCAGTGAAAAGACTAAGACCAAGCAATAGTGGGCAATCCAGAATGGAAACAGAAAATTTTCATCAAGTAGCCTCGGACAGAAACAGAGAGCCCCATTCATAAACATAATAATGAATAATATAAAATTACGATGCCTGATAGACACAGGATCATCAATTAATATAATGAACGAAAATTTTCTAAATATTAATACCACATCAGAAGATATTAGTTGCCAAACTATAAGTGGCAAAGCAAACTTAAAGACAAGCATTTCATTAGCACCCAGCAGACTTTGTCCGACTGATCAGAAATTCTACATTCATAATTTCTCCAAAAATTTTGATATCCTCTTAGGCCGAACGTTCCTTAAGGATTGTAATTGTATGATCAACTACGAGGAAGAGTTTGTTGAATTAAGTAAATATAGGTTTTTATTTAAATACAATGACGAAAATAAAGATGAAGATAATAAGGAAGAAGACAAAGAAAATAATAATGAAAAACCGCCAGAAGTAAAAGACGAACATGTAATGTATGCATTAGATAATGAATTGATTGAAGGAAACCAATATCGTTTAGAACATCTAAACCACGAAGAAAAAACTGCATTGAAAAAGATTTTGTTTGAATTTGACGATATACAGTATAGAGAGAGTGACAATTTGACTTTCACAAATACAGTAAAACACGTTATCAATACAAAAGACGAAAACCCTTGCTACAGGAAACCCTATAGATATCCACAAAGCTACGATGAAGAGGTTAATAAACAATTGAAGGAAATGATACAACAAGGTATCATTAGGCAATCAAATTCACCATACTGTTCACCAATATGGATAGTACCGAAAAAGGAAGATGCATCAGGACAGAAAAAGTATAGGATAGTAGTGGATTATCGTAGTCTTAACGAAAAGACAATTAGCGATAAATATCCAATACCAGTAATGGACGAAATACTAGATAAGTTAGGAAGATGCCAATATTTTACGACAATAGATTTAGCAAAAGGATTTCATCAAATTCAAATGGATGAAAGGTCCATTGCCAAAACGGCATTCTCTACTAAAACAGGCCATTACGAATATACTCGTATGCCATTCGGTTTGAAAAACGCACCAGCAACTTTTCAACCGACGCCAGTAACTATGCATTAGGAGCCGTACTGTCACAAGAACACAAACCAATATGTTATGCGAGTAGAACTTTAAATGAACATGAAATCAAGTACTCAGCGATAGAGAAAGAGTTGTTAGCAATAATTTGGGCAACGAAAAATTTCAGATCATATCTATTTGGCAGAAATTTTGAAATTCTTAGTGACCACAAACCTCTCATATGGTTGAATAACATAAAAGAACCAAATATGAAACTACAAAGATGGAAGATACGACTGAATGAATTTGACTATGAAATTAAATATATCCCAGAAAAAGAAAATTACTTAGCTGATGCACTCTCGAGAATTAAAATGGAAGAAAATAATGTAATAGAGAATTTTATGGGAAATACACAAGATAGTGTAGTTGCAACAATACATAGTGCAAGCGAAGATAATCAAAACTGCATCCAAAACACAGAAAGACCACTGAATTATTACAATCATCAAATAGAATTAATAAAAGAAAACAACGAAGAAATCAAGAGAATAAATTATTACTGTAAAAATAAAATAATAAAAAACTATATAGAAATGACAATGGAAAAAGCGAAGGAGATTATAAATCAATCAAAACTATGAGAACCACAAAGAAGTTAATAGATGTCCAAAACTACTCAGAGTTAAAACAAATAATATTAAAAGACCATTCAAAACTTTTACACCCAGGAATAGAGAAAACAATAGCAATGTTTAAAGAAAAATATTATTTCCCAGATTATCAGAAACAAATCCAAAATATAATCAATGAATGCGAAATATGTAACATTTCAAAAGTTGAACATAGAGATACCAAATTTAACTATGAAATAACACCAGAAGTTTTCAATCCTAGAGAAAAATATGTAATAGATTTCTACATGATTAATAATAAACAATTCCTATCATGTATAGATGTATATTCAAAATTCGCAACCTTAATCGAAATAAATGGTAAAGATTGGTTAGAAGCAAAGAGGGCATTATTAAGAGTATTTAATGAAATGGGAAAACCAATAAAGATCAAAGCAGACAAAGACTCAGCATTCATGAGCGCAGCATTGAAAATTTGGCTAGAATCAGAAAATGTGAAAATTGATATAACTACAAGTAAAAACGGAATCTCAGATGTGGAGCGATTTCATAAAACTATAAATGAAAAATTAAGAATAGTTTCTTCAGATACAAATGAAGAGAATAAATTAACAAAATTTGAAATAATATTATACACTTATAATCACAAAATAACCCATAACACTACTGGTAGAACACCAGCAGACATATTTATTTATGCCGGAACACCAGCATATGATACACAAATGAATAAAATAAAAAAGATAAATAAATTAAATGAAAAAAGAAAAACCTACGAGATTGACACAAACTATAGAGAAATGCCACTAGTAAAATCAAAGATAACGAATCCATTTAGGAAAACAGGTGCCATAAAACAGTTAGATAACAAACACTTTGAGGAAACAAATAAAGGGAGAAAAATAATTCATTATAAAACAAAGTTTAAGAAGAAAAAGATAATAAACAAAAATAAATATAATAACAATTTCAGGTCAACTACGGAAGATCCAACTACCGATCAACCTACTAATGATAATAACGCTAATGACAACAATTACATTAAGTAACGCACAAAATATAGAAGTTAATCAAGTAAAAGCACGAAATGGATATATGTTATTTAAAACAGGTTCAATAAATATACCATCTAAATATGAATATCACTGTCTAAAAGTAAACTTGACAACAACAGAATTAACCGCAGAAAGTTTAATAGCTCAAACGCAGAACTTTAGCGCATTACCCCAAATAACATATTTAGTAGAGAAACTAGACAGAGAAATGAACGGAATAAAAATTATAAAAAGACAAAAAAGAGGACTAATGAACATAGTAGGAAAAGGCTATAAATATTTATTTGGAACATTAACAGAAGACGACAAAAATGAACTTAATGAAAAGATAGAAAATATAGAAACGAACAGTGTACAGATAAATGAACTAAACAAAGTAATCGAAGCAATCGATCACGGGATTAACATAATGCATACAATGACAGAAGCAAAAGAGCAAAATAAAAGACTAAATTTATTAATATTCAATTTACAACAATTTACGGAATACATTGAAGATATCGAAATGGGTATGCAACTAACCAGGTTAGGAATCTTTAATCCAAAATTACTAAAACATGATCTTTTATTGAATGTTGATTCAGAAAAACTATTAAATATTAAAACATCAACTTGGATAAAAATAGAATCAAATGAAATCATTATTATATCGCATATACCAAAAGCTTTAGTACAAGAAAACTTATATTCAATAATACCATATCCCGATGAGGAAAACAACATTTTAACCGAAAGTATAAGAAACAAATATTACATACATGAAAATAAGACATATACAGCAAATAAAAATATGATTATAACAAACAAATGTATCATTGGCATATTAAAGCAAAAACAAGTAGAATGTAAGTATACAAAAACAAGAAAGAACTATGAAATAAACTTCATAGAACCAAATGTAATTTTAACATGGATTTTACCGAAAACAACACTTGAACAAAACTGTATACCACAAAAAATTAGAATATCAGGAAATAACATTATAAGAGCAACAAATTGTAAAGTACAATTAGAAGATATACAAATCTCAAATGTAATTTCAGATTTTACACAATCAATTTATATCAGCAATAATGTAACAAAAACAGAACCAATGGAGTTATTAAGAACTAAAGAACTAATAAGAAGCCATGTTAAAACAAATAATACATTATTAACTATAAGTTTAACGGCAATAGCCATATTGACAATATTAATAATAAGTTATTTTCTGTTAAAATATAAGAAAATACCAAGACAAATAACAATAAGATATAAGAAAAGCTCGACAGTAGAAGTACCAGAAGAAATCGAAGATAAAACAGCTACAGAGAGTACCCATAACCTAAGTATGTACCCAAAGTTAAACGCTTGAGGACAAGCTAAAATCTAAAGGGCGGGGAAGTGACATATTCAGATCATGCTGATCTTGCATGTCTACACTCACACCACGCTTGCATCATCACAATTAGCAACGCAGAAAGGAATTCGAGCCACCCTCACGCCACATTCAAAAGTTATGACAGCTGGACGGTAAAACCAGAAACCAGAGTTTAGGGAAACGATCGAGACATAATAAAAACCAAAGTCCCGAGAAATCATAAAGTCAAAGTCCATAAAACCAAAGTCCACGATAATCATGTACACATGGCGAACAAAGAACTTAGAACAAAGAACTCCCTTTGTAAACAAAAGATACCGAGCTTTCCTTGCAACCAAAAACGTAGAATAAGTTGAGTATTGATTTGTACACCAAACAGCGCAGTCATAAGTTTCACTTAGAGCACTCGATTTTGTAAAGTCTACTGTTAATATATCCACTGTTAAACATAAGCAATTATTTGAATAAAGAATTAATTTTTTTTATCAAACTTGTTGATGTCCAACATTTAATTATATATACATATATATATATATACATATATTTATATATTTGGTCTCATATGTATAGGCTGCTAATTTTGAAAATATAATTCAGTTTCAGAAAAGGACCAGGAGGTAAAATCTTCCAATTTAATTCAAATTAATATGTATAACAATGAAAACAAAAGAGTATATTCTTTAAGTAGAGCAAAATGTTTTTTTTTTGCAGGGCCATCCTTTCAACAGGGGCCAGGGTATACAATCTTAATAATTAATTATTTCAATTATTAAATAAGACCGTTTAATAATATCAAAAAAAAATATATATACAGTGGCTCGAAGCCAGATTCGAGCAGTGCCTAGCAAAAAATTTAAAGTGCTATAAAGTTTAAACAAAGAAAAAACGCAAAATGCTTAAATGCCAATTTGTTTAATGTTATATCACTTTTGAAAAGGAACTTTAGTTCTTATTAAAATATTAATTAATTAACTAAAATTAATCAAAAACTAAAAACATATCCAAAATAAATATTGAAGCTGAATTCGAGCAGTCTTATTATTGTTATACCCTGAACCCATTAAAAATGGGTAAAAAGGGTATAATGGTTTTGTGCAAATGTATGTAACAGGCAGAAGGAAGCATCTCCGACCCCATAAAGTATATATATTCTTGATCAGGATCAACAGCCGAGTCGATCTAGCCCTGTCTGTCTGTCTGTCCGTCTGTCCGTCTGTCCGTCCGTCCGTCTGTCCGTCTGTATGAAAACGCGGATCTCAGAGACTATAAGAGCTAGAGACTTCAAATTTGGAATATAAGATCTCGTATACCAGGCGCAGATCAAGTTTGCGTTATTTTATCGATAACTGCCTCAGTTTCTGAATTATCGATACATTTAGATTTCTGATAGCAGTAAATTCCACATATCTCTCACATATTAATGGATACAGTCAAAAATTTTGGTTGGTAGGTTGTTGGCGAGGTCCTTGGAGGATCGGCATGTGCCACGCACACCTCCGACGCCCCCATCACCCCCGCCCCTAAAATTTTCAAATGGCTATATCTTCCGCAGTTTTTGAGTAGGGAACGTCAAATTTGGTAGGTATATTACTGGTAGTCGCCCTTAAGAACCGATAACAAATTTGTGGTGCCACGCCCACACCTGCGCCTATAATCGACAATTCCGATTGTAAATCGATAACTCCCTATATCTGCGAACATTTTAAAGATAGAGTAACCAAACTTGGAAGGCAATTTGCTGGTAACCTCCTCCAAAGATTGGCATATCAATTTTTGGACCACGCCCACATCCGCCGCCCCCAGGAACTTCGTCCGTAGAAATTTAAAATACGCATATCTGCCGTAATTTGCAAGCTAGAGTCGCAAAATTTTGCAGGTATGTTACTGGTAACTCCCCCAAAGATCGATAAGAAAATTGGATGGCCACGCCCACTCCACCTACCTAAACCGATACACCTGTTGGTGTAAATCGATAAACCCATATATCTCGCGCAATTTGAAAACTGAAGTCACCAAATTTTAAAGGTATATTGCTAGTAACACCCTTCATAAATGTGGAAAAAAAATTTTGGACCACGCCCACTCCCGCCCACAAAAAACGAAAAATGCCTGTATCTCCCTCAATTTAAGAGCTACAGTTACCAAACCTTGAAGGTATATTACTAAGATCGAACTCCAAAATATTTTGGGCCACGCCCACTCCAGCCCCCAAAAACGATAAACCTATAATGCATTTAAAGCTTGGTTCAGGGTATATGGTAGTCGAGCTCACTCGACTACAGCGTTCTTACTTGTTTTATTATTAGATTAGGGGGTGTGTGCACTGCGACCTGATAGGTCTATTGTGCCCCCTTCTGGGCTTAAAGCTCCTCCATCAAACCAAACTCTTGCACGAATGCTATAATTATACTATTATACCAAAATGGTATAATAGTATATTGGTTTTGTGCAATGTCCGTCATGCTGTCTGTCCGTCTGTCCGTCCGTATGAACGCGCGTTCCTCCGACACCCTTTGAGATAGAGACTTGAAACTTGGAACGTATACTGGAAAGTACCCTCAAAAGTTAAAGTGTCTTGGGTTTGGACCTACGTCCACTAGGGAGCTAGAAAATCGATAAATTCGATTTTAGCAAATCGATAAATCCCCATATCTCTTACAATTTAATGAATACAGCCACCAATTTTGGTTGGTAGGTTGTTGGCGAGGTCCTTGAAAGATCGGCATATGCCACGCCCACATCCGACGCCCCCTTCACCCCCGCCCCTAAAATTTTCAAATGGCTATATCTTCCGCAGTTTTTGAGTAGGGAACGTCAAATTTGGTAGGTATATTACTGGTAGACGCCTTTAAGAATCGATAACAAATTTGTGGTGCCACGCCCACACCTGCGCATATAATAGACAATTCCGATTATTAATCGATAACTTCGTATATCTCCGAACATTTTAAAGATAGAGTAACCAAACTTGGAAGGTAATTTGCTGGTAACCTCCTTCAAAGATTGGCTTACCAATTTTTGGACCACGCCCACATCCGCCGCCCTCAGGAACTTCGTCCCTAGAAATTTAAAATGCGCATATCTGCCGTAATTTGCAAGCTAGAGTCGCAAAATTTTGCAGATATGTTACTGGTAACTCCCCCAAAGATCGATAAAAAAATTGGATGGCCACGTCCACTCCACCTACCTAAACCGATACACCTGTTGGTGTAAATCGATAAACCCATATATCTCACGCAATTTGAAAACTTAAGTCACCAAATTTTAAAGGTATATTGCTAGTAACACCCTTCATAAATGTGGAAAAAAAATTTTGGACCACGCCCACTCCCGCCCACAAAAAACGATAATTGCCTGTATCTCCCGCAATTTAAGAGCTACAGTTTCCAAACTTAGAAGGTATATTACTGAGACCGAACTCCAAAATTTTTTTGGGACACGCCCACTCCCGCCCCCAAAACCGATAAACGCCCATATCCCCCGCAATTCAAGTATTTCGTAACTGTACACAAATTAAGGTATAATAGTTTTCCGCTGTCGGTTACGTCCGACTGCAACGTTCTATCTTGTTTTTATTGGGTTGAGGGCTACTATGTCATTGCTCATCATGACATGCATCCCTAGGATGTTGCTTCTCTTCCTTGCTAAGGCTACACACTCTGCTAGGATGTGCATTGAGGATTCCTCCTCACCTTCACAGAACCTGCAGAGTCCGCTACTAATTATACCTAGCTTGGCTAGGTGACTTCTTAGTCTACAGTGTCCCGTCAGTAGACCGGTGAGTATTCTAAGATTGTTTTTACTCATGGCTATAATCTGCTTAAATCGCTTCTGATTATAGCCACCCAAAAGACATTTGGCTTGTCGGAGTCCTGGTGCCTCTGCCCAGCTCCGCTGCCTCCTCTGTCTTTCTTCGTTTCTAAGCTCCTGTCGTATCGTGTGCCTTCCAATGCCTCAATACGGTTCAGGTCCTACTAGGGGTGTCTCCGCCCCCAATCTTGCTTGCCTGTCGGCCAGTTCGTTCCCTACTATGTCCGTGTGGCCCGGGACCCATCTTAGGGTGAGCCTATTGGTTGCCCCGAGTCGGTCAAGTCTGGATCGTGTTTCTAGGACCACTTTGGAAGTGATTTTCGTCCCACTAATAGCGTTTATCGCTGCTTGGCTGTCGGAAAGGATAGATATATCCGTATTCCGATAGTTGCGCACCAGGTTAATGTCCGCACACCTTCCTATTGCACACACTTCAGCTTTAAATATGCTGGTTTGTGTTCCTAGGAATTCATGATAAGATATCCGAGGGCCCACCACTCATAGGCCTGTACCCTGGTTGGTGAGTGATCCGTCGGTGTACCATTTTATGGTGTTCGGTTTCATAGGATGCATGTTATCCAGTGACGTCCATTCCTATTTGCTACTCATATAAACTTTAAAATTTCGCTCGAATATGTATTCGGCTGCTATTTCGTCCCTAGGTTGAACCAGTAGGGGAAGTTCATCTGAAAGTCGTTGGGCATCTTTTTGGCTAAGGATGTGATAGCCCCCAACTCCTTCCGCTGACATCCTTAAAAGTGTGGCTTTCTGTTGGAGACTTATTGTGTGGTGGAGTGGTGTTATCCATTAAGGCTTCCAAGGCCATTGTTGGACAGGTGCGCATTGCCCCTGTCATGCATACGCAGGCCAATCTTTGCAGTTTCTGCAGCTCTCTTTTCACGGTGATAAGCCGCGCTCTATCTCCCCATGCTGTTACTCCATAAGTCAGCATGGGTCTTACTACCATAGTTTATAGCCATCGCATAATCTTTGGTGATGTACCCCATGACTTTCCGGCTATACTCCGACACGTAAAGAGAGCTCTTGAGCACTTCGATACCGTGTTTTGTACATGGGTGCCAAAGTTTAGCTTGCTGTCAAATGTAACCGCTAGGTACTTAACTTCCCTACTTGTTGCTAATAGACACCCTGAGAGCCGTATTTGCTTAATCCTCTGCAGCTTATACCGTCTAGTAAAGGGGACGATGACTGTTTTTGTAGGGTTTAGGTTGAGTCCAACCTCCATACACCAGTCACTTGTTATTTTTAACCCTTTCTGGACTATATCGCAGAGTGTCTCCTTGAATTTACCTCTCGCTATTATGACAATATCATCGGCATAACCTTGACATTGGATACCTCTGGTGGTAAGTCTGTTGAGCAGTTCGTCTACTAACAGACTCCAGAGTAGCGAAGACAGTACACCCCTTTGGGGGCAGCCTTTGGTGGTTAAGACTGTTACTTCGCTGTCATGCGTTGATGCGGTGGCTTGTCTTGACCCCAGTAGTGCCAGTATCCACCTACTGGTAGTGAGGTCCAGACCCCTTCATGCGAGGGTGGCCTCAATCGCATCGTGTGACGTATTGTCAAATGCACCTTCTATATCCAAGAAGGCGCACAGTGCTATCTCCTTATTTTCAACTGTTGAGCTTAGCATGCTCTTTTTTCGGTGAAAATCGGGTTTGGTGCCATTCCGCCCTTGTCCTCTGTCCGATTTTCGTCGACGAAATTCTAAATGATGCAGAATACAGTTGAGGTGTTTAGAGTGACCATTTTAGCTATTTGGCGATATGAGTATCCGATTTTTAATTTCCAGGATGAGTTTCCTTTGCTCAATGGTAGGCAGTTTGCCCATGGTCCTTGTTGGCTTGTTGCACCCACATTGCAGAAACAAAACTAAACTGACTATGGAGGATTAGTCTATTAAAACCGAAAATATTAAACCTGACGAAAAAAATCCGGGTTTTATGGCACCCAGGGCTCCATAAAGTAACTGTACAAAATGTTTGAGACATGAATTTTTGGTTATGTATCAGTTTTTGACTAATTTTGATCAATTTATTAATATTTTAATAAAAACTAAAGTTTGTTTTTCAAATGTGATATAACATTAAACAAATTGGCGCTTAAACATTTTGAATTTGTTTCCTTGTTTAAACTTTTTAACACTTTTCATTTTTTGCTAGACAGTGTTAAAAATCCTATGAAAGACACTGTATATTAACTTATCTAAGTATTTTTAATAATGTAATGTAACAAAAAGTAGAACCTATCAACAACAACGAAGAACAAGCCGATAGCCTACTTAGAAAGGTTAAGCAAAGCAGGAGCAACGAAGATTATTTACTCGACCTGGTACGAAATCAATCATCAATCCACGATACCACAGCCAACATGATGAAAAACCAAAATGACGTCATCTGGAAGAATTTTCAAAACATCAACCAAACAATGTATACATTGGCTGATAACTTAGACAAACAAATAAGTTTTGATGAGTTTCTCGCCTCCATCGAAGCACTATCCATGGGGATGGACGCCTTTGAGCATCTTCAGCATGATAGCATTTCCGTTATCTTGAACACGAATGGTAATTTTTTGGAAACTCTGATGCCGATCGCCGAATTCCAGCAGAAGATTCAGCAAATTGCTCTATATATGCCGGAAGAAGTCCAACTACCAAGCATGGACCCAATTGAAATTCGATCTAAATAATATACCTTCTAAGTTTGGTAGCTGTAGCTTTTGAATGGCGCGAGATACAGGCATTTATCGTTTTTTGTGGGCGGGAGTGGGCGTGGTCTAACATTTTTTTTCCACATTTACGAAGGGTGTCACTAGCAATATACCTTTAAAATTTGGTGACTTAAGTTTTCAAATTGCGTGAGATATATGGGTTTATCGATTTACACGAACAGGTGTATCGGTTTAGATAGGTGGAGTGGGCGTGGCCATCCAATTTTTTATCGATCTTTGGGGGAGTTACCAGTAACATACCTGCAAAATTTTGCGACTCTAGCTTGCAAATTACGGCAGATATGCGCATTTTAAATTTCTAGGGACGAAGTTCCTGGGGGCGGCGGATGTAGGCGTGGTCCAAAAATTGGTATGCCAATCTTTGGAGGAGGTTACCAGCAAATTACCTTCCAAGTTTGGTTACTCTATCGATATCGATATCGATTTACAATCGGAATTGTCGATTATAGGCGCAGGTGTGGGCGTGGCACCACAAATTTATTATTGGTTCTTAAAGGCGACTACCAGTAATATACCTACTAAATTTGACGTTCCTTACTCAAAAACTGCGGAAGAAATAGCCATTTGATAAGTTTAGTGGCGGGGGTGACGGGGGCGTCGAAGGTGGGCGTGGCACATGCCGATCTTTCAAGGACCTCGCCAACAACCTACCAACCAAAATTGGTGACTGTATCCATTAAATTGTGAGAGATATGTGGAATTTATTGCTATCGGAAATCTAAATGTATCGATAATTCAGAAACTGAGGCAGTTATCATCAAATAAAGCAAAATTGATCTGCGCCTGGTACACGAGAACCTATATTTCAAATTTGAAGTCTCTAGCTCTTATCGTCTCTGAGATCCGCGTGTTCATACAGACGGACAGACGGACGGACAGACGGACAGACAGACGGACAGGGCTATATCGACTCGGCTGTTGATCCTGATCAAAAATATATATACTTTATGGGGTCGGAGATGCTTCCTTCTGCCTGATACATACATTTGCACAAAACCATTGTACCCTTTTTTTCCATTTTTAATGGGTTCAGGGTATAAAAAAAAAAATATATATATATATATATACATATATATATATATATAGTGACATATTCAGATCATGCTGATCTTGCATGTCTACCCTCACACCATACGCACACCATACGCACACCATACGCACACCATACTCACACCACGCTTACATCATCACACTTAGCAACGCAGAAGTGAAATTCGAGATATCCTTAGACCACACTTGAAAATCACCACAGCTCGACAACGCCGCCAGAAATTCGAGCTAAAGGAAACGATCGAGACGCATAATAAATTCCTTGCGACGCAACAACCAAAAGAAAACCGCTGAGTCGCCGATCCCACGCTAAGCAACCAAAGTGCACCATCAGCACTTATGAATAGTCAAGTACATGTTGAAAGAAGCGAGCGAGAGTTTTCCTTGTAAACTAAAAACGTAGAATAAGTCGAGTATTGATTTGTACGCCGAACAGGGCAGTTCATAATTTTTAATTCTAACTCAATTTTGTGAAGCTATAGATTAATATATCCATTGTTAGAGTTTAACAATTATTTGAATAAAGAATTACATTTTTTTATCGAATTTGTCTAACGTTAACATTTAATTGGCGCAGCCGGTAGTATACAAAAGAAATCTTACAACTGTGTAACGTCGTGTTCAATATAATGAAAACGTATTAGTGTTACGCGTAAGACTCTAAAGTATCCGCAAAAGGACCCCGCGATCCGTGAAAATCTTTCTTTGAAAGAATAGTAAAAACACCGCGAACCAACGACGAAGGAAGGAGAAATTTTTTTTGTGTGTGAACAATTTTTTTGTGTAAAATCAACAAACTACAACGAAGGAGAAATTTTGTGTAAAATTAATAAATTACAAAGAAGGAGAAATTTTTTTGTGTAAAATTAACAAACTGCAACGAAGGAGAAATTTTTTGTGTAAAATTAACAAAACTACGACGAGGGAGAAATTTTTAAAAAAGAACATTCAACAATAATAAAAATAAACCAACAAATAAAAACAACATAATGATGCTAGAAGCAGCACTAAATCAGGCGCTTGGACAGATCCGCCAGGTACCCAGTTTCGGAGGAGAAACTGACGAGCTAGGAGCGTTCATTGGAAGGATCGACTTCATTAGAGATCTATTCCCAACGACAGATGCCAGACAAATACTCGTGATATATGGAGCGATACAGATCCAGCTACATGGAGAAGCGTTGAAAGTTTCACTGCGTCATCTACCAGGAGATTGGCCGACACTTCGAGGAATACTAATCACAGCCTTCAAAACGCAAACACCATTCGAGGAGTTATTGAGGAAAGTCTACAACACATTCTACGGGGGAAGCATCCGTAAGTTCCTCGAGGAACTCGAGAGTAAATCATTCATAATATTAAATAAGTTAGTAATAGAAAATGATGCTGAAAATAAGATATTGTATTCAAAAGCATTGAACAATACAATAAGAGACGTAATTCACAAAAGACTACCTGATAGATTGTATATGCAGTTAGCTAGATACGATATATCTACAACTGAAAAACTCAAAGCGGTAGCACAAGAATTAGGTTTGTACGAAGACCGTACCCAAGAAAAACCAAGAAACGTAAACTCACAGTATAATAGAAATAATAATAGAAACTATCAAAAACCTCAACAGAATTATAATAATTATCCAAACCAAAGACAACAAAATTATAATAATTACCAAAGACCCCAACAGAATTATTATCCAAATTATAACACAAATTATTATCCAAGAAATCAACAAAATTTCAATAATAGGAATCAACAATCAAATAGTGATCAATTATTTAACGAATTTCAACAAAAACTTAACCAGGGTAGAATGCAAAATCCCATCAATTATCAAACGAATCAAAATAATCAGAACACTAGCAGACCACCTAGCCAACCAGTAAAAAGACAAAGGCCAAGTAATAGTGGGCAGTCCAGAATGGAATGGACAGAAAATTTTCATCAAGAAGCCTCGGACAGAAACACACAACCCCATACAGAAGAAAACAACGTAATAGAAAATTTCATGGGAAATATACCCGATAGTGTAGAAGCAACGATACACAGTGCAAATGAGGATAACCAAAATTGTATCCAGAATACTGAAAGACCACTGAATTATTATAACCATCAAATCGAATTAATAAAAGAAAACAAGGAAGAAACTAAGAAAATAAATTACTACTACAAAACTAAAATAACAATAAACTATAAAGAAATGACAACAGAAAAAGCGAAGGAAATCATAAAAGAATACTTGTGTACTAAAAATAGTGTCCTATACCTTCCACATGAAAACGACTTTGCAATTTTCCAAAAAGCATACATGGAAATAATAAAAAGAGATTGTCCAATTAAAACCATGAGAACCACTAAGAAACTAATTGATATACAGAATTATTCAGAGCTGAAACAAATTATATTAAAGGACCATTCATAACTTCTACATCCAGGAATAGAGAAAACTATAACAATGTTTAAAGAAAAATACTATTTTCCTGACTACCAAAAACTAATTCAGAATATAATAAATGAATGCGAAATATGTAACATCTCAAAAGTAGAACATAGAGATACTAAATTCAATTATGAAATAACGCCAGAAACCTTCAACCCCAGAGAAAAATATGTCATCGATTTTTATATGATTAATAACAAACAATTCTTATCATGCATAGATGTGTATTCAAAATTCGCCACTTTAATCGAAATAAATGGTAAAGATTGGCTAGAAGCTAAAAGAGCACTGCTGAAAATATTCAATGAAATGGGAAAACCCATAGAAATAAAAGCAGATAAAGACTCAGCATTCATGAGCGCAGCATTAAAAAACTGGTTAAATTCAGAAGACGTAAGAATTGACATAACAACAAGTAAAAATGGAATATCAGATGTAGAACGATTCCATAAAACAGTCAATGAGAAATTAAGAATAGTTTCTTCTGATACAAATGAAGAGAACAAATTAACAAAATTCGAAATAATAATCTACACGTACAATCATAAAACAATACATAACACAACTGGTAGAACACCAGCTGATATCTTTATTTATGCCGGATCACCAGCATATAATACACAATTAAATAAAATCAAAAAGATTAATAAGCTAAATGAAAAAAGGAAAACATATGAAATTGACACAAATTATAGGAGAATGCCACTCGTAAAATCAAAAATAAAAAACCCATTTAAGAAAACAGGTGCTATAAAACAATTAGACAGTAAACATTTTGAGGAAACAAACAGAGGGAGGAAAATAATACACTATAAAACAAAATTTAAAAAGAAAAAGATAATAAATAAAAATAAATATAAAGGGTATTAATATTCAGTTTACAACAATTTACAGAATACATTGAAGATATTGAAATGGGAATGCAACTAACTAGGTTAGGTATTTTCAACCCAAAATTACTAAAACACGATCATTTATTGAATGTTGATTCAGAAAAGTTATTAAATATAAAAACTTCAACTTGGATAAAACAAGAAACAAATGAAATAATTATTATATCCCATATACCAAAAACATTAATACAAGAAAATTTATATTCAATAATACCTTACCCCGACGAGAAAAATAATATTTTAACTGAGAATATAAAAAACAAATATTACATACATGAGAATAAAACGTATTCGACAAATGAAAATAAAATTGTAACAAACAAATGCATTAATGGAATATTAAAACAAACAGAAGTAGAATGTAAATATACAATAACAAGAAAAAATTATGAAATAAATTTCATAGAACCAAATGTAATTCTAACTTGGAATTTACCTGAAACAACACTTGAACAAAACTGTATTCCACAAAAAATTAAAATATCAGGAAATAATATCATAAAAGCAACAAATTGTAATGTACAATTAGAAAATATCCAAATCTCAAATGTAAACTCAGATTTTACACAAACAATTTATATTAGTAACAATATAACTAAAACAGAACCAATAAAATTGTTACAAACCAAAGAACTAATAAGAAGACATGTAAAAACGAATAATACATTATTAACCATAAGTTTAACATCAGTAGCTATACTGACATTAATAATAATAAGTTACTTTTTGTTAAAATATAAGAAAATACCGAAACAAATATTAATAAGATACAAGAAAAGCTCAACAACAAATATACCCATCGAAAATGAAGATGGAGCAAACACAGAAAACCCTAATAATTTAAACATATACCCTACACTAAACGCTTGAGGTCAAGCTAAGATTTAAAGGGTGGGGAAGTGACATATTCAGATCATGCTGATCTTGCATGTCTACCCTCACACCATACGCACACCATACGCACACCATACGCAGACCATACTCACACCACGCTTACATCATCACACTTAGCAACGCAGAAGTGAAATTCGAGATATCCTTAGACCACACTTGAAAATCACCACAGCTCGACAACGCCGCCAGAAATTCGAGCTAAAGGAAACGATCGAGACGCATAATAAATTCCTTGCGACGCAACAACCAAAAGAAAACCGCTGAGTCGCCGATCCCACGCTAAGCAACCAAAGTGCACCATCAGCACTTATGAATAGTCAAGTACATGTTGAAAGAAGCGAGCGAGAGTTTTCCTTGTAAACTAAAAACGTAGAATAAGTCGAGTATTGATTTGTACGCCGAACAGCGCAGTTCATAATTTTTAATTCTAACTCAATTTTGTGAAGCTATAGATTAATATATCCATTGTTAGAGTTTAACAATTATTTGAATAAAGAATTACATTTTTTTATCGAATTTGTCTAACGTTAACATTTAATTATATACATATATTTATATATTTGGTCTCATATGTATAGGCTGCTAATTATGAAAATATAATTCAGTTTCAGAAAAGGACCAGGAGGTAAAATCTTCCAATTTAATTCAAATTAATTATAACAATGAAAACAAAAGATTATATTCTTTAAGTAGAGCAAAATGTTTTTTTTTTGCAGGGCCATCCTTTCAACAGGGGCCAGGGTATACAATCTTAATAATTAATTATTTCAATTATTAAATAAGACCGTTTAATAATATAAAAAAAAAATATATATACAGTGGCTCGAAGCCAGATTCGATCAGTGCCTAGCAAAAAATTTAAAGTGCTATAAAGTTTAAACAAAGAAAAAACGCAAAATGCTTAAATGCCAATTTGTTTAATGTTATATCACTTTTGAAAAGGAACTTTAGTTTTTATTAAAATATTAATTAATTAACTAAAATTAATCAAACACTAAAAACATATCCAAAATAAATATTGAAGCTGAATTCGAGCAGTCTTATTATTATTTTATTATTAGATTAGGGGGTGTGTGCACTGCGACCTGATAGGTCTATTGTGCCCCCTTCTGGGCTTAAAGCTTCTCCATCAAACCAAACTCTTGCACGAATGCTATAATTTTTATTGGGTTGAGGGTTACTATGTCATTGCTCATCATGACATGCATCCCTAGGATGTTGCTTCTCTTCCTTGCTAAGGCTACACACTCTGCTAGGATGTGCATTGAGGATTCCTCCTCACCTTCACAGAACCTGCAGAGTCCGCTACTAATTATACCTAGCTTGGCTAGGTGACTTCTTAGTCTACAGTGTCCCGTCAGTAGACCGGTGAGTATTCTAAGATTGTTTTTACTCATGGCTATAATCTGCTTAAATCGCTTCTGATTATAGCCACCCAAAAGACATTTGGCTTGTCGGAGTCCTGGTGCCTCTGCCCAGCTCCGCTGCCTCCTCTGTCTTTCTTCGTTTCTAAGCTCCTGTCGTATAGTGTGCCTTCCAATCCCTTTAATACGGTTCAGGTCCTACTAGGGGTGTCTCCGCCCCCAATCTTGCTTGCCTGTCGGCCAGTTCGTTCCCTACTATGTCCGTGTGGCCCGGGACCCATCTTAGGGTGAGCCTATTGGTTGAGTCGGTCAAGTCTGGATCGTGTTTCTAGGACCACTTTGGAAGTGATTTTCGTCCCACTAATAGCGTTTATCGCTGCTTGGCTGTCGGAAAGGATAGATATATCCGTATTCCGATAGTTGCGCACCAGGTTAATGTCCGCACACCTTCCTATTGCACACACTTCAGCTTTAAATATGCTGGTTTGTGTTCCTAGGAATTCATGATAAGATATCCGAGGGCCCACCACTCATAGGCCTGTACCCTGGTTGGTGAGTGATCCGTCGGTGTACCATTTTATGGTGTTCGGTTTCATAGGATGCATGTTATCCAGTGACGTCCATTCCTATTTGCTACTCATATAAACTTTAAAATTTCGCACGAATATGTATTCGGCTGCTATTTCGTCCCTAGGTTGAACCAGTAGGGGAAGTTCATCTGAAAGTCGTTGGGCATCTTTTTGGCTAAGGATGTGATAGCCCCCAACTCCTTCCGCTGACATCCTTAAAAGTGTGGCTTTCTGTTGGAGCCTTATTGTGTGGTGGAGTGGTGTTATCTCCATTAAGGCTTCCAAGGCCATTGTTGGACAGGTGCGCATTGCCCCTGTCATGCATACGCAGGCCAATCTTTGCAGTTTCTGCAGCTCTCTTTTCACGGTGATAAGCCGCGCTCTATCTCCCCATGCTGTTACTCCATAAGTCAGCATGGGTCTTACTACCATAGTTTATAGCCATCGCATAATCTTTGGTGATGTACCGCATGACTTTCCGGCTGTTGAGCAGTTCGTCTACTAACAGACTCCAGAGTAGCGAAGACAGTACACCCCCTTGGGGGCAGCCTTTGGTGGTTGAGACTGTTACTTCGCTGTCATGCGTTGATGCGGTGGCTTGTCTGGACCCCAGTAGTGCCAGTATCCACCTACTGGTAGTGGGGTCCAGACCCCTTCGTGCGATGGTGGCCTCAATCGCATCGTGTGACGTATTGTCAAATGCAAATATGTCCAAGAAGGTGCACAGTGCTATCTCCTTATTTTCAACTGTTGAGCTTAACATGCTCTTTAGCTGATAAAGTGCTGTGTCCGTAGACCTGCCTGCTCTATTAGCATGCTGCATTGTATGCAGCGGACTCTGCTTCAGCAGAGTGCTTCAGTAAAAACGATGTCAAGCTGATGGGTCTGAAGGACTTTGGGTTGGTGATGTCTTTCTTCCCAGCCTTGGGGATGAAGACCACCCTAGCACTTCTACAAGCGCTCGGTATAAAACCGAGGGCAAGGCTACCTAGAAGTATCTTCTTGATGCGGGAAAGGAGTAAGTCCTTACCGCTCTGTAAAAATACTGGCGATATCCCTTCTAAGCCTATCGGCTGTGACTGTCAGCTTGGCACATGCCCAGTCATCAGTCGACGGTCTATATATGCTCCCTCTCACGATATATTCTTCCCGATAGGGTATGCTGCCTGGGAAGTGCGTTTCTAGTATTCGCATATTGCTGCTCGTAAAGGAGTTGTCGCTACGTTTCAATGCTAGGTTAGCATCAGGCGATCGCTTTGACATTGCTCTGTGGAGCCTGGCGCTTTCGCTTGTACTAACTAGCTTTCGCAGAAGTTCCTATAATTCTGCCTTTTGGCCTTCCTAATCTCCTTGTTATAGGAGGTCAGACTTTCACGGTACCTCTCCCATTCTCCGTCTCTCTTTGCTTTGTTAAAGAGGCGACGTGTGGTTAAACGTAGCCATTCCAGGCTCTCGTTCCACCAGGGAGCATCTTTGACCATGCGTTTTTTCCCTAACGGGCAACTATCTATAAAAGCATCTGTTATGCTTTTATTTAAATTACCTACAGCTCTCTCTAGCTCAGGTGGGGTTCTGGGTATACCAGATGTACCGTTAGAGAGGTTGAGCTCTAGGGTAGACTTGATCTTTTCCCAGTCTGTTTTTCTGGGGTTCCTACTGGGGGTGCTGCTATCCGTATTTAGCTGTACCTTAAATAGGATGATTTTATGGTATGACATGGATTCCTCTGGTGAGACATGCCAGTCCCTAAGGTGAGGTTTGAGGGACCGACTGACCAGGGTGATGTCTAAGACCTCCTCTCTAACTCTTGTAACAAATGTCGGTGTAGATCCGACATTACCGAATTCTAGATTATTGTTAACAATAAAATATGCGAGGTACTCACCTCTCTTATTAATGTCGCCGCTGCCCCATATCGAGTGGTGCGCATTGGCATCGCATCCGATAATCATCGGCATCTTCTTCTTCTTGCAGTACTCCACCAGTCCCTTAATTTCTGGTGGTGTGCAGGCTCCATCTCCTGCGAAGTTCGCCGACACAACTACCATAGAGGCAGTGTCGCCAGTGGCCTGAACTATTATCGGGACACAATCTCTAGTTAAAAATTCTGAAAGGATAGTGAAATTAATACTTTTCCTTACCATGATACATGCTCTAGGGGCTAGATTTCTCTGGTCCCAGATTACCTTTGATTCGGATGTATAAAGGCCTTTAATGCCGTTATACACCCAAGGCTCCTGTACCAGGGCTAGCTCAAGATGTTTTTTGGTGAACATTCTAGCCAGCATCGCCGAGGCTGCTTTGGCATGGTGAATGTTCACCTGGGCTATCCTGGTATCGATGATTTTAGTCATCGACTAGAGGATGGGCTCCAGTTGCCATGGTGTCTGGGGCCTGAAGCTGCCCTCGTCACCGCTGCTCGTCATTGTGACGTCAGCAACTGCCGCATCCTCTTGCAGCTCCTTCGCTAACTCCTGTGAGGACATTGCCACTTCATGGTCCTCCACCTCCTCCTCGTGACAGAGCGTCACTTCCGCCAGATCCTCGTCCTCTGCGAGGTCCTCCGACATGTCGGCGGGCTGTAGCGGGTGTCTGCTTGGTACTGCCACGAGAGCAGAAGATGTGGTGGGGATGTCCTCCACATCTGCCTCTCTGTCCTTCGGTTTGGGTGGCTTGTTTGCCCCGACCTTCTTCTTGAGGCCATTCATATGGATGGTCCCATACCGGAAGGAGAGTTGGTATCCTCTTTCCTCAATGGCCTTCTTGGATAGTTCGCCTATCCCAATAACCAGGAGTGATGCTCCTCCTTCGTCCCGCTTGGATATTACCTTTCAGGCCTCGGTTTCTATACTATTCTGGGTCCGCAGCAGGGCCAGAATAAATTCCAAGGACCTGTCTAGGCTTCTTGCGCAATAGATAGTGATACTGTGGGGCGACGGTATTTCGTCTCCTACCTTGCATGTGAGGGGTCTCGATCCTCCATCTCTCTAGCGACACTCTCTGCTGGGATGTCCTGCGGAATGAAAATTTTGCTGAATTCTCTTGACATATTATGTCCCACGAGCTGCGGAGAAGTAGGTGTCCACCCGGACAGAGATCCGCGATACCCGGGTAAGGCTGATTAGAACAGGCGGTCGCCATTTGCCTGAGCCCACCGTTAATGACTGGGCTATTTGTTTAAACCGGGCCCCCAGCCAGGCTGACTATCGGCACGATACGATTGACCGGCCCGGTGTGAGATTTAGGGGGATAGGATAGGTAGGTAAGTGTTTGAGGAGATTGGGGGTGTGTGAGGCTATACTTTTAAGAGGCGGCAAAACAAACGCCTTGTCAGTACGCATTCGGTGTCGTACCCGCTGTTTGTCCGGGACTGCTTATTTACGAGAATTCTCGTGTTATTCGCAGCTAACCCCCCCAATGGGAGGCCGTTCGCTATCCGCAACACGCGACCCGCCTGGGGGCCTAAGCTCAGCCCCGTCCGAACCATCCCACAAGTTCTTACGCCCAGGTCGAGCAGTCTTAAAACAAGTTAAATTTTTGGCGAACAAAAGCTTAAATAAGGATGTTAATATTTAGTATGATATCCTTTAGCCTTAACAACTTCTCTTAATCTATTATTCATGGAAGATACCAGCTTCCGGGTAGTTTCTGGGCTGATCCTGCTCCACTCCTCCAGCAGAGCATTTTGGAGATCCTGTTTGCTGGATATGTTGTAATTCTGGATATTATTTTCCAGCAGAGCCCACGAATTTTCAATAACATTTAAATCTGGAGACTGGGCCGGAGGAATTATCACGTGGGGGCAGTTCCAGATAAGCCAGGAGTGTACTACTCCGCACTTATGCTTGGGGTCGTTGTCCTGGTAGAGCCGGAAAGTACGTTGAATTCCGAGTTTTTTGGCACTTTGGAGTAAATTTTCCTTTAGTATATCGAAGTACACATTCTTGTCCATTTTTGTTGCAATAATCACAAAATTTCAGTAGCGGGCTGCCGAGATAGATGCCCATACCAGGACACTTCCTCCGCCGTGCTTGACTGTTGTCTTTATGTTTTTGGGACTCAGCTCATGTAGTGCGCTTGCTTGGTATTGCTAAGAGTATGCTTTAGTTTTTATACTAAACCGAGCTTTTGCTGACGCCCTCTATGAGATTAAGTGTTACAATCTCAGGCCCTTCTCGGGAAAGCTTATCCATAAGTTCTGGTGGAGACTCTCTGAAGTTCGGTCTGCCGTAGATGATGGTTTTGCCATGGGAATTTGAAACAAGTAAGAACGCTTTAGTCGAGTGAGCTCGACTACCATATACCCTGAACCAAGCCTTATATGCATTACAGGTTTATCGGTTTTGGGGGCTGGAGTGGGCGTGGCCCGATCTTAGTAATATACCTTCTAAGTTTGGTAACTATAGCTCCTAAATTACTGGAGATACAGGCATTTATCGTTTTTTGTGGGCGGGAGTGGGCGTCGTCCAATTTTTTTTTCCCACATTTATGAAGGGTGTTACTAGCAATATAAATTTAAAATTTAAAATTTGGTGACTTAAAGTGTCAAATTGCGTGAGATATATGTATTTATCGATTTACACCAACAGGTGTATCGGTTCAGGTAGGTGGAGTGGGCGTGGCCATCCAATTTGTTGTATCGATCTTTGAGCGAGTTACCAGTAACATACCTGCAAAATTTTGGGACTCTAGCTTGCAAATTACGGCAGATATGTGCATTGTAAATTTCTAGGGACGAAGTTCCTGGGGGCGGCGGATGTGGGCGTGGTCCAAAAATTGGTAAGCCAATCCTTGGAGGAGGTTACCAGCAAATTACATTTCAAATTTGGTTACTCTATCTATAAAATTTTCGGAGATATACGGAGTTATCGATTTACAATCGGAATTGTCGTGGCACCACAAATTTATTATTGGTTCTTAAAGGCGACTACCAGTACCTACCAAATTTGACGTTCCTTACTCAAAAACTGCGGAAGATATAGCCATTTGAAAATTTTAGGGCCGGGGGTGATGGGGGCGTCGGAGGTGGGCGTGGCACATGCCGATCTTTCAAGGACCTCGCCAACAACCTACCAACCAAAATTGGTGACTGTATCCATTAAATTGTGAGAGATATGTGGAATTTATTACTATCGGAAATTTAAATGTATCGATAATTCCGAAACTGAGGCAGTTATCGATAAAATAATGCAAACTTGATCTGCGCCTGGTACACGAGAACCTATATTTCAATTTGAAGTCTCTAGCTCTTATAGTCTTTGAGATCCGCGTGTTCCTACAGGCGGACAGACGGACGGACGGACAGACGGACAGACAGACGGACAGGGCTATATCGACTCGGCTGTTGATCCTGATCAAGAATATATATACTTTATGGGGTCGGAGATGCTTCCTTCTGCCTGTTACATACATTTGCACAAAACCATTATACCCTTTTTAACCACTTTTAATGGGTTCAGGGTATAAAAATATCATTTTGTATATGCCAATATTTTAAGCTAAATAAACTATATACGCAAAAAAAATAAAATTTTGAATTTTTATAGATGCAGGCAATATTCACTTTGCTATACAAAATCCACTGTACTATATATGTGTTACAAAAAAATGTACGTGCAGGGTACCTACCGATCGGGTGTGCTCCTGAAAAGTGATTTAATTTGCCTTATATATTAGTTATATATGTACATACAAATATGTATTTATATTTTTGAGCTGCTTTGCGATTTTCACATTTTAACGCGTGCAAGCCAAACATGGCAGGTAGCCGGTCAAAAGATTGGTGCTGCCAAAAAGGATTTCCGTTATGTTGCGTGCGGCATGACATGGCTAACATGAAATATGAGTCGCAGCAATGTCCACAACGATGCTCTTGTTGGCTACTTGTTTTGACTCAGCATTTAATGAGCTGCACATATAGCGGAACGTCAAATTTTGTAGGGAGTCGCCTTTAAGAGCCGATAACAAATTGGTGTTGCCACGCCCACACCTCCGCCTATTATCGACAATGCCAATATTTCGGAAAGTGTAAATCGATAAATCGCCCTCAATTTTAAAGATAGAGTGACCAAACTTGGAAGGTAACTTGTTGGAAATCCAAAATTTTTTTTGTCACGCCCACTCCCGCCCCTAAAACCCGATAAATGGCCATATCTCCCGCAATTTAATAACTACCGTTACCGAACTTGGAAAAACGATTATTATGAAATTTATCTATAATTTTCATATCTTCCATAATTTAAGAGATACAGTTGCCAAACTTCGAAGCAGGGTTACTATCAGTACAGTATTTCTTGGCTACATTCAAATTATGGTATCATAGTATTTCGGAGTCGATTACTTCTGACTGTAATTTTCTCTCTTGTTTTTTTTTAAGTTGCGTGCGAAATTCGATTAAAGGCAGTGACAATAAAACTTATATAATAATTAATTATGTAACAAGACCACAGATTTGTTTATAACAAAAAAAATATATATTTAACATCGTTTCAACAACTTTTTAGAACTCAAATAGTAGGAATTTTGACCTTTCCTCAAACTAATGGATCACTACCTAATAAAATTTTGATTTGGGTTTCTTAGCCATGTTTGTTGAAGTCTTCTTTAAAAACATAATTTAATTGATATTTGCATCGCAATCCAGTATCCTTGTAAGCTATGTAATAGTGATTTTCCTTTCCCATTCCAAGTGTTTATGTGCAAATATGCAATTTCTACATATCAAATATTAAATAAATATGTATTCCTTATTATCCCATTCAAAGGAATCGCATATAACACCCTACATCATTTTCCGAATGCAACAAAGTGATAGCCTTTAATCGAAATTTGTCATAAAACTAGCTAAAACAAGTAAGATGCTGTAGTCGAGTTGGCTCGACTACGATATACCCTTAACCAAGTTGTTAAATATATTCTAGTTTTATTGGCCAATTTGTCTTTAAGATTATTTGCATTAAAATGTTCAGTTCTGCAAGTTCTTTTCTTACAGAGTATTTTTACTCACAACCCCGAACTGACCCGAACTGGCTGGCAACAAACACTTGCATATACAGTGTCTTTCACCTTATTTGGAACGGTGTCTCGCAAAAATTTTAAAGTGCTAGAAAGGTTAAACAAGGAAAAAAATGCAAAATGCTTAAATGCCAATTGGTTTAATATTATATCACATTTTAAAAGGAAACCTTAGTTTTTATGCAAATATTAATTAATTAATTAAAATTAGTCAAAAACTGAAAACATATCCAAAAAACGTGTTCCAGCTTATTTGTAACAGTCTTAAGAAAAGTTAAATATTTGGCGTATAAAAGTTTAAATAAGGATGTGAATACTTAATATGATATCCTCTAGCCTTAACAACTTCGCTTAACCTATTATTCATGGAAGATACCAGCTTCCAAGTCGTTTCTGGACTGGTCCTGCTCCACTCCTCCAGCAGAGCATTTTGAGATGCTGTTTGCAGGATATGTTGTGTTTCCGGATGATATTTTCCAGCAGAGTCCACAAATTTTCAATAACACTTAAATCTGGTGACTGGGACGGTGGAATTATCATGTGGGGGCAGTTCGATCAAAGCCAGGACTGTACTATTCCGGCCCTATGCTTGGGGTCGTTGTCCTGGTAGAACCGGAAAGTACGTGGGATTTCCAGTTTCTTGGCACTTTGGAGTAAATTTTGCTTTATTATTATTGTTTCAATAATTACAAAATTTCAGTCGCGGGCTGCCGAGATAGATGCCAATACCAGGACACTTCCACAGCAGTGCTTGACTGTTGCCTTTATGTTTTTGGGACTCAGATCAGTATTGGAGTGTCGCCACACATAATTCCGTCCGTCCGAGCCAAAAATGTTTAATTTGTACTCAAATTCAAATATGATTGTGTTCCAGAACTCCAAATCCTTGTCCAAGTGGATTTTGACGAACGTCATCCAAGACCCTATATTTTTGCTTTTACAAATTTAATTTTCCGTTTTTCTCGGGCATTTAAGTCATGGTGGCGCACAACTTGGAGCACAGTTCCCATACTGATCTTTTTCCTTATTTCATCCTGCACCTATTGAGTCAGTTTTTGAGCCGATAACTTAAGATTTCCTTTTGTTTTCCTGAGGATCCTCCTCTCGTCCTGCGCGGTAAAAATCAGGTTTGGTGCCAATCCGCCCTTGTCCTCTGTCCGATTTTTGTCGGCGAAACTCCAAATGATGTAGAATATAGTTGAGGTGTTTAGATTGACCATTTTAGCTGTTTTTCGAAGTGAATATCCAATTTTGAAGTGTTCCAGGATGAGTTTCCACTGATCAACGTTAGTCAGTTTGCCCATTGTCCTTGTTGGCAGGTTACAGCCCAAATGCGGGAAAAACTAAACTGACTTAAAAGGTTGGTCTATTTTTACCGAAAATAGGTAATAAAAATCCGGGTTTTATGGAACCCAGGTGTCCATACAGACATAGTAGTAGGGAGTCTGCAGAATACACACAAATACAGTGGCGTCAAGCTTATTTCAGATGGTGTCTAGCAAAAATTTTTATTGCCTGCCATAAAATAATTATACATTATTTTTCAAAAATTCCAAAGACCCATGGCAGGTACATGTATTGACCACCGAAATGAATATATGACCCTAATAAACTGGGATTTCCCCACCCGTTAGGTCGGGTTATGTAAAAAAGTACCGCTATTTAAGATGAAAGGTTATTTCGGATGGTTACATTATGGACACCTGGGTGCCATAAAACCCGGATTTTTCTACCTAAAGTTGAATTTTTTCGGTATAAATAGACCAATCCTTCGTAGTCAAATTAGTTATATCCTGCACCTCGGGTGCAACAAGCCAACAAGGACTATGGGCAAACGGACTACCATTGAGCAACGGGAACTCGTCCTGGAACACTTAAAAATTGGATATTCATATCGAAAAATAGCTAAAATGGTGAATCTAAACACCTCAACTGTATTCCACATCATTTGGAGTTTCGTGGACGAAAATTGGACAGAGGACAAGGGCGGAATTGCACCAAACCCGATTTTCACCGAGAAGGACGACCCGGGGATCATCAAGATTTCAAGGGGAAATCTTAAGCTATCGGCTCCAAAACTGACTCAATAGGTGGAGGATGAAATAAGGAAAAAGATCAGTGTGAAAACTGTGCTCCTGGTTTTGCGCAACCATGACTTTAAGGCCCGAGAACCACGGGAAAATAAATTTCCAAGCGCAAAAAATAGAGGGTATAGGTAACGTTCGCCAAAATCCACTTGGACAAGGATTTGGAGCTCTGGAACACAGTCATATTTGAATTTGAGTACAAAATAAACATTTTTGGCTCGGACGGACGGAATTATGTGTGGCGACATTCCAATACTGGGCTGAGTCCCAAAAACATAAAGGCATAAGTCAAGCACTGCGGAGAAAGTGTAATGGTATGGGCATGTATCTCAGCAGCCGGTGGCGGAAATTTTGTGATTATTGAAACAACAATGGACAGGAATGTATACTTCAATATACTAAAAGAAAATTTACTCCAAAGTTCCGAGAAACCGGGAATCCCACGTACTTTCCGGTTCTACCAGGACAACGACCCCAAGCATAAGGCCGGAATAGTACAGTCCTGGCTTAGATCGAACTGCCCCCACGTGATAATTCCACCGGCTCAGTCTCCAGACTTAAATGTTATTGAGAATTTGTGGGCTCTGCTGGAAAATAACATCCGGAAGCACAACATATCCAGCAAACAGGATCTCCAAAATGCTCTGCTGGAAGAGTGGAGCAGGATCAGCCCAGAGACTACCCGGAAGCTGGTATCTTCCATGAAAAATAGGTTAAGCGAAGTTGTTAAGGCTAAAGGATATCATACTAAGTATTAACATCCTTATTTAAGTTTTTATACCCCAAATATGTAACTTTTTTATGACCATCCGAATTAAGCTTTCATATGTATTTTGGATATGTTTTCAATTTTTGACTTATTTTAGTTAATTAATTAATGTTTTAATAAAAACTAAAGTTCCTTTTTCAAATGTGATATAACATTAAACAAATTGGCATTTAAACATTTTGCGTTTTTTTCCTTGTTTAAACTTTATAGTACTTTAAAATTTTTGCTAGGCATCATCTGAAATAAGCTTGTCATCACTGTATATTGACGCAACCGTCGATTATCATGCCATCTCTTTCTCACACACGCGCTCGCTTATTTATGCACACGTACAGTGACTTCCAGCCTATTTTGAACGGTGCCAAGAAAAAATTTCAATTGCCTGCCATAACTCATTATTGAATATTTTCCGAAAATTCGAAAGACCCATGGCAGGTACATATATTAACCACAAAAATGAATATATGACCATAATAAACTGGGATTTCCCACCCGCTGGGTCGGGTTATGTAAAAAAGTACTGTTGAGTCAAACTAATTAATGATCAGCTGTTGATCTCATCTCATGTTGATAACTCTGTTAACCTTCACTAACATACTTAAAAAACATCGATAGTATCGACTATCGTGTAGTCTAAGCAAAACTTTTTGATCAAGAAGAATCGCACTTTTTCGTGTCGGCAAAATAAAGTGTAAAATAATTGCTTAAATCACCGCCAAGACTTGTTGTTTCTTGCTTGCATAAAAAACGGTTTATGCATCCAACAAGTACCACTATTTATGGTTCCAGCCTTTTTTTAACAGTTACTTTATGGACACCTGGGTGCCGGATTTTTTACCTAAAGTTGAATTTTTTCGGTATAAATAGACCAATCCTTCATAGTCAGTTTAGTTTTTCCTGCATTTCGGGTGCAATAAGCCAACAAGGATTATGGGCAAACGGACTACCATTGATCAACGGAAAATCATCCTGCAACACTTAAAAATCGGATAATCATATCGAAAAATAGCTAAAATGGTCAAACTAAACACCTCAACTGTATTCTACATCACTTGGAGTTTCGTCGACGAAAATCGGACAGAGGACAGATGCGGAATGGCACCAAACCCGACTTTCACCGCGCAGGACGAGAGGAGGATCATCAGGAAAACGAGGGGAAATCTTAAGTTATCGGCTCAAAAACTGACTCAATAGGTGCAGGATAATATAAGGAAAAAGTTCAGTATGGGAACTGTGCTCAAAGTTCTAAGCAACTATGACTTGAAGGCCCGAGAACCACGGAAAAAGAAATTTATAAGCGCAAAATATATAGGGTCTCGGACCACGCTCGTCAAAATCCACTTGGAAAAGGATTTGGAGTTCTGGAACACAGTCATATTTGAATTTGAGTACAAACTAAACATTTTGGCTTTATTTTGGAATTATGTGTGGCGACACTCCAATGCTGAGCTGGTCCCAAAAACATAAAGGCAACAGTCAAGCACTGCGGAGGAAGTGTCCCTTTCTCGGCTGCCCGCGACTGAAATTCTGTGAATATTGAAACAATAATGGACAAGATTGTGTACTTTGATATACTAAAGGAAAATGTACTCGAAAGTGCCGAGAAGCTAGAATCCGACGTACTTTCCGGATCTACCAGGACAAAAACCCCAAGCATATGTCCGGAATATTACAGTCCTGGCTTAGATCGAAGTGTCCCCACATCATAATTCCACAGGCCCAGTCTCCAGATTTTAATGTTTTTGAAAATTTGTGGGCTCTGCTGGAAAATATAATCCGGAAACACAACATATCCTGCAAACAGGATTCCAAAATGCTCTGCTGGAGGAGTGGAGCAGGATCAGTCCAGAAACTAGCCGGAAGCTGGTATCTCCCAGGAATGATAGGTTGAGGGAAGTTGTGAAGGCTAAAGGATATCATACTAAGTATTAACATCCTGATTTAAGCTTTTATACGCCAAATATTTACCTTTTTTTAAGACTGTTAAAAATAGGCTGCAACCCGTTTTTTGATATGTTTGCAGATTTTGACTAATTTTAATTACTTAATTAATATTTTGGTAAAAACTAAGGTTATTTTTCAAATGTGATATAACATTAAACTTTATAGCCCTTTAAATTTGTTGCTAGACACCGTTCAAAATAGGCTGGAAGTCACTGTAAGATGCTTGCGGCTGCTGATAGAAATTATATCAATATGAGAATATATTTTCGACTATAACGTTGGTGTTCCTTATCCGATGTTAATGAAATTTGGCAATTGATCATTAATATGTATATGCACATTATGTATAAATTAGAAGCCGTTGCCTCTTAAATTGTGGAATTTATTGCTATCGGAAATCGAAACTTATCGATAATTCAGAAACTGAGGCAGTTATCGATCAAATAAAGCAAACATTATCTGCAGCTGGTACACGAGAACTTATATTCCAAATTTGAAGTCGCTAGCTCTTATAGTGTTTGTGATCCGCGTGTTCATACATACGGACTGACGGACAGACAGACGGACAGGGCTATATCGACTCGGCTGTTGATCCTGATCAAGAATATATATATTTTATGGTGTCGGAGATGCTTCCTTCTGCCTGTTACATACATTTGCACAAATCCATTATACCCTATTTACCAATTTTTAATGGGTTAAGGGTATAAAAAGAAAAAAACCAAATAGGCAAGAATCTTGGAAAACAAGTAACAGCACTTTCATTACATTACATCATAACATTACATCATATCAGTGCCTTCAGTCGAATTTCACGGAGTGTATATAGGATATTTATATTTACATAAATATGTTAATATTGATGGATATTGTCTTGCTGCCGAATAATTTTTCAATTTTTTGTCGTTAGAGGTGATGTGAACAAAATCATTTTGAGCCACTTTGGTGGTCCGGATAATTTTTTTAATAACCGGTTAAGTACATAGTTTTCATATTTTTGGGTAATTTGGGAAACAAAAATTTGTACACATTTTTGTACATATTTGTTTTCGTCTTCATTAACTGTTTAAAAATGCATTAGGCATAATTACTTGGACAAATATATGGTAATATATAAAATTATAAATGTATATGTATACTCAGTGAAACACTGTAAAAGATACAATAGAATTGTCAAAACTAATTACATTTCTAGCAGTGATTCAAATTTAAAATCGATGCACTTACAGATTTCGGGAGTGCCAACAAAATTTACGGGGGATAAAAACGATTATATTTAAATTTAATTACTGTTACTACCTAATTTGAGAAGGTAAGCCGTGTGTCATGATAAATATTTGTACATATATTTGTATTGAATTAGTAACGTACTAAAAATTTCATATTAGATCGGTATTAGGCTAAACGACTATTTATTACAAAGAGGTGTCACATTACACCACTTCAGTATGTATAGATGTATTTCGCAAACTGTGATGTCCTATGTAGACAAATAATTAATGTTTGCTACGATAACAATGCACCCTCAAGCGACCCTATTAGTGGACTTAAACCATTATTTACTTGATGAAACTCTCATATACAATTTCTTGTGCACCAGCAAAAAGAACAATTTTTTATATTAAGAGCAAAAAATTATCTACTTAAGACACGAGACCTTATATACTCAAAGACAATTGTTCATAAATTTTCGCATTTGGATTGTGCCTAATAAATTCCAAATTGTTAAAGGTGACATAATTGTGAAATTGCAAAGAATGGCTTGCGTATGCAAGACAGGTGCAATGCGCACCTGTCCAACAATGGCCTTGAAAGCCTTAATGGAGCAAACGCCACTCCACCACGCCATAAGGCTCCAACAGAAAGCAACGCTTTAAAGGATGTCAGCGGAAGGAGTTGGGGGCAATCAAATCCTCAGCCAAAAAGATGCCCAACGACTTCCAGGCGAACTTCCCCTATTGGTCCAACCTAGGGACGAAATGGCAGCCCAGCACATATTCGAGCGAAATTTGAGAGTTCATATGAGTAGTAAAAAGGAATGGACGTCACTAAATGACATCCAACCTATGAAACCGCACACCATAAAATGTTACACCGACGGATCACTCACCAATCAGGGTACATGATTTGGAGTGGTGGGCCCCCGGATATCTTATCTTGAATCCCTAGGAACGCAAATTAGCATATTTCAAGCTGAAGTTTGTGCGATAGGAAGATGTGCGGAGCTTAACTATGTACTTACATATCGGAATACGGATATATCCATCCTATCCGATAGTCAAGCAGCAATAAATGCCATTAGTGGGACGAAAACAACTTCAAAAGTAGTCCATGAAGCACGATCCAAACTTAACCAACTCGGGACAATCAATAGGCCCCTAATAGAAACTGAACCATATTGTGACATTTGAATACAATACGGCAGGGACTTAGAAACGAAGAAAGACCGAGGGAACTGCGAAGCTGGGCAGAGACACAAGGACTCCGACAAGCCAGATGTCTTTTGGGAGGCTATAATCAGAAGCAATTTAAGCAGCTTATAATTATGAGTAAAAGTAATCTTAGAATACTCACCAGTCTACTGACGGGACACTGTAGACTAAGAAATCACCTAGCCAAGATAGGTATAATTAGTAGCGGACTCTGATGGTTCTGTGAATGTGAGGAGGAATCCTCAATGCATATCCTAGCAGAGTGTGTCACCTTAGCTAGGAAGAGAAGCGACATCCGAGGGATGCATGTCATGATGAGCAATGACATAGTAGCCCTCAACCCAAATAAAATTCTAGCATTCGTGCAAGAGCTTGGGTTGATGGAGGAGCTTTAAGCCCAGAAAGGGGCACAATCAGGTCGCAGTGCACACACCCCCAACCTAATAATAATAATAATCTAGCCGATTCCGACTTATTAATTGACTCTCGCCAAAAGTCGGAAATATTTCAAAGTTTCATCACCAGAAATTGAAAAGTAAAGATATATTTTGTATAAAGAATGATGAATATGGCTGTAATGACTTGAATATTGATGCTGATAAAAAATTAAAAAAAAAAATTAATACAGATACGAGGGTGGTTTGATGAGTACCTGACCTACATAAGAAAAACGAAAATTTTTGGAAAAATTATTTTTTATTTTTCAATATAATCCCCTTTCAGCTCTACACATTTATTCCAGCGATGCTCCAACTTTTTTATCCCCTCTAAAAAATATGATTTCTGTAGATCCGCAAAATACGTCTCCGTAGTGGCAATAACCTCCTCGTTCGACCGAAATTTCTGCCCAGCGATTGACTTTTTCAAATTTGGGAACAAGAAAAAGTCGCAAGGGGCCAAATCCGGAGAATAAGGTGGATGGGGCAGCAGTTCGTAGCGTAATTCGACCAATTTGGCCTGGGCGACGCCGGAGGTGTGAGCGGGAGCGTTATCATGGTGGAAGAGCACTTTCTTCTTCACCAAATGGGGCCGTTTCTTCTTCAACTCGGCGTCAAATCTTCCCAATAGTTCGGCATAGTAGAGCCCTGTAATCGTTCTTCCCTTCTCTAGGTAATCTATGAGGATAATACCTTTCGAATCCCAGAAAACCGTGGCCATCACCTTTCCGGCCGATGGAACAGTTTTCGCCTTCTTCGGGGCAGATTCGCCAGGTGAAGTCCACTGTTTCGACTGTTCTTTGGTCTCTGGTGTGTACCAGTGAATCCATGTTTCGTCAACAGTCACGAATCGACGCAAAAATTCCTTCGGATTACGCTTTAACAGCGCCAAACCATGCTCCGAAGTGGTCACGCGGTTGCGCTTATTGTCTGGTGTGAGCAAACGCGGCACCCATCGCGCCGATAGCTTTCTCATACCCAATATTTCATGTAGGACATGAAACACTCGTTCTGTTGAGATGCCTACTGTCTCAGCTAACTCGCGCACCTTCAACCGGCGGTCTGACAATACCAGATCATGTATTTTCTTCACTTTATCCTCCGTGGTTGCTGTTTTCGGGCCACCTGGTCGTGGCTCATCAAAAACGGACGTGCGACCACGTTGAAACTCACTAAACCAATTTTTGACAGTGGTCATCGAAGGAGCAGAGTCACCGTACACAGTATCCAAGCGTTCTTTGATTTCACTGCGTGATTTCCCCTCCAAAAAGAAGAATCGAATCACCGACCGATATTGCTCTTTTTCCATTTTTCTAAAATGCGTGGACACGACTGCTTTGACACGTGGTGAAAACAAAACTAAAAGTCCGATTTGACTGAAATTTTCACTGTGGCTGTTTAGGTTTATGTACTATACGATAGTCACGTCATATTGCAATAGTGGCGCCATCTGGCGTCAAGGTCAGGTACTCATCAAACCACCCTCGTATATAGTGTTATAGTCAACTCAGGACAAAGTTATCATATCCTCTGCAAATATATCATTTAGCGCTTTTATCTAATATGCGACAGCCTCAGCTTGATCCGTGTAATATCTAAATGCATATTATTGCATATACATATATTGATCAGGATCAACAGCCGAGTCGATATAGCCATGTCCGCCTGTCCGTCCGTCTATATAAACTCGTGAATCTCAGAGACTATAAGAGCTAGAGAAAAAATTTGGAATTTAGGTTCTCGTATACCAGGGGCAGATAAAGTTTCCTTTTTTATCGATAACTGCCTTAATTTCTCGAATATCGATACATTTCGATTCTCAAGAGTAAAAAATTCTACAATTTTAAAGGCAGAATTTTAATTAATACAGAATATACATATGCATATTATGGTTTTACTACCCAAATTTCATCAAAATCGGCTTAGAAACACCCATGTTAAGGTCGAAAATATAATCTCATATTGATCTCATTTCCATCAGCTCCCATACATATGTATTTTTACTCTTTAGCCCCTGTACGTGCCAAAAAAAAGAGTGCACTTGCAGAACTGCTCACGTTTGAGTGCAAATCATCTTAAAGGGAAATTTGCCAATAAAACTAGGATATATTTAACAGCTGGGTTCATGGTATATTGAAGTCGAGCTCTCTCGACTTATTCTTTATTGTTTGCCACTTGCTATATTAAATTGCACTTAAATGTCAAAAATTTCCATTTCAAAATTTCAATTCTTCTCGTACATCGAATGTTTTCTTTTGGGTTATGCTGATTAGTGTTAACATTTAGCCTAACTAGAATAATAACTTAACCAACAGCAACCACACTAGTCATACAAACAATAAACAACACAAACAACCTTGACAAGCCAACTCTCCATCAACTTTTGCACTTGAATTTGATTTCTTTCCAAATATTTTCCACTCTATTTGTTTTTTAGTGCGTGTTATTCATCTGGTACGTCTCTATACCCCCACACACGTGGCTGAATAAAATATAATAACACATCTATGTGTCTGTGTATCTGGGATTAACAAGAAACGATATGCTAAATATATAACTCATACAAACAAATTGCGAGCACATTTCGTAGATTATTATTTTATAATAAATTGTGAATATTATTCTTTAATGGATAGTCTATTTTTTGCCAGCGCTAAAATTACTAGCAACTACAAAAAAAGCAAATAGTTTACAAATTATTTTTAATTTCGTTTTCTTCTTCTTTGCTGCAGTAGGAACAACTGAGGCGAAAATCAAATGAAATGCAAACATCTGCAGAATTATTCAAATTTATTTGCTCGCCAACATATCAAAAAAAAAAAAGAAAAATCAACTGCAAAAACTTCCATTCACGTGAAATATGTTAAATAATTGTACGTTGTACGTTATTTGTTTCTTTTTTTTTTTTAATTGTGCTCTGCCTTCGTGCTGTGTGAAGGCCCATGAAAACAGAGAAATTAGTCATTCGTGGCATTGGCCAGCAAATTGTAAACTGAAATATAGCGGGAAAACACCAAAATTGCTGCTGGCCGAAAAAAAATCTATGCAAAAAACAAGAGAGAACGTTGCAGTTTGACGTAACCGACTGCGAAATACTATGATACCATAAGTTGTGTGCAGCCAAGAAATACTGTCCAGGTTTGCCTTTCATATTGAGGTAGATATATGATAGTAACCCTTCTTCGAAGTGGGCGTGGTTGAAAACAAATAATTGAAAAGGGGCCCAATAATCATCCTTCCAAGTTTGGTAACTGTATTTCTTAAATTGCGGATTATAGTAGAATTTATCGAGTTTTGGGGGCGGGAGTGGGCGTGGTCCAAAATTGTTTGAATAGATTTTTTAAGGCTGTTACTATCATTATACCTTTAAAATTTGGTGACTTGAGCTGTAAAATTGCGTAAGATATATGTTCTAAAATTTGGTGACTAGCTTACAAATTATAGAAGATATGCGCATTTCAGATTTAAGGTTCTTAAATGCGACTATCAGTAATAACCTACCAACTCAAAAACTGAGGAAGATGTAGCCATTCAAAAGTTGTAGTTGCAGGGGGCTGGGGGCGTCGGACGTCGCCAACAACCTACCTAGGCGGACATACAGCATGACGGACATTGCACAAAACCTAAATACTATTATACCTTCGGTATCATAGTATAAAAATAATGGTACAACACGGCAAATTATATTGTTGTACCTTCATAAAGTGGAAACTCAAAGAGAATGGTCGGTGGCTGCTTAGTTGTATTCTTATGATCGATTTGAGAACCAATCCTTACCAAATTCCTAGGAGCCACGATTACTGTTGAACAAGAAAGAATACTATATTTAAAGTCAATGTTGACGCTATCAGCTTTTGGATAGTTCTTTTCCGAATAAATAAGTACACGAAATGGAAATACGTATTTGCACAACGTTATAAATTTTATTATTCACAACAGTATTTTGAATTGTTTGACTGGTTACCACTGCTTCTTTTCAACTAACGATTGATGCGCGAAATAAAGATTTGAAGTCCATTGCTAAATCTTCTCAACAACGAGATTAACTAATTAAGCCGATCGATCTGTTAGAGGTTTGCGAACAAACTTCAACTATCAATCATCAACTGCTAGAATGATGTGTAAACTCACTAGTTGCAACAGCCGGCGGATCAGCGAGCGCCATTTGTAAAGAGAAAGAGAGAGCGCTGCACAAGAGAGCGCGGTATCATGAGAGCGCTGTTAACGCTGGCAAAGCAGGGCTCCAACTTCAAGTGTTTAAATATATTACTGCTACCGCCAATATGAATGATTTTTGTAAAAATAATATAATACTTTTATTTACGATGTACAGTGTCTACCAGCTTATTTGGAACAGTGTCAAGCAAAAATTTCAATTGCCTACCATAAACTCATTATTTATTATTTTTAAAAAATTCCAAAGACCGCAGGTACATACAGTGTCTACAAGCGAATTAAAAGCAGCGTCAAGCAAAAAATTTAATTGCCTGCCATAAACTCATTATTCAATATTTTTCAAAAACTCCAAAGACCGATGGCAGGTACATATATTTACCACCAAAATTAATATATGACCCTCATAAAATGGGATTTCCCCACCCGCTAGGTCGGGTTATGTAAAAAAGTACCTAATTTTATGATTCCAGCCTATTTGGAAGAGTTACATTATGGACACCTGTGTGCCATAAGACCCGGATTTTTTCGTCAGGTTGAATATTTTCGGAATAAATAGACCAATCCTCCGTAATCAGTTTAGATTTTTCCTGAATTTCGGGTGCAACAAGCCATCAAGGACTATGGGCAAACGGACTACCATTGATCAACGGAAAATCATCCTGGAACACTTTAAAATAGGATATTCATATCGAAAAATAGCTGAAATGGTCAACCTAAACACCTCAACTGTATTCTACATCATTTGGAGTTTCGTCGACGAAAATTGGATGGAGGGCAATGGCGGAATAGCACCAAACCCGATTTTTACCGAGCAGAACGTGCCGATGATCATCCAGAAAATATGCGGAAATCTTAAGCTATCGGTTCAAAAACTGACTCAACAGGTGTGGGATGAAATAAGGAAAACGTTTAGTGTGGGAACTGTGCTCCAAGTTCGGCTCAACTATGACTTGAAGGCCTGAGAACCACGGAAAACGCAATTTATAAAGGCAATAAATAGAGGGTCTAGGATGACGTTCGCCAAAATCCACTTGGACACGGATATTTAGTTCTGGAAAACAGTCATATTTGAATATGAGTAACTCTTTGGCCTGGACGGACGGAATTGTGTGGCGACAACCCAACACTGAGGTGGATCCCAAACACTTAAAGGCAACAGTCAAGCACGGCGGAGGAAGTGTCATGGTATAGGCATCTATCTCGGCAGCCACTGTCGGAAATTTTGTGTTCATTGAAACAACAATGGACAAATATGTGTACTTTGATATACTAAAGGAAAATTTACTCCAAAGTGCCGAGAAACTGGGAATCCCACGTACTTTCCGGTTCTACCAGGACAACGACCCCAAGCATAAGTCCGGAATAGTACAGTCCTGGCTTATCTGGAACTGCCCCCACGTGATAATTCCACCCGCCCAGCCTTCATATTTAAATATTCTTGAAAGTTTGTGGGCTCTGCTAGAAAATAACACCCGGAACCCCATATCCAGCAAACAAGATCTTAAAAATGCTCTGCTGGAGGAGCGGAGCAAGATTAGCCCAGAAACTATACGGAAAGGATATCATACTAAGTATTAACATCCTTATTTAAACTTTTATACGCCAAATACATGTATGTACATGCATGAAATATACAAAATTTGCAGAACGTTTCACAGGGAACGTTTCGCAGGGAAAACAGTATATAAAATTATGTATCTAAGTTACCTTGGACCCGAAAAGGCAATAAATCCCAATGACTGTACTTGTTCCGGTTTTTATTGTGAAAAGAGGTAACCATTATATGTGGTGTACATTGTTTGCAATATGCTTAGGTGAAAGGCCAACAATCTGATTAATTTCGGAGACACATGAAAATAGAAACTGAATTAACTGAACACACGTCGGCATACATAATGCCTGAGGAGGGTGTGGAGGTGTTGTTATAAATTAATTTACTATTTATGGGAAATGGTACGCGAAGAATATAAAGAATTTGCGATAATTTTCTTTGTTGGTTTTTAAATTTTGTTGGCGCTGTATGCATAAATCTCTCTAAAATTTGTCACCTGGTCGTCATCGAATAATTTGTTAATTCATTCGGTTGAGGCGCGAATTGCTGGACAGAATCAAGTAGGCCGCATCATCGACTCAAAGGTGTCTGTCAAATATTCATCCCCACATGTATGTGTGGGTGTGAGTGTGTGTGTGACTTGTATATGCATGAATTGCTAAAGTTTTTTTTTCGTGTTAAATGCGTAAATAAATCGCTCAACGGCTCTTGGCCGACCCGTACAATAGGCAAGCATCAGAAAAAGGCAATGTCATGTTGTTGTTGTAATTGCGCCCAAGTGATTTTATGACTTACAATATACACACAAATATACATATGTATGTACGAACGTATATGATTTCGCTTAGTCTTTGTTTTTTGTACAAAAATTGAAAATGTGCAAACTGACAGCTCGACACTCGATTTGTATGCCTTATACGTAAAGACTGACCTAGAAACAAAATAAAAATCAGAGAGCAGAACTTTATATAATGGTCAGAATGCCCGACCATTCCCCACCCACACCCCAATCTTCACTAATATACTTAAACACTTTGCAAAACTATTTGCGTTGTTAAGGCGACAATCGATGGATGTGCTCCGTATTCAAACTTTGGGTATGTCGATCGTCATTGTTGAGTCATTTGCACGAATTTATTTGTCTTCTTTTGCTTCTACTTTGCTTTCCTTGACATGATTGGAAATTGCAAAAAGGACACAATGTTGTATACCAAAATCTTTCATTAAATTGAAATGAAATTGCGGTCAATATTAGTTCTCTCTTTTTCAGCCTATAGCAATGTCCAACTTCAGTTGAATAGAGGGTTAAAGACAATACAAAAATTTTCCATTGTAGCAGTTGGATGATTGTCCCGAAAGATTCTTTAAAGTGATGGAGCGTGTTGTTAAACGCACAACTAATGAGATTTTAAAGATTTAATAATAAAAAATAACGTTTTATAATAATAAAATAAAACTATAATAAAACTGTGTGTCAATGAAATTTTTATCATCCATAATTTTTAAACTAACCACAGCTGCAACACATGAAATTTAAGTATACATGTACATATGTATATTATGAAATATAGAAAATCGCCATAAAAAGCAAAAAGGTTTTTTTGTTTAGTTTTGTTAAATGTAGCACTAGTTCCAAAAGTTGTCAATCTAATTCTCGTATATAAAATATCTGGAAATTTACTCGCAAATCAAATTTACTTAAGTCTTTAAGTGACAGAGTATTCTGCAACCGGCAACGACTGCAAAGTTCTTATTTGCTCGATTTTAACTTTCGTACTTTTGACCAAAGATTGTTATTTTCTTTAAAAAATTGCATCGCGTATAGAAATATCTCAAAAGGTATGATTACTATATGCTAAGTTATTGATGTAAATGCATCCAATTGTTGGTTCCAATATTTGCTATACAATTTTACCAAATCAACTTAGTTCACTTAGTTATGTGTATGTAAGCAGCTACGACTTGGTTGAGCTTAATGCTGTCATTTGAAGTTGCTATAAATAGTAGTATTTTAATTTGCAGACGCACCGAGCCAAAAAGTAGGCAAGCAACTGAAAAGGCCATCAACGGCCACAATTAAATTACCGCTTGTCCCAGGCTTAATGAGCGCCTGGCGTGATTTCCTGTGTGTACCAGTGTATGTGTGAGTTTTTTGGATATCACTGTCTCTCTGTCTGGTTTTTGGTCAAAATTAAAACGTAAACATCCGCACCGGCCGTGCCTAGTTCCTGGTATCATTAAGAAGAAATTCGCCTAATACAAAATCATGTATTTTGGCTCCTGGATGGCTCAGATATATATGTATGTGTCGTCTGTGCTACTGTGTATTTAATTGCCTTTTCCTTTCTTTATTTACTTTTACCGAACAACTTAATTTGTTGTAAAATGTGACTTGCCCATTTAACAAAGTGAATTTTTTTACGATATGCGAATCGATAAAGCTGCGCAATTTACAAAAGCAACACCGTCGCCTTAGCAATTGGCGCAGACAATATATAGCTAATTCAAATGATTTATAGGTCGATTCCCTCTATATAATGATAGTCTCACACAGCCCCCGCTTCCCTTATCATCCATTTAACGTTATATGGAACATGTGCTTTTGATATTAGAAATATGGTTAAAAATCCACAAACCACAAAATATAAACTTCATGCTGACGGCTATTGAAATAGGAACATAAGCCATATAAATGTTCTTGCTCAAAAGCCCAAAGAGCTAAAGCAATTAAAAGTTTAGCACGACTGTTGCACAAGACGCCTTTTTTTGTTTTAAGTTGTAAGTCCTCGAAAATGCAGCAATGCTGTTTTTTATTTCCTTAAAATAGTTCTGTTAACTGTTTTTTTTTTAACAAAATGAACGCGCGTTTCTCCGACACCCTTAGAGATAGAGACTTGAAATTTGGAACGTATACTGGAAAGTACCCTCAAAAGTTAAATTGTCTTGGAGGTCCTTCAAAGATCGGCAATTGCCACGCACATCTCCGACGCCCCCATCACCTCCGCCCCAAATGGCTATATCTTCCGCAGTTTTTTAGTAGGAAACGTCAAATTTGGTAGGTATATTACTGGTAGTCGCCTTTAAGAACTGATAAAAAACTGTGTTGCCACGCCCACACCTGTGCCTACAATCGACAAATCCGATTGTAAGTCGATAACTCCGAAAATTTTATAGATAGAGTAACCAAACTTGGAAGGTAATTTGCTGGTAACCTCCTCTATTGGCATACCAATTTTCGGACCATACCAACAACCGCCGGCCCCAGGAACTTCGTCCCTATAAATTTAAAATACGCATATCTTCCGTAATTTGCAAGCTAGAGTCGCAAATTTTTGAAGGTATGTTACTGGTAACTCTCCCAAAGACCAATACAAAAAATTGGATGGCCACGCCCACTCTACCTACCTAAACCGACACACCTGTTGGTGTAAATCGATAAGCCCATATATCTCACGCAATTTCAAAACTTAAGTCACCAAATTTGAAAGGTATATTGCTAGTAACACCCTTCATAACTGTGGAAAAACAACTTTGGACGACACCCAATCCCGCCCACAAAAAAACGCAATTTAAGACCTACAGTTACCAAACTTAGAAGGTATATCACTAAGATCGAACTCCAAAATTTTTTGGGCTACGCCCACTCCCGCCACCAAAACGGATAAACGCCCATATCCCGCGCAATTCAAGTTAGTTAGTTACCAAACTGGGTAGGAAGATTATTAGGAAACTTCTCTATAATTTTTTTGGGTAACGCCTACTCCCGGCCCTAAAATCTCGAAAAGCCTATATCTCCGGAATTTAAGAGTGAAAGTAGCTTATACAATTTTTTGTGTCTGCTCTCCCCGTGTAATTCTGCTCACCGTCTTTGCAAATATATGCAAATCGTATACATATTTATTAGTAGAGAATTAACAGAATGTGTTCCGATTCAAAAAGGCAATCTTGGACAGTATTTCTTGACTGCACACAAATTATGGTATAATAGTATTCCGCTGTCGATTACGTCCGACTGCAACGTTCTATCTTGTTTTTTATTAATCTTTTGTTTTTAAAGTGAGGTTAAAATGTGAAATCTGACTAAAGGCAGTGCTAATAATATTAATATTATAAGTAGAAACTACATGAAAATAAATTTAACAAGTAAGACGCTGTAGTCGAGTTGGCTCGACTACGATATACACTTAACCCAGTTGTTAAATATATTCTAGATTTATTGAAAAATTTCCCTTTAAGATGATTTGCACTCAAATGTTCAGTTCTGCAAGTGCATTTCTTACAGAGTATTTTAACTCACAAGCCCGAACTGACCCGAACTGACTAGCTACAAATATACATACAGACATACATACGTACACGAAACAGTACTTATCGGGGCTCTGTAGAATACACACAAATATATTGACGATAGCGTCGATTATCATGCCATCTCTTTCTCACACAAGCGCTCGCCTATTTATGCAAACAGAAAATGCTTGGGGCTGCTGACAGCAAGAAGATCAATATGAAAATATATTTTCGACTATAACTTTGGTGTTTCTTATACGATCTTAATGCAATTTTGGCAATTGATCAATAATATGTAAAATCATATTATGTAAAAATTAGAAGCCTAAATTGTGGAATTAATTGCTATCGGAATGCATCGATAATTCAGAAACTGAAGCAGTTAACGATAAAATAATGCAAACTTGATCTGCGCCTGGTACACGAGAACTTATATTCCAAATTTGAAGCCGCTAGCGCTAATAGTCTCTGAGATCCGGACAGCGCTATATCGACTCGGCTGTTAATCCTGATCAAGACTATATATACTTTATGGGGTTGGAGATGCTTCCTTCTGACTGTTACATACATTTGCACAAAACCATTATACCCTTTTTACCCATTTTTAATGGGTTAAGGGTATAATAATGTGTCAAGCCTCCAGATTTGTTTATAACAAGAAAACTTGATTGAACATCGATTCAACAACTTTTTAGAACTTAAATAGTGGGAATTAAGACAATTCCTTAACGACAGCCTTGCACATGCCTACAGATTTTAAATTATAATGGATGTCGATATATGTAAATAACTATTTTGGGATATTAGCAATTCTTATGTCCCTTTTCCAAGTCGGATTAGCTCAGATATGGTGAATTGCTAAGGGCCTTATTCCATTTAAGGCAATAACATATAGCAACAGATGGACGACAAGATATTAAAAGGTTCACTCTCTATTTTTATTGGATTGTCATTATAGAATGACTAAAGCTAAGTAAGACACAGCCAAGACACTCGTGTGTGACTTGGCCAAAAGTGTTGTCCGGAAATTTACAATTACCGGTGCTAATGAGCGTGACTGCACTTGGTTGGAAGCATCGCCGGCGATGCAGTCATGGATGAATATTGCCTGCATTGAGAAGACCAATAAACGACGAGGTCATTGGCAAAAATTGTAAATGTTTAGACCAAACTTTTTAAAATTGTCTAAATGCCTAGATACACAAACAAAAACACACACAGACATTAGCGGTTAGGCTTGTGGCTGCGGTTAATAACACCTAGTGCATCCAGCCCCAGTCCAGCGTGCTGGAAATAAATATGAAATGTAACATTTGTAAAACGATTTAACGATTTAATTCGTGGGCGTTGGACAGGCGGCAGTTATGGCAGTTACAGCCGACACTTAAATTATCATGTACATGTTTTTATGTTTTAATTATGATTTTTTTTTTTTGCACTGCCATATTATTTTTACTATTTGCACTGCCATAAATTTACTCGCCTGAACTAATAAGCGAGCGCAAAAGAAACAAAACCAAGTAATGACCTGTCGAGTTCCATAACAAGTTTCTACATTGTTGTTTGCTGGCATTTGCATATTTGTTATTATTTTTTTATTTTTTTTTTTTCAAAAATATACTTATTATTTGTGGAGCGTTTCGTGTGTGTGATCAATCGATCGATGTTGAAATGTTAAATGAACTGCTTACTAATCCGCCCACGCCGCAATAGATGGAGAGCGAGACGAGCAGTCCGATGTGATTCAAAGCTGACTTCCACTTGAGTGACTGCCAACAGGCCTTTTTGCGACTCCAAAGGCCACCACCATTCTCCACGGCATCAACACGTCGATCCAAATGCTTCAGCTTCTCCAGCAGCTCAGTGTTGGCCTCATCCTGCGATTCATAGTCGGCAGGCGACAGGGCTTTGGCGGGCATATCTTATAATTTTCACTTTCGCGTCTCTCGTCTGGATTGGTGTTCAGACAACAATTAAATTAGCGGGCGACCTGCGCCCCCTACTTAAGCTGCCACGGTGCATTGCAACGAATCTCAATGATTATCAAATAAATCACGATTAATTTAAACATGCTCGCACTTTAAGTCTAAATTCGCGCCAAAAAAAAAATATATATATATACAATGTTGCGTCTCAAATGCGTCCGAACACAACCAGCGCACAGCCAAGAGAGCTGAAAATAAAAAACAACCGTTCTCAACGACGGCCAACGAGGCGTATGAGCAATGGTAACAGCAATAACACCAACAGCGACAACAGTACGCATTTAGCAGAATTTTCGACAGGAACAGTGCCATTTTGAGTACAACAGCATTTTAAAAATTACAGTGAACATTATAAGCCGTTGCTTTCAGTACCAAATCCGTATAAAATCTTTAACAGGCCACACAGGACACACAAATTCAGTTAAAATTCCTGGATTTAACATCAAAATTTTAATTTATTGCAAATATATTTTTTAATTCAATGTTACTTCAAGTTTCAGATGGGTGTAAAATCTATTTTGGGTACTTTTATTTAATTCCTCAGAAATTTCGCATGTCCGTTATGGATATTTTACAAGTAATGTAGACACTTATTTAATACTACTGATTCTTGAATAATAATTAAATTTGTATTTAAAATATCTATTGAGAATAACTTAAAAATTATAACTTTTTACTTTTACGGACGTATGTTATTCCCTTTTCAGAAATCAATAGAACATTTTTATTTGTGAAGCTCATACATACTGGGTACTGTATGTCATGTTCTTGTTGGCTGGTAACACCCGAGATGCAGGATATAACTAAACTGACTACGGAGGTTTGATCTATTAAAACTGAAAATATTCAACCTGACGAAAAAAATCCGGGTTTTATGGCACCCAGATGACCAGGTGAACTTTTTTACATGGCTCGACGTAGCAGGTGGGTAAATCCCAGTTTATTAGGCTCATATATTAATTTTGGTGGTCAATGTAAGTACCTGCCGTCAGGGTTTGAAATTTTTGAAAAATAATGAATAATGAGTTTATGTCAGGCAATTCAAATTTTAGCTTGACACTGCTCCAAATAAGCATTGACTCACTATAGATACTTCGAGAGTTCCCTCCACACTTTCAATGACCACAACTTTATCAAAATTCAACCAATTCCATCATAATTAAAAATAGAGTTTTGGATTCTATTTCGTTCCTCAATTGAATTGGTATTTAATTTAATTGAATGGTATTTAGACACTTAAATTTTTTTTATTTCCACTTCCAAAACTTTTTTACAATTATTACATAAATTTTTTTTTTCTACCATACAATTAGATTTACAGCTATTTCTGTTTTTGATTTGTGTGTGTGTAGGTCTGCAATTGGTTGTATGTATGTCTGATAATGGCCTTGTCCACATACATATATTATCTGCACATAGGTTACATGTGTGGGTCTTGCTTAATTTGAGGAAAATGTAACAGATCGCGTAACTGGAAGAGTTGTCGATGGAAGTTGTAATTCAAGTTTGTATCTTAAATTGTTTACCATTGAAAGTAAAAAATCATTTAAATTTCATGCACATAGGATATTTATTACTAAAATACATCAGTTATATTTACAGCTAATTAAAAATTCAGTTAGAGTTGATTTTGTGTTTGTTTGTGTTGGGTGTCTGATTGTGTGTATGCTAAATAAGCATATTTTTAACATGCATAAGCTCCTAAAATATTAAAATGTACGTCGTAATTATGTATGCTAGACAAAAAAAGAAAAAAAATTTATTCGCTTGTTATTGTGAAGCTTGAGCTGGTGTTATATTCAAATTTAAAAATCTCTTCAGAATTACAGTATATTTGGTAACCATGCTCAATGGATGGAACAGATTATCCGAGAACTCATGTGATTAGAGTTGTTTATGAAACCGAATATACAAGGGCGAATATGTAGTTCGATAAATGTACAAACTATATTTATATAAACAATCAATAGAAGACTATATACATATATATATATATTATATAGATATTATATATACAGTGTCTCGAAGGTCAATTCGAGCAGTGCCTAGCAAAAAAATTTAATTGCCTGTCATAAACTCATTATTCAATATTTTTCAAAAATTCCAAAGAACCATGTCAGGTACATTTATTAATCACAAAAATTAATATATGACCCTAATCAACTGTGGTTTTTCCACCTGCTAGGTAGGGTTATTGAAGAGAGTACCTCTGTTTATCATTGAAACATGTTTCGAACAGTTACATTATAGACACCTGGATGCCATAAAACCCGGATTTTTTAGCTAAAGTTGAATATTTTCGGTATAAAAAGACTAATCCTCCGTAGTTAGTTTAGTTATATCTTGCATCTCGGAAGCAACAAGCCAACAAAGACTATGTGCGAATGGACTACAATTGATCAACGGAAACTCATCCTGGAACACTTAAAAATCGGATATTCATATCGAAAAATAGCTAAAATGGTCAATCTAAACACCTCAACTGTATTCTACTTCAACTGTAGTTTCGTCGACGAAAATTGGACAGAGGACAAGGGTGGAATGGCACCAAACCCGATTGTCACCGAGCAGGACGAGCCGAGGATTAAGAAAATGAGGGGAAATCGTAAGCTATCGGTTCAAAAACTGATTCAATAGGTGCAGGATGAAGTAAGGAGAAAGTTCAGTGTGGGAACTGTGCTCCAAGCTCTGCGCAACCATGACTTAAATGCCCGAGAAAAACGGAAAAAGAAATTTATAAGCGAAAAAAATATAGGGTCTGGGATGACGTTCGTCAAAATCCACTTGTACAAGGATTTGGAGTTCTGGAACAGTCATATTTGAATAAGAGTACAAATTCAACATTTTTGACCCGGACAGATGGAATTATGTGTGGCGACAACCCAATACTGAGGTGAATCCCAAACACTTAAGGGCAACAGTCAAGCACGGCGGAGGAAGTGTCATGGTATAGGCATCTATCTCGGCAGCCGGTGTCGGAAATTGTGTGATTATTGAAACAACAATGGACAAGAATGTGTACTTTGACATACTTAAGGAAAATTCACTCCAAAATGCTGATAAGCTAGAATCCGACGTACTTTCCGGTTTTACCAGGACAACGACCCCAAGCATAAGCCCGGAATAGTACAGTCGTGCATTACATCGAACCCCTCACATTATAATTCCACCGACCTAGTCTACAGATTTAAATGTTATTGAAAATTTGTGGGCTCTGGTGGAAAATAAAATTCGAAATCACAGCATATTCAGTAAACAAGATCTCAAAAATGCTCTGCTGGAGGAGTGGAGCAAGATCAGCCCAGAAACTACCCGGAAGCTGGTATCTTCCATGAAAAATAGGTTAAGCGAAATTGTTAAGGCTAAAGGATATCATAAAGTATTAACATCCTTATTTAAGCTTTTATACGCCAAATATGTAACTTTTTTAAGACTGCCTGAATTCAGCTTCAATATTTATTTTGGATAGGTTTTCAGTTTTTGACCAATTTTAATTAATTAATATTTTAATAACAACTAAATTTCCTTTTCAAATGTGATATAACATTAAACAAATTGGCGTTTAAGCATTTTGCGTTCTTTTCTTTGTTTAAACTTTATAGCACTTTAAATTTTTTGCTAGGTACTGCTCGAATCGACCTTCGAGACGCTGTATATATGTATAGTATCAACAGCAGATGTATGTATATTTATAATATATTTATCTACCGATACTTTTAACAAAAAGATTTTAAATAATAATACGTATGTGTAAGAAAAACATTTCCCGCTGAAACAGATTTTAAATGGTAGGTAATGAAGCAAACAAGAAAATAACAACAAATAAATATTTATATTAAAATTGTGTTTTTGTTGTTACTGATGGTTCAAATTGTCCAAGTATCCTTTTAAAAATGCCGCCAAGGATTCGCATCTTCCTGATGGGAAAAATAAATTTATCAGTAATTCACAACAAAGAATTTCAATATTCATTCACACAAAGAGAACATCGCTTAGAGCGAGACAGAGAATCGGGAGCTACAAATAACCTTTTAGAGATGCGTCCATATTTTTCTTTGTCGTAGACTGTTTTGGATTTGAACACTGAAATTATACCGTCCAAGGTACCACCGAAATCGCATGACGGCCGTCGAATTCTGGCAAATTTAAGAAAACAATACAAAATTACTAGATAATCATAAATAGTGCTTTAGTCGAAAGTGACTGACATATATAGATACATATAAAAAGATTTGAACAGCAGATGCAATGCTTCGCCCTTCAACAAAATTAATTTATAATCAGATATCAGCAAATTTGATATCAGTCAATTATTTGCTTTTTTTTTCCTTAAATATATCCAAAGTAGATATAATAGACTCGTGATACAATCGGGCTGTGTTTAAGATAAACGGATATCATACGCACCCCCACAAGCAAAGTTCACCAATCGGTGAGCCACATATGTAGCTGTTGTTGTTGGATGTAGTGCTGGTGGTGGTGATGGTGTTAGTGGTGATGGTCGATTCGGTTGTCGTTGCGGTGGTGGTGCTGGCTCAGTTGCCGCTAGCTGAGCTGTTAAGTGTGTTAGGTGCAACAGGCGGTGTTGAATCGTTGCAGGGTGTTGATGGCGTACTGATTTGACGTAACGGTGAGGCGGGCGACGGTATGCGGTCTACAATATGCAATGCCCTGCGGTTGCGAACTGTTTCGATGGCCGAATTGAAACTGTAATCTGAATCGGGGGATTCTAAGCGGCACAGCAGCTCCGGTGTGGTTTGGCGCGATGCAGGAGTGTACAGATCACGGACATCTTGGTCAGATGTTTGTATCTCCAATATGTCATCAGAAAATGTCACATTTTCTACAATGGCGAGCGCGAATGGAGATACTGCTCTGAACTCAATGTGTCCACGCACAGTTGCCGGCTTTTTCAGCTCCGGCGTCGGCTCTGGATCCACAGCATTTAGTAAAGGTTCAACAGGTTGCGGTTTTAGATCTAGTTGCCTACCCATGTTCTCTGCTGGCTCCTGTTTCTTCTTAGGTGCAGATTGTTTCTCCTTGGTTGATAACTTTTGCTCCTTAGCTGACGACTTTTGCTCCTGAATTGTCGATTTTGACTCTTTAGTTGACAAGTTTCGCTCCGTAGATGAAGATTTTGGCTTCTTAGCGGCTGGCTCATCTTTCATTGTATTAGCTATTGTAGACTCTTTAGTGTCCTCCTCCTCATCGCTCACTGTGGTGGTCGAGGAGAACCGTTTCAAGGAATTTGAAATACGAGCGCGACGCACATCGTCCGCTTTTTCACTGGACACATCATTTGGTACTGTAGGAAACAGACTTGCTTTAGTGTGGACAGGCGGAACTTTGGACAACGCTTGAATCTTACCGATATACTCCTCACCAGGGTCGTTGTTAGCAGGCTCATCTTGACTGTCCTCGATGCGCAGATTGGCCAAGCCAGAAACTGGAACGTATGTGGACATACGTCTTTGCAATTTGGATGGCCTCCCTCCGTTAAAGGAGGATGGCTCACCCCGCTTGTTATGCGATAATTTAATGCGACTGGACTCCAGTGACATATTGTGCCCAAGATTAATGTCCTCAAGAACATTACCAATGGAATCGACTCGCTGCAGACGCGTCGGCACTGAATAGCACTTGTCGCCACCAGACGTCGATGAAGATTTGTGCGGCTTGCTGCCCAATATCTCGACTGCTTCGCTGAACGAAACACACTTGTTATTTATACGCTTCGGCAACGAGCTGGTCAAGTCCCTTAAGCGCTTCACCTTTACCACACAATTGAAGAAGCGGGCACCATAGCGATGCACCATTTTTCTGCGAACAAATGGTGGTCGGATGTTTTTTGGGCTGCGAATAAGATTTGGCGGTGGTGTGTGGACTCGGCCTGATGGCTTGGAATTATTGTGCGGCCCGGTCAAGTTCATGTTAATGTTCCTGCTGTTAGGCTTCGGTAATTTTTTCGCCGTTAAAGCTTTTGCAGACTTGCGAGACCAACCGCGTTTTTTTGTTTTTTTTTGGGATAAGGTTGCTGTTAGACGGTCAATCTTTGATTGAGTCAAGCGATTGATACGCACAATGCACGGTTTGATGCGAAAAGTGCCGATCTGTTGTTGATGATTTGAAGGCAACGGCAATTCTGCAAACATTTTTTGTTGAGCCTTCGTCTTGAACGGCATTGGCTGCGGTTGGTCATCCTCACCCGCTTTATCGGCATAATCGGTACCATTCCCATCATTCCCGTCATTGACATCGTCGTCGTCGTTACCATCGTCAATATCGTTGAAATCAATCAAATTAGTTTCATTTGTGTTGGAATTGGCATTTTTACCCAGGCGCAATTTCATCTTTACGTCTGTTATCAAAATTCGTACTAAATATCTTTGCTGCTTCTGCGTTTCTAATTTTTTTGACTCACCCTGGCACACCGACGGTTGTGTACCTCCAATCTCAATATCATTGTCTGTAAACTCTGCAATCATATTTATGATTCAATTATTTGAACTGTTCGGTCGCGTTTTTTAACAAGCATACCTGTTCCCTCAGCTGAGGCCAGCAACAAGCATTTCGCCCTCGGATCAGTTTGAGATCCATTAGCATTCTGCTTTGTGGGTGTTCTCCCCTGACCACTGCCTGAACATTCCCGTACAGTCTTTGGTGGCGGTGCATTTCGCACAATATCAAACAGATCCATTTTGTGTGCTGTGTCTGTGTGGGTGCTGTGTGTATTGCTCTCCGTGTGCAGCAAGGGAATACGCCAAACTCACAATAACAAATGCTAAATAATTGATGAATAAGTCTTGACTATACGCTTTTGCCGTCGAGAGTATTTTCAACTTACCTCAGCAGCACAATTAACTTTGACAAAAAAAGACAAGCAAAATAAAAATCACGAGTTTCAACTTTACTATAGTGCCAGCGACGAGGTTGAATTGTGAAATACAATTACCCAATTACATCCACACGAACATAGATATAAGCCTAACGATTTATACCAAAATTAAAGCTTTTCTAAGCACTCACCAGTCAAAACAATTGTCTTAAGAAAATTGATGGTGAATAACAAAAGCAAACCTCTACTACATCGCATGCACAACGACGCCGTTTAGTAGTGATGTGAAATTAACCATCGATACTTTATTTTAAGCTGCTCGATTTTTCGGAATTAACTCGATAATAATTTTTGACTCGGCAATTAACACCTATAAAATGACTAACCACTGTCAACCTAAAAGGAAAAAATTTAGCCCGAATTCAGACTTTATCTTCTGACAGGGACGCCGTTCAGCAGAGTAATAAGTCTAGCCATCGAAAAATCGATATACATATGTTCTTATCGGTATTACCTCGATACCTCACGAAAAACCAGTTGTTAATCAAACGAAATACGGCATATCCTTCAAATTAAGGTCTATATAAATAATATTGTATATACAGTGACGACAAGCTTACTACGACCAGTGTTTAGCAAAAATTTGAAAACTATAAAGATTAAACAAGAAAGAGAACGCAAAATGCTTAAATTCCAATTTATTTAATGTTATATCAGATTTGAAAAAAAAAACTTTAGTTTTCATTAAAACATTAATTAATTAATTAAAATTAGTCAAAAACTGAAAAAATATCCAAAATACATTTGCAAGCCACTTTACAGTATGAATAGCAATTAAAAAGAGACTTAACATAAGTATCGATGCACGATTGCATTGAATGTAAAATAACATAATTTTCAACAAAAACTTAAATAAGGATTTTTATACTTAGTATGATATCCTTTAGCCTTACCAATTTCGCTTAACCTATTTTTCATGGAAGATACCAGCTTCCGGGTAGTTTCTGGGCTGATCCTGTTCCACTCCTCCAGCAGAGCATTTTGAGATCCTGTTTGCAGGATATGTTGTGTTTCCGGATGTTATTTTTCAGCAGAGCCCACAAATTTTCAATAACATTTAAATCTGGAGACTGTGCCGGTGGAATCGTCATGTGGGGGCAGTTCGATCTAAGCCAGGACTGTACTATTCCGGGCTTATGCATGGGGTCGTTGTCCTGGTAGATCCGGAAAGTACGTGGGATTCCCAGTTTCTCGGCACTTTGGAGTAAATTTTTCCTTAGCATAACGAAGTACACATTCCTGTCCATTGTTGTTTCAATAATCACAAAATTTCCGCCACCGGCTGCCGAGATACATGCCCATACCATTACGTTTCCTCCGCCGTGCTTGACTGTTGCCTTTAAGTGTTTGGGATTCAGCTAAGTATTGGACTGTCGCCACACATAATTCCATCCGACCGGGCAAAAAATGTTAAATTTTTGTACTCATATTCAAATATGACTGTGTTCTAGAACTCCAAATCCTTGTCCAAGTGGATTTTGACGAACGTCATCCTAGACCCTATATTTTTTTCGCTTATAAATTTCTTTTTCCGCGGTTCTCGGGCATTAAAGTCATGGTTGCGCAGAACTTGGAGCATAGTTCCCATACTGAACTTTTTCCTTATTTCATCTTGCACCTATTGAGTCAGTTTTTGAGCCGATAGCTTTAGATTTCCCCTTGAAATCTTGATGATCCTCGACTGTTTGCCCAAAGTCCTTGTTGGCTTCTTGCACCCGAAATGCAGGAAAAAACTAAGCTGACTACAGAGGATTTGTCTATTTACACCGAAAAAATTAAACTTTAGGTAGAAAAATCCGGGTTTTATGGCACCCAGGTGTCCATAATGTAACCGACCGAAATAACCTTTCATCCTAAATAGCGTACTTCTTTACATAACCCGAATTAACGGGTGGGGAAATCCCAGTTTATTAGGGTCATATATTCATTTCGGTGGTGAATACATGTCAGCCATGGGTCTTTGGAATTTTTAAAAAATAATGAATAATTATTTCATGGCAGGCAATAAAAATTTTTGCTAGACACTGGTCGAAGTAAGCTTGTCGTCACTTATAAATAACATCCGGAATCACAACATAACCAGCAAACAGGATCTCAAAAATGCTCTGCTCGAGGAGTGGAGCAAGATAAGCCCAGAAACTACCCGGAAGCTGGTATCTTCCATGAAAATAGGTTAAACGAAGTTGTTAAGGCTAAAGGATATCATACTAAGTATTAACATCCTTATTTAAGCTTTTATACGCCAAATATGTAACTTTTTTTAAGACTTCAAAACTTTTGAGACATGAATTTTGGTTATGTTTTCAGTTTTTGACTAATTTTAATTAATTAATTAATATTTCAATAAAAACTAAAGTTCCCTTTCAAATGTGATATAACATTAAACAAATTGGCATTTAAACATTTTGAATTTGTTTCCTTGTTTAAACTTTATAGCACTTTAAATTTTTTGCTAGACACCGTTCAAAAACCTATGAGAGTCACTGTATGTATATAGTTTGTCACGAAATAGATTTTGGGAAAAAATATTTTCGAACTTATTTTGCAAAAAAATCTATTTTATTATTGACTTTTAATTATTTTCTTATTTTTCTTATATTAAATGGATTTGTCTAAACTATTTAACATCAAAATTAACAAGATTCATTCATTTCAATAATTGTAAAATAAAAACCAAAATTATCCACTTTTTTTTTAGACATTTTAGCCATCAGATTGGGGAAAATGCCATATTCTTAAGCGCAGTGACAGATTACTTAAAACATTTGGAGCAGATCTATTGGAGGGTACCTTAAGGTGTCAATGAGTTACATTGAATGAGCCACCCGATCAATTGACATATGGGTGTCACGGTAAAATAAAGTTTTAATAATTAGTACTGAAAATATACATATTTAAATTAGTTATAAATTGGCGTTTTATTTACTTTCATTGTTTAATTGGTAAATTGCAATAAATAAATATGATTTTGTACAAGTTGTTGGCGCATTTTTGCAAGCAGCAAGGCATTGTGCAATTAGCAATTGTTTGGATTTCATTTCGATTACGTTTCGTTTTAGAGGATAACCCTCAGGACTAGCACAAAAGGTTTCGCCGGCTCAGCGTATAAATCTGTATATATTAAGTAGCAGTACTTACAATTGCTATGTAAACACACTTAGATAAAAATAACACTTTGCGTAGACAGGGGCAAGCGGTAAGTTAATTCATTAAATTGGGCGGCGGGATATTAAAAAAAAGGCTCAAAATAAAAAATAGTAATAAAACAATAATAGTACAAACATTTGCTGCATGCGAGCACGTTTACGCGTGTGTTCGTGTTTGTGTTTTTGTAAATATTGCAGTTCAAAATTGTTGTCTGGCGGCTACACTGTCATGGCATTCGCACAGCTATCTTAAATGAACACCTTGAATGCACTCCAGCCATGGAAGCACTTTGTGAATCGTTTGGACTCCTTGTTCTTCATCGTGAGAAAGAGCTTGCGCGGCCGATCCGGCTGCTTGATGCGCATATGCTGTATGTAGACCTGAGCCGATTTGTATGCCAGCTTCACCTCCACCTCACTGCAGCGCGGCCCCATCCAAAGGAAGACATGCTCGCCATTATCAAGTATCATAATATCGTCATCGGCCAGATCATCCTGACAGAAGTCCGCACACTTCTCGGCTACCGTATAATAACCCCGCTCGTTGGAGCAGCGAAACAGTCGCGTATAGTTCATATATTCAGCATCCGTATCGTATGGCTTGCGACCTCCGAGCGCTACCCAAAAGAAGTTCTCCGGCTCGTCGCCCTCGTTGAGTAACTGTTCGTGTATATAATTGATGTATATATATAATGACATTGATTGGGATTGAGTTACTCACCTGCAGGCTAATCCAGGGACTGTTGAACATCTGTTCAGCAACTTCCTGGATCAGTTTTGCCTCCTCGGTGCATGCCTTACTGCCCAGCCAGACGTACACAATGCCCGACTGTGACTCGTCCTCCGTTTCGAATGGCACGTGAAGTATATAGCTAAAGACGAAACGGATCATTAAAATACAAATCGAACAGTTTTATCAACTCGATTGCGGTATACGTATATGTAATTATTATAGAAATTATATGAAAATAAAAAATTAATGTGTCAAGCCTCCAGATTTGTTTATAACAAGAAAACTTGATTAAACATCAATTCAACAACTTTTTAGAACTCAAATAGTGGGACCATTCCTTAACGACAGCATTGGTAGCTGCTAAACTGTCTCAAACTGTTGATTACCCACTTAAAATCGATGGCACAGGTTCCACCACATATTATTTATGGGATTCAGTTCGCGTAATCTTGCTGGCCACTTTAAATGTTTAAAATCCTTATCCCGAAACCACATGCGACGGACCGTCGGCACATGCATTGGAGCATTATCTTGCTGGAAGAAGTCATTTGGGTCTGGTTAACGCTAAATAAAGTTTACTAAAATTGCACACAATTGTTTTTATAATCCTTCCAAGTCAGGGTCTTTTGTGATGAATGAATCCAGTCCTAATCATAAGAGAAGCAACGTCATCATCATAAAAATCTCTCAAAATTCTTTAAATCATGCCAGTCTTGGAAAAAACTACCAGAACTTTCATTCCAATGCAACACAACAGTGTTAGAAGAAACATTGTTATAAATCCCGTTGGTCTTGGTACAGTTTTTAGCATCATAAGCACGATAGCCTTTAATCGAATTTTTCGAAGTGTGTCTAATACTATATATACAGTGTCTTCAAGCTTATTTGGAGCAATGTCAAGCAAAAATTTTAATTGCCTGCTTAAACTTATTATAAATTATTTTTCAAAAATTTCAAAGACCGATGGCAGGTACATATCTTAACTACCAACATGAATCTATGACCCTAATAAACTGGGAATTCCCCACCTGCTAGGTCGGGTTATGTAAAAAGCACCTCAATTTATGGTTCAAGCATATTTGGAACAGTTACATTATGGACACCTGGGTGCCATAAAACCCGGATTTTATACGTCAGGTTGAGTATTTTCGGTATAAATAGACCAATCCTCCGAAGTTAGTTTAGTTTTTTCCTGCATTTCGGGTGCAGCAAGCCAACAAGGGCTATTGGCAAAAGGAACTACCATTGATCAACGGAAAACCATTCTGAAACACTTAATTATATATTCTTACTGCCAAATAGCTAAAATGGTCAATCTAAACACCTCAATTGTTTACTAAATCATTCGGCCCTTCCTCGACGAGAATCGGATAGAGGACAAAGGCAGAATGGCACCAAACGAGATTTTCACCGAACAGGACGAGCGGAGGGTCATCAGGAAAATAAGGGAAATCTTACGCTATCGGCTCAAAAACTGTTCAGTGTGGAAATTGTGCTCTAGGTTTTGCTATGCCCGAGTACCACGGAAAACGCAATTTATAAACGCAAAAAATAAAGGGTCTAGGATGACGTTTGCCAAAATCCACTTGGACAAGGATTTGGAGTTCTGGAACACAGTCATATTTGAATATGAGTACAAATTCAACATTTTTGGCTCGCACGGATGGAACTTTGTGCGGCAACAAGCCAACAACCCAGCTGGATCCCAAACACTTAAAGATAACAGTGAAGCACGGCGGAGAAAGTGTCATGGTTTGGGCATGTATTTCGGCAGCCGGCGTCGGAAATTTGTAGTTCATTGAAACAACTATGGATAATAATGTGTACCTCAATTTACTAAAAAAAATTTACCGACGTACTTTCCGGTTCTACCAGGACAACGAACCCAAACATAAGTCCGGAATAGTGCATTTCTGTATTAGATCGAAGCCTCTACATTATAATTCCACCGGCCCAGTCTCCAGATTTAAATGTTATTGAAAATTTGTGGGCTCTGCTGGAAAATAACATCCGGAATCACAAGATATCAAGCAAACAAGATCTCAAAAATGCTCTGCTGGAGGAGTGGAGCAAGATCAGCCCAGAAACTACCCTGAAGCTGGTATCTTCCATGTATAATAGGTTAAGGAAAATTGTTAAGGCTAAAGGATATCATACTAATTATTAACATCCTTATTTAAGCTTTTATAAGTAAAATATGTTAATTTTTTAAGAATGTTTCAAATAAGCTTTCACATGTATTTTGGATAGTTTTTGACTAATTTGAATTAACTAATTAATATTTGAATAAATACTAAAGTTTCTTTTTCAAATGTGATATAACATTAAACAAATTGACATTTAAGCATTTTGAATTTGTTTCGTTGTTTAAACTTTATAGCACTTTAAATTTTTAGCTTGACACTGCTCCAACTATGCTTTGTAGAATAAAATGCTGTAAATCACACACAACAAATAATTGGAGCACAAAGGTAAAAGAAAAGTGAACAACTTACCAGAATGCCGAGTTGAGATGCACTGCATCCGGCTGTATTTGGATTAGTCGTGTGGTTAAGGAGCCACCATTAGAACGCAAATGGAAGAACTGAACGGCTGGCTTGCCATCTGTCGTTAGAGATTTGTCCTTCCGCTTGCCCGTGTGAATGATAAACTTGCGCTTAAAGTGAGACATAAATTTAAGGTTCTCCTGCTGTTGGAAGATGCGCATCACCTCCAGCTCCTCACCGAACATGGCCTTGAACTTCTTTTGCAGCGTAAATGTGAACGTTAGCCAGCCCATGTTGCCGGCATTGCGTCCCTGCCAGAAATACACTACACACTCGATCTCATCCTCGGGCGGCGCAGTCTGTGATTTGCTGTCCGCTTCCGCATCAGGATTGGGATTGGACTCGGTGCCGCTCTGGCTCGCATCGACAGCGACATCAACAGGTATGCAGTAGCGACAGAGGAATACATAGCATTCACCTGTAAAGAAATGGCCCAGCTCTTCCTCGGGCAGGCGGACAAACTTTTTGTTCTCGAGCACAAATGCCTCCATCATCTCGAGATCGTAGTTCCACTCCTCCTCCAGCTGTTCGGCCTCGGCCAGTGGCATGGAGCTCTGGCGTGGCATGAACAGCGCTGCCAGATCTGTGCGAGTCTCCTGCTGGCGGGCCCACTGCGTCAGATTTGCGCCCGTCTTGGCCACCGATTTGGCTGTGCGCGTAAAATCAACAGCCATCACCTCATCCCAGCCGGGGAATTTGGTGCGAAAGATTTGCATTTCATTGCCCTCGCTGACGCGCATGACGAGCGCACATTCCGGACGCTCCAGCATATTGAAGAGCTCCCGGCTTAACTTGACGGCGGCGGCACGGACCAATCGTGTCGACTTCTTGCCAAACCAAACAAACAGATCCGTCTGGCAGTCGAGGATGTAGACGTGCTTGCTATTGAGCAGCGTATGGCTTAGCTTCTGTTCCGGCAGCTCCACCTGCGGCAGCTCCAGATAGCCCATGCCCAATTGCACCTGATAAAGACGCGGACGCACTGGCGCATAGTTCTCATCGATGTGCTCCTCGGGCGGCGGCAAATCGGCTACCTCCTCGGGCAGTATATCGAATGCGTCCCAGAATTCCTGACACTCCTCGCCCTGCAGATCAACGAGAATGTCGCATTTGTTTTTGCGCTCCGTCTTATTGATTTTCTCGGCCATTAGACGCGCCTTGGAGTTGAGCGTGTTCTTCGAACGTTTGCCCAGCCAGATGTGGATGCGCGTGCCCACATCGAGGACAAAGGCGTGGCGCGGGTCAAGCGATTGCAGCACCATAGAAACGGGCTCCAAATGTATGCTGGCCCCATACGCATGGACCAGATAAAGCCGCGTTATGTGTATCATCTCCTCGATCGTAAAAAAACCGGTCGCAGTGCGTCCGCCCTCAATGTAAATTATCTCCGTGTCGAAGAGGGTGACAAACTCATCGGATTCATCGCCCTGCTCCTCACGTATGGTGCGGCAACGTGCGCCCAAATAATTGCGCAAGTTCACAGCATGGATGGCGGCACAAGCGCGCTTATCGAGAGTCGCCTCATTGCCAATCCAAAAGTAAATTTCCCAGTTGAGCGTGTGAAGCTCATCGAATTTCGTTTTCAGGACAATGTAGCAGTCAGCCTCATAGAATTTACCATGCACCACATCCTCGATTTTGTTGGGCAGGAAGTTCTCAATCTCCCAAATAGTCAGGCCCGGCTGTTGGCCATCGTCTTTTTCAAAGAATTTCGAATAGTCCAGCTGCGGCTTCTCCAGCGATTCGTCCCAGCGTTTTGGCTTCAATGATTCAGTTGTCACTGCATCGCCATCATCCATATTCTTATCCTTGGCGACATCCTTCATGCCCTTAAGCACTTTGGCCGCATCCTGCCCACCATCCTGGCTATTTTCCGCACGCTGCCCACGACGCAATCGAATCTTTCGCGCCGTCGCATCCTTTGGCGTCGATGTGGCTGGCATTGAGGGCGGCACAACGGCCCCAGCCAGACGCAGTTGCGTCTGCAGAGAAAAATCAATGTTATAGAACTCCAGACTGGTCGCCTTGCTCGCCTCACTCGGCTTCGGCGGCATCACCAGCTCCGGATTGTCACGCAAATCTAACTGATCCAGTCCCTCCAGCAGGTGTATAGCATCCGGTAGTGTGATCAATCGATTGCTACTCAAATTCAGCTGCTTGAGTGCACCGCAACGACAGAGTCCTTCGGGCACCATCTCTAACAGATTGTTGGCCGCCGAGAAGCATTCGAGGGTACCCAGCTTGCCAATGCCCGACGGTATGCCCTCAAAGTTCAGTTTGTTATCATTGACAAAGAGTCGACGCAGCCGGGACAGCTTGCAGAGGGTGGCAGGCAGGGCAGCTAGCTGATTGCGGGACAAGTTAAGCGATTCGAGACGCTGCCAATGCTCGAGGTTGGTGCTTAGCTCGATTATCTCATTGTCACTGAGATTGAGACGGACGAGGGTGACCACGTTGTACACGCAATCGGGCAACTTGGGCAATGCATTGTGCGATAGATCCAGTTCGACAAGATTGGCCAAACTATCGATGCTGGTGGGGAAATTGAGCAGCGTGCGCTGCGTGCTGCTCATCTTGAGCACCTCGAGACTCTGCAGAGATGGCAGCTGGCGCAGCTGGAACAGCTCCAGCGGATTGTGCGACAAGTCCAGCGTCTTCAGATTGATCAATCGTCGCGTCTGCGGTGGCAGCGTTTCCAATCGATTGTGCGACAGATCGAGAAACAGCAGATCAGTCAGATGGATGAAGAGGGCGGTGGGTATGCTCTCGATTTGATTGGAGCTCAGATTGAGCACAATCAAATTTTTGGCACGCTCCAGGCCCTCGGGCATCTCCTTCAATCGATTATGCGATAGATCCAAAGTGGTCAGCTCCTCCAAATGGAAGAGCTCGGGCGGTATTCCGCTGCTCTTTAAATGATTGTGACGCAGATCTAATGAACGTAGGCACGTCAGCTCCGTTAGCTCACCAAAGAGCTTCTCCAGCTGATTGTGATTCAGGGATAGGTGCTCCAACTTCTGCAGGTGGCCCAGATCCTCGGGTATTTGATGGAGCTGTGTGTGGTCCAGTGTTAGCCACTGGACCCGCGACATTTGCCGCATCGAAGTGGGGAATGTTTTCTGAAAAACAAACAAACAAACAATTGCGATGGATATTTTTTCTCCCTTTTTTTTTGTTGTCGGTATACATGTATGTAAATAAAAGGCAATAACTGCAGTCGCAGGAACAGTCGACGTCACCATCTGCAGCTGCTGAGCATTGTACGCTGTTGACAAATTTGCCGTGTCTGGTTAGATTTTGTTACTATTTTTTTTCTATTCAGTAGGAGTCAGTGAATCGCTAATGAGTCTGGGGCTGACCCGCTTTTAAAGCTGCAGCAGCCCGCGGGTATCACTTAATTAAGCATTTGCATTTGCATTCCGCATTTAGCCACACAAAACAACAATGCAGCAGCAAGAATACTTACGCTGAAATCATTTTTCGTAAAATCAACGCCGCGAACAAACGGTAAAACACTCATCCTGGATATGCTGCACACTTGCGGTTTCTGCTGCTTTTTCGTCTTCTCTTGCGGGAGTTGGAAATATCATAAAATTAACAAATTTGCGTCACGGTTACGAGGACGGGCACGAAGAAAACGGCTGCCAGCCCTGTTCTTGTTATTGCTATTTCAATGAATAAGTGTCTGTGCCTAATCTAGTGATGGCAAAAGTATCGATATTTGTATCGACAACATCGACATTTGAACTCGACATTTTTCCAAATACTGCAATAGTTTGTGGTGAATTATGATGGAATATATATATATCGATACTATGTTATTTAATATGCATAAGACATTTGTGATTTTTTTTGTTTTTCGTATTAGGAACTTCAAGTCTTGATTGATGTTTATCATATGTAGATCTGTTGCGGTTGTGCTATAACGTATCTAAGAAATCGACTTTGTGCAGGACGATATGTACATACATACATATGAATGCAGGACGTAACGCAACCAATGTCAACAGGTCAGAAACAAATCAGCTAGTCAGCGAAGAGACATATGTATGTTGCTTTCGTACATTGATAACATTGCAATTATTGAACTGGCAGTGATCAGTAATCATACGTCAGCTGTATCAGACATCAAACCGTCAATTTCCTTGTAAACATTAAATAAATGTTCCTACTTAGAAACGAAAATGTATAAAAACCACTGTTTGTGTTCAAACCTTTAACTTTCAAGAAATCAAATAACATTGCGAGGCCAGTGTGTACATATCTGTAGGTTGTGGTACCGATTCTTTTGACTTAGGTAGGTACACACTGGTCGTGTGTGTTATTTTGAGGGGGTGGCAAAATGAGCAGCATGGAGCGCAAGTGCGTGAAAAAGACTTCAGTCTCCTGCTATCCTGTAACTGTTAAGCGTGCCCTCTATGGCATATCAACATCGTATGCATATTGTAGAGGGTGTGACCAAGTGAACGTCCAAAAATTTGCATACTTTTCTCAATCTTTGGAATGTGAAGTTCCTTCAGGACGTTTGTCTCGACAACGTTGCAAGTATAAATAAAAAATTAAAAAACTAAATACAAGAAAAATAAAATACCTGTACATTTATAAAAATAATTAACCTGGATTGAACACTCTAATTGAAATGCGAAAAGCTTGAGAAATAAAGCGCTACACGGACTTTTAAAATCACCGTTTTGTTGCTTTGTGACAAGCAAAAATTGAAAAGTACGCAGGATGTGAAAGCGAATGCGGCGAACCCCAAGCTTCAAGTATTCAGCTTTGTTTGTTGTGAAAATTGTGTACCCATTTGGCGAAAAAAGGGAGTGTTTTCTTAATTTTTTTTTTTAATGCGACACGCAAAATAAATGCAAACTATTTAAATGCACACAATCAGACACACAAATTATGTATTCGCAACTGAGTTGCTTGTGTTTGTGTGTGTATGTTGTGTACACACAAAATCATCTTAATACTATGCAGGCTTTTCTAGCGAGCAAAACATATGTATTGCTGTTATTCAAATCCCAAGCAGCAAAAACCAAGTCTCAAGTTCGTAGGAGTGTGTGCGTAAGTTCCAGCTCGTGCCCTAAAAAACTACTCTATGCATGATGTATATAGACACACACTTGCGTAGTGGGCGTATGGGCTGCTGATGGAAGCTTCAAGCAGAAACTGTCAAATGTTGCATTTGTTCGTTTTGGTCTAAGAGTGTAAAAAGCCGGAACTACAGTTAACTAAGCACAAGATGCTGCTCTGAGTTGAGATAGCTGGCTGCATTTGGCCTCAGATGGTATTGACTAGGACGAGGGGCAGTGGCAGGGGCAGGAGTAAGCGCAGCAATTACCAGTTTGTGGCACGAGCACAATGCGGGACCAAGCATAAGGAATAAGGAAACAACGAACTTTTAATCAATAGATACACACACACTCTCACATACACACACACGTACAGAGAACCCAGAACCAGGAACAGAAGCGGCATCAGCAGCAACAACAATGAAGCGCGCAAGTGGCTGAGAGAGCTTAGCGAGAGAAAATTAGTCGAAAAAAGAGAGAGAGAGAGAACAACACTGATTGCACTGCAAGAGAGAGTGCCTGGCCGTTTCCTTTTGTACCGTTGCTCGTGCTGTTACTCGTACATGTACTCGTGCTCGTGCATCGTATTTTGTTCCGTTTCCTGCTTTTAGCCAGAGTAAGCACAAGGAAGAGGAAGACAAGTGAACAAAATTGCTTTTGCGCTGGGCAGCAGCAGCATCAATAACAGTGCACATCAGTACGGGCCGAAGCTGCGATTTGAGGGTGTGTGTGCGTGCTTATGTTCGTGTGTGAAAAAAATGGGAACAAGAACCAAGTACGAAACGTTGCACAAAGAATTTGTAATTCAAGTACCCACATGCTTATTTAATAATAAAATGCATGCTCACACCCACACACACATAACGATCTGAATATCCAAACAATCACTCAAATGTCTTGTTTCAAAAGTGAAAATGTGTACTAGCTCAGCTTGTGAAAAGGACAAAGTACTCAAAGTCGACTCAAGTAAATCTTGTTTTCTGTCATTCGGTTATTATATAGCAACATTCATTTGTGCTGTTGTTCTTCGTTTAATCTGAATGGAATTGTAAAAAGTAATAGATATGTGGTAATGGTATTGAAATGTGCTTGAGAAAAATTGGCGGTAAGTCCTTTTCGCTTTATCACAGGTAATAATACATACATGTATATGAATATAATGTACATGTGTTTGGATATATTGCCTACACACACTATGCCTACAAGTTGCGTTCATGCATACCCACATATACACACACACACACACACACTCCTTTGTGCATCTAAGATGCGTTCCATATTTATGCACACCCAGACACTCCACTGTGTATGTATGTTGGAACGTGCCAAACCACGCCTAATATTTTTGAAAGAGCTTCATCCTTGATTGCGTTGTGAACTAATTGTGTTTTCTTGTTGTCACAGTGTGCAACAATTATATCAAGAGTTTAATTTCTGTCTCCAGAGCACTACGCACGTCGACGACGGTAACAACCAGGAGCATCGCACTCCACTCCGTTTCCATTTCCATCTTAAATCTCCGCAGCACTTCAATCGCTTTACAAACGCGGCTCAGGACCAGTCACTTAGTACGCATTAGACTCGCTCTATCCGATAACCAGGATGGGTGAATATCACGAGTTCACAGATCAATACAAAGTGCCGGTGATAGCCAAGCTGCTGCACGCACTGCCTCACTACAACATCACGTTCCACAAAATCAACAGCACGTTCCGACCCAATGATGAAATCTATCTGGAGGTAAGCTCACCTAATCCTCACATTTTATGTTCACATATTAACGTAAACTATACTAATTTTTAAAAGATTTACGATGAAATACGACTTTCGCATTTCCAATTCGTAGGTGGGAGGTTTTAGTCTTTTAGAAATTTTTTTAATTTTAAATGAAAGAAAACATAAATTTTAGCTATGTAAATAAATATTAAATAACATAGGGAAAAATTGTTGTTTGTTGTTGTGCAAGCTTGAGAAAATTGAATTGAGATCAGATATCGAGATTTTATTTGCATTAGAGACGTGTTTGTTAATGTAACTAGTGATAGCCGAATAACACTATTTGATACTACATTTTATATTTTCTTATTGATAAATTATAAATAAATAAATTATGCGCTTAAATAATGGCATATATTTGACTTAAAATGCTAACTTTGTTAACTTCAATTAACAAATTACAAAATTGAATAAATATAAAATGGTACTGGTATCAATCTTATGCTGCTTTATCCACTCTTATTTATACATTCACTACTTTCTTTTGTTGACCACAGAGTCTGGGCATCCTGGGATCGGTACCGGCAGCACTATTGATTGTCTCGCTGCTGGGACTGCTCTTCTATTTGATGACACGCTGCTGTGACCGCAAACCACGTCCGGCGCACTCGATAACCAGCCTAAAGGTGGCCTTGTCCATAGTGACGGTAATGTGTTGTGCGGCGATTGGACTGGGTCTGTATGGAAATGATGATCTGCACAATGGGCTGCTGGAGGTGCTGACCGCTGGACGCAAAGTGGACAATTTGGTGACGACAATACGGAATCAGACGCACATACTCGAGAATACACTGACCAATCGCATACGGCCGCAGCTCGTGGAACTGGCTGATATCTTCGATCAGCCTGTCTCCAATCAAACGGCGCTCTCCAAGCTCTTCGTCTCACTGAACATTGTCCAAGGAAACGTGACGCTGGCCACGAATGCGGCAAGCGATATTCGACGACCGCTGATGAGCATCTCGATGACGCACTTTCTCACTGTGAGTTTTCTCAGCTAACACTATTTGCTGGCACTCTAATCTTTATTGTACAAATGTACAGCGCGGTGATCAATGGGAGCTGATACGATGGCCCGGCACTGTGGCAACTCTGGCACTGTTGCTTGTCCTCTGCGCCGTGTTGCTGGTAGGCGTGGCACGGCATTCGCGCTGTGCCCTAATCCTGTTTAGCGTATGCGGTCTACTGGCCGTCACTGGCTCTTGGCTAATGTCCGGCCTATATTTGTCTTCATCGGTGGCGGTGGGTGATCTCTGCATTAGTCCAGCCGATTTTCTTGTTTCCACATCTCCTCGTGATCTGCCCACCAATGTTCTGCTGCACTACACCCAATGCGAGCCGGGACACACGAATCCATTTACGCAACGATTGCGCGAATCACAGAACTCTCTGAATAATGCACGCAGCGCAATGGCTACCGTCATGAAGATCTCCCTGGTGCTGTTCAAAAGCTCTGGCCTGCAACCGAAACTGGGCGCCGTAAATGCCGATCTCAATAGCAGCGAGCGATTGCTCACCCAGCTGACCGCGCTTGTCGACTGCAAGGCGGTCCATCATAATTTTCTTGCCGCGGCACGTGGCCTCTGCGAGGGCGGACTGCTCGGATTAGTGCTGATGCTGATTGCCAGCTTCATAGCGGCTATATTGCTGACGATCATGGTGTGGGTGGACTCGCACACATGGATCTATATACGCAAACGCAACGATTATGCCCAGGTTGACGAGCCATCGTATATTTCGCATCCGGCGCCACAAAATCATCAACAGATGATGAATGCGGCACGCACGTTGCCGCGCAATCATAACGGGTAGGTGTTTTGTGATCCGAAGACTGATCTAATTGCAGCTTGGGCAAAATTGCGCTCTCATTGCAGGCACTTCAGTCCACCGGTGATCAGCGGCTCCCACACGTTGCAACATCCCAATAAGCGACAGCAGCACGAGATGATGGCCCACGCACACATCCAGCAGAACATGCGGGCTATGGGCACACATACGTTAGGCAGACTGCCGTCGCACAATCACAGCCCCACCCACATGACTGGTAAGTGCCAAGTGCCGTCAAATTAACCAACTTCATCCAACCATCCACAAAATTCGTTAGTAGCACTATTCATCCTCCACACCTTATATCTGTTTCAATTCTATTCTGTCTCTGCGCATTATCAATTGAGTGTTAGAAGCTATATAAGGCTTTAATGAGAAAAATTATGTTATATGTAAAGCTTAAAATTGATTAAAAATTATTTTTATTTTATTATTTTTTGTTTTCTTTTAAGAAATTTCTTATTGATTTTTTTATGGTTTCCATGCTCATTGACGTCATTGTTCGATGCGATGTTAACTGCCACGAATCCGCCACATCCGTACCCGAATCCTCATCCGGCTTGCTAATTGTGTGTGTACATTTTATAGGTCCCAATAACGGTAAATATGCAACCCTAAGCAAACAATGCAAAACTTTGGAAGCCAATGACTTTTACTGAAAATCGTCGCCAGCCGCTGCCGTTGCCGCCGCCGCCGCTTCCTCCGTTCCACCCACAACACAGGCCCAGGTGGCACAGGCGCAGGCCCATGCTCATGCCCAGGCTCAAGCCCAAGCTCAGGCCCAGGCCCACGCTCACTCTCAGCAACATCAGCAGCAGCAGCAACCACAACAACAACAACAATTGGGTCCACAGCCAATCTACTGCCATCATCCGCATCAGCACCCGCACGCACATCCGCATACCCATCCTCATTCGCATTCGGCAGCCGTTGCCGCCGCCGTACAGCACCAGCATGCCATCTACCATCAGCATCAGGCCCAGGCTCAAGCCCAACAGGCCCAACAGTATGGCACGTATACGACAGCTGCGGCGGCGCACCATGCACAACAGCATCATATGCCGCCGCCGGGTCAGAGTCAAATATATCAGCAGATACCGGCACATTTGGCTGGCCAGTTGGCGCCTAATGGAAATCCGCATTCGATTTATCAGCCTCTGGTAGCGGTTAGCCAGGGCTCCATTTATGTATCTAATTTGGCGACAATGCGACGCCAGAATAGCCAGGGTGGTCCACAAATACCCGCCCACCTTCATGCGGCATCTGTGCAATCACAACCCCCCCCCAATCCCCATGTCCACCAACATCAGCAAGCTTCACAGCAGCAGCAACAGCCGCCGCCGCCATTACAACAGCAGCAGCAACAGTTGTCGCAACATCAGCTAAAATCGCCACAGCAACAGCAGCAGCCGGAGACAGAAGTGGTGCCCATTAGTACCACAATGGATACGGTCATTTATGACCGCGATAAGCAAATTTACAAATGCTCCACGCTGCGTCAGGGTGGAAAATTCGATCCCAAGTACAAGCCATCGATATTGAATTGCCCACTGCCGGAGATACCCAAGGATGCGGAGCAGCCTAAAGTGGAGTCCATCTATCAGCAGCAGCAGCACCATCATCAGACGCAAAACTCTTCCAAGTAAGTACGCCATTAAATTTGTGCGCCGCCACAAACCTTCCGATTGTTTCGCTCTTTTTGCAGAACACTGCAGCGGCCACCAATGAAGTTGCCGCCGCAAATGAAGGCCATACCGCCACCAAGGATTGGCACGCCCTCGTCACCACCACCGCCGTCAGTTCAGCTCGATCCGAAGCTGCTTAATGGCAGCGGCGGTGGAGGTGATGATGCCACCCTACCACCGCCACCACTGGAGGCGTCACAGACGCATCTCCCTGGCAGCGTGGACGCCACGCCGCCCAAGTTACGCGCCCAATCGGCAAATGGCAAGCCCGGCAATGGACTAGCTCTGCACAACGGTAGCTCTGTAACGGCTGCAGCCTCATCCACTAGCCCCGCAGGCATTTTGGATGATGATGATGATTTGCCACCGCCGCCGCCGGCGATAACTGATGAAAGCAACTATGCAGTAACAGAGCTATAAGATGGATATACCTATATAGCGAGACATTGTGCCACATCCACATATAGCATATGAGTGTTCTTTGGTTCTTGATTAGCATTACGAATGCTAATTCCTTTTTTATGCATCCTACAACTTAGGGCTAGTAAAAAAAAAAAAAAAAACACATGCTAACTCTTATACAAACACACATATACATGCCCACATACATATTATGATCTATTCTAAACATATATACTATACACATATTAAGTAAGAAAATTCTTTTTGATAATAGGGGATTTTGATTGCAACGATTTTTAAAAATAACCAAAGGAAAACCAAATGTGGGACAACATCTTGTTATATATAGCGTTATATTCACAACCAACAGAAAACAACAAGAACAAGAACATAAAGAGCAGCATTTAAATGTACTACAGATTATTGTTAGAGGGCGGAACTGTTGAAGGAGAGCAAGGTTTTTAGACATTTATCGATACAATTTTGTTTGTTGTTTTTGTCTTTATGTTTTTTTTTAATACATACATATAAAGAATGGTCGAAGAGCGAAGAATACATGGTCGAAGAATACATATGGCACGAGTGGGGCACCGTCTGTGGTGCTCGGACTTGTGGGTTAGTGGGTTGTGCTCCAGTTAAGATCCGGTTAGCTAAGCAGTTTAGTCTAGCCTTGCGATTTTATTGTATTTAAACGTAAGCTTAACAACAATGCATTTATTAAAAATTTAAAAACTAAAACACTCACATTCTGAGTGCGCATATACATACATACATAAATACAATACACACAATATATATATGTAGCTATACAAGTAACTGTATTTTCAATAGCAGTAGCTAAACCAAAGTCAAAGCGTAGCCTAAAAATATGAAGAAAAAGGAAAAAACGGAGTTGAAAGGCAACCAACTGGAGTATACTCTTTCCCGAGTTAAGCTTTTGGGAGATCGTGTGTAAACAGATAGCAATATGAAAGAAATATAAGTGCTGCCCCCACTTTCGGCTGAGCCGAAGCAAACCGCAACCGAGAAGACATAAGACACAAAAACAAAATATAACTAAATAGTTATATAAATGTACATGCATATATAGATATACATATATCATGTATATGGCCTTAAGCATTTGAAATTGAATACGAAGAAATCGGTGGGAATTATGCAGTTGTCAAACTCAATCCTTGTAAAGTTACTTAGTCAAGTTGTTAGTGGAATTCTAAAAAAGGCCAGTGTGACCAGAGGACCGATAAAGGCCCATCAACTATAATGTCGCCTCAACTCTTCCCGGCAAGTCAGAAAGTTGTTAAAACAACAATAATATTAATAAAATAAAAATATAACAACAATAACAGTACAGCTAAGGATTTATTACTAGACTACTACCGTACACTATATACGGCACATCGGGAATGATCAATTATATATATAATCATATATATACATATATAAACAAATTAATATATATACATATATATATCTATATATATATATATACGTATATATATTTATTTACAAAAACAAATATAAACCGAAAAATGTAAACGGCAGTAAAATGAAAACTCAAACCAGAAACTGAAACAATTTCGAAAACTTATCCAAAAAATTAAAATTTTTAGGTATTAATTCATATGTATAGATCTGTAAAGTAACTTCAAACGAAACGAACTAATCAAGTTTTTTATTCACTTATATACAATTACGATACCATAATGTTATAAATTATTGAAAGATAAGGAACGAAAATAGCAGCCCGCCTCCTTTCCGCATCAACTTGCAGGCGTTCTAAAGCCGAAAGAGTGCAGTTTGCTATGTTCGGTTGTCCCAAAGATTGAATACCCTTGCAGATATATTACATACAGCAGTTGCTAAATAAAGTCAACTGATTTTAAGCCATATTTATCTTAACAGTATAGAACGGTGTTAAAAATGTAATGATTAACTAATTCCATGGAACAGTTCAATTTGTAATCCTTTATTCGTAGTTATTGTATATGATACGGTGTTCCTTTATTTTTTAGTCAAATTTGTTCACCGTTTTTGGAAGATATCTTTAAAAGGAGAATATTTTTTTTAATTGTACAGGCGACAATCGCAATTCGTTTCGATACAAATGTATGTATGTAATCAACGAGTTCTTCATACATGTGTGCCAAGTTCTATCAAGGATTAAGATTTAGATATTAGCTCAGCTCGTCGTACCGACCAATAAAGCATTTATTAAAATAATCTGCAAGGGTAGGATACGCTAAAATAATAATAAATTGAAAATACAAATAAATAGAATAAATGAAAATAGCCACAGATTCTAAAAGATCTTTTGGCACAGAAATTACGAGTTGCTGGTCCGCAGTACTAGAACTTTGGGATAGGTGGACATGAAGTGCTTAATGAACTTAAGACCGATGAATTCATGGTCGGAGCTATACATATATACACATAAATACATACATATACGTATATAACACATTAGCTCGTAAATATATCTCTGTGTTAAATGTTGTCATCGTACGCGTTGTAGTTATTAAAGGGAAAATACCACAAAAAAATAAAACAAAAAACAATCGAAATTTTAGGGGCTGAGGTTACTTTAAGAATGGAGCGACTGGCTTTTGTCGTCGCAGAGCGAAGCAACATCATGTTGCGCAACATATACATTTAGTGTATATGCATAAATAGTTAAAGACAATGTAAAGAAACGGTAGAAGACAAATAAGCTTGAAACAAAACAAAGAATTATTTAAAAAGAAAACTTAAGCAAAGTTCGAAATTCTTGTAATTAATACAAAAGCGACAAAAACCAAATATTACGAATTTCGCCTAGTTTCTTGACAATGGGAAATGGGATTTGGGAACTCAAACGATTGCACGGGATGGTATTTAATTCGCAGCAAAGTATAAACTACAAAAAGAAAAACACAAAACAAACGCACAAAGACAAATTTCATTCAAACAAAAAGCGGAAAGGGTAAAAATCGCTAAAAAAAAAACAAAAAAAAAACAGAAAAACGAAAAATATTAATACAAATAAAATAAAATCAAAAATTCAATAACACAATGTGCTCTTTTCATGTGTTCCCGCCGTTTGGTGTGGGACAAAGTATATATCACTGCTCGAACGGAAATGAAGAGTAAGACATTATTCACTAAGTCTATACCATTTTCACTCATCATAAATGCGTAATCCTTTTTATTTATCAGTGTGTACATGTTCAGCAGCATACTTTATTTCAACTTGCATAATAAATATATTGATAATTTCTATTATGCACTTTCATATTCATATTCATATACATATCTGTATTAAATAATATTTGTATATATATATATATATTAATTATTAAGCAACCGTAATCGGCTGATGTTTTTCTTCATTTTTCCTTGACTTAGTGGCTAAATGGTGCAAGTTATTTATACACACAATTAAATATTGGGATTAATTAATTGCACATCGCTTAATTATTCAATAAAAGGTACTTGGATGCACACACAAATCGAAGTGGAATCGTTGAAAAAGACATTAAAACGCCATACAGCGAAATAATAATAATATACGGAATACATATAATAAGTTGATTCTTCATAAATGAAAATAATATATAAAAGATAAATAATTCATTAGATAGAAATACATAAAAGCAAACGATTTCTTTGGAATTACAGAATTACATTTGGTGCTTTTTTTTTTTTTAGTTGAAATGGAAAAGTGGGAGGCGAGGTCATAAGTTGAGGCTACTTAAGCTTGTCGATGCTCCTCGTCTGTTTGTGCCTGATCCAAGTCATTTAGTAATTTATTGTTATTGATTGCACAATTGACAGCCACCAGTTCGGGCACCGATGATGATCCAGCACTGCTCTGACTGACAGTGCGCACACGACCCACGTGGTTGCTAATCGCTGCTGTTGCTGCTGCCGCTGAAGCTGTTGCCGATATAAGCGTAGCTGGTGGTGTTGCAGCAACCGATGATGCTGATTCGGGCGTTTCAGAAATTACGGGCTCCACGGTTGGGAATATGGGTGCGGCTGTGGACACCACAGGGGTTTGTATCATTGGCGTCGGTGGCGAACGATTCGCTGGCAGCTGATGAGCTGTTTCGCCTGACATTTGCATGTGATATCTGTGGAGAGTTGTATGACTGATGGATAGCTCATTGTATTAGCTCAGGGTTGGACTCACTTGTAAATGTTCTCGGTGCTCTCGACTACGCCCTGGGTCAAATTGAGACTGCGACCCTTGATGCCCGACTCCTTGGCGGGTGGTGACCACCAGTTAAAGACGCGCCCCACAACTGGTACATGACGCAAAATGCCGTCCTGCCAGAGTTTCTCCTCTGATTCACGCTGCAAATCCGCAGTAGCCGCCTCAATGCCCTGTAGATAATTACAAAAAACGAGAAAATAAATAAATAAAAAAACAGCAATGGTTTAAGTTAATCACAATTACAAGTGTGATTTCTGCGTACAGTTTTTACCTTTTTCACAATTTCAGACATGGTATCGAGGACGCGCGAGTTTTCCTGCACGCTCTTGCCAACGGTAACGACAAGGTCGAGCAACTCTTCCACCTCTGTCTCATGCGTGACCATGCCAAAGCGCACACAAATAAGTCCGTCTGTGCCTTCGCCAAGTGAGAAGGCATTATCCGTTGACTTGAGCGCCTCCACCAGATCAATGTTGAGCTTGTTCAGCTCCGTTTTAGCCTGATCTGTTAGCAACGATTCCCAGCCCTCGGGCACAAATCGTACACCACCCATTCCCGCCCACTCCGGCAGCGGGACGAGGCGAAGAACTTCGCTGCGCTCAGCCAAATACATAAAGCGTGCTTTGTGCTTGATTGTGGCACGCAGAATGTCCACGTGCGCCTCCAGGCTTTTTGCAAAGCTCTCCAGATTTTCCGAGCTTGGCGGCTGTTCTCCCAAACCCAGCTCTAACGGACAGTAACGAATGCAGCTGCCATGCGTCGTATGCTCAATTACCTCAAAGTCAAACTGGAAACCAATATTAAATCAGAATTCAAAGCTGTCATAGAGGTAACATTGCGATAGCTACTCACATTGGGGCAGTCGCGCTGCAGTATCTGACCCAGCCAGGAGTTCAGGCGATCAAAATACGAGGCATTGTTCATTTTCTCCAGAGGCCGGAGGCCGCATTCGGAAGTGGGCTCCGCACTAGACGTAATTGGAATCGTTGTGCTCCCATCGAACTGATAGACGACCACAGGAGCAGACGCATCGAACAAGGCATTCACATCAAACGGACTGTTTATGATGTCCGACAGAGGGGCGCCCGTTTGAGCACCAGGCGTGTGACTCTGTATGGGTAGAATAGGCAAACATTATAGTAGTCTATATGTCGATTTGTTTGCTGAGATGCCAACCTTATCTTTGATATGGGAAAGAGGCTGAGTGACATTCAAATAATATGCCTAAAGTGATTTATAATGAAAATTCCTAATCTTGTTCCCAATATAAGCCATGAACATCACACAACATTTGAGAATTTTCGACCATTTGAATGGAATATAAAAAATCGATATGTATATAAAAAAAAGCGTCAAAAGGTTTCTTTTTTGAAGCCTAGTTGAAAACATGAAGGAAAAATTTTAATCATGGATTTTCAAATCTACCACAGATTCTAGCTATATATATATGGAATTTGTTACGTTACCAACACACGAACACCCTCGCATTTGGAGGCGATTTCGAATAGAATACTGCATGTCTGGAATGCCACATGTAAACGCTCAGCGATTGCTTTCCGGCCGAGCGCCTGCAGGCTGGTCCACAGAGAGAGGGCGCTTAAGCGCCGTGAGAGGATTGGGTCTGATTCGAAGGCACTCAGTGCGCTGTTCTGCAGCGGCCGATGAAGCAAAACAATGGGGAGACTGGGAATGCCCAACCAGCTGCCCAAATTGAGGGCCATAGAGTGCAGAACATCATGAACATTGCCTGGACGCTGGGCACAAACGAGAGCAGCCAATCCATGGCCGCTGGCATGCAGCCACATGTTGTGCGCCTTGCATACATCCCGCAAAAGCTGGAGATTGTCCACATAGCCGCAAAGCGAGGCCCCAATGTCGGCAACAACCAGCAGTGGCGTGCGATTGGCGGACAGATCTAGGTGCACCTGCTTCTGTAGGTGTGTCAGATCAATTGTGCCGTATTTACTGTCCTCCGGTATGATTTTGATGGCGTCAAGCGATAACCCCAGTTGCCGGCACGCATATTGCAGTCGCACGGGCGTCGTATTGTCCGAAATGTAGAAGCACGGATGCGCCAGCGCCGGTATTCCACCTTCCAAATAGCCAGGACAGCGAGCAACAATTGCAAGGCGCACTGTTCGCAGTACGGCATCGGCGTTGTCCGCATGGAAACTACTAGCGGCATTCCCAAAGTGAAACAATGCGCCTAGCCAGCGTGTGGCATCGCCTGAGATGCTATTGGTCACACGCAGCAAATGATGTCGATCCAGATGCGACAGGTATGCGACAATGCTGTGCGATATGAGGGCCAGATGTGAGACATCGTCCAGAGCGGGCAGCGGAAACTCCAGATCATCGTCGTTATCCGCGTATGCGACCAGTTGCTCCAGTGATTTAAGTATATCAGAGGGCACACGATGTTCCTGACGCAACTGAGTCGACAGCACAATATCGGCGGACGAACTAAGTGCCTCGTTTGTCTCCTCATCTTGCAAAGAATGCTGCTCAGATGTACTCTGGCTTTGACTGTCGCCTGCCCCGCCGCTGCTCACCTTGCTTGGCGAGCCGGGAACGGCTTTGACATTCTCCAGTCGCTGGAGCACCTGAGATGAGCGCAGCTCCAGCTCCGCCAAACCGGAGCGTATCTAAAATGGCCGTTAGCAAACATGGCACTCATTATTTATGATAAGTCGCATGGTAATTGCATCAATAAAAATGAATAAAAAACAAAAAACAGAAATCCATGCAAAAAAATAATAAAACCAAAAACAAAAACCACATCACGTTGACGTGTCTTCGTCGTCGTCATCAGAATTGCTGGCAAAACTTACGCTGGATGCGGCGATTTCAGCCACTGCTGATGTTGTTGTCGTTGTTGTTGCTGCTGCTGTTGTTGTTGTTGTTGCTGTTGTCGGTGATGATGTTTCAGTTGTTGACGCTGGCTGCTGTGCCGCGGCAGAGTTTGGCTCGTCAACATCTCCAGCCGCTGACATTTCTAATGGGTATACCTGGCAAATTCGTTCAGTTTGCCTTTTCTTTTCTGATATTCTAGCTGATGTGGAGTTCTACTATTGAAATATCCAAAAAATCAAGTATTTCTCATATATCGTTATTGCGGTCACACTGCACACACAACTCATAATAATCGATTGCTATCGATATTATATCATCGTTTCAAACAAGTTGGCAACAACGCTTGTAACTGCCACAATGGCGCGAATGTTGTAAATGTTTCAAAATCACCAGAATTACTATATGCTTGATAATGCTCGTGTCGTAGTTAATCAAAACTGTTATTCGTTTTGTTTGTAGTTTTATGACCCAAATATTATTTGCAATGACAGCAATAACAGCCACTAATGCGTATTTGCATTTGGCATTACTTGACAACATTTGAGTTTGCTATGGCACAAACACCAATTAAATGCAACTTTTGCGAAAGTCGAGCAACATACAGTGTCATCAAGCTTATTTGAAGCAGTGTTAAGCAAAAATTGTAATTCCCTGCCATAAAATAATTATATATTATTTTTCATAAATTCCATTTATTAACCACCAAAATGATTATATAACCCTAATAAACTGTGATTTACCCAATTGCTAGATCGGGATATATAAAAAAGTACCTAAATTTATGGTTCAGGCTTATTTGAAACAGTTACATTATGGACACCTGGGTGCCAAAACACCCGGATTTGTTACCTAAAGTTGAATATTTTCGGTTTTAATAGACCAATCCTCCGTTGTCAGTTTAGTTTTTTCCAGCATTTCGGGTGCAACAAGCCAACAAGGAGTATGGGCAACCGGAATACCATTGATCAACGGATCAGGATGAGTTTGCCAATAGTCTTTGTTGGCTTGTTGCACCCGAAATGCAGGAAAAAACTAAATTGACTATGGAGGATCGGTCTATTAAAAACGAAAATATTCAGCCTGACGAAAAAATTCCGGGTTTTATGGCACCCAGGTGTCCATAATGTAACCGACCGAAATAACCTTTCATCCTAAATAGCGTACTTCTTTACATAACCCGACCTAACGGGTGGGGAAATCCCATTTTATTAGGGTCATATATTCATTTCGGTGGTCAATACATGTACCTGCCATGGGTCTTTGGAATTTTTGAAAAATTATGAAGAATTATTTTATGGCAGACAATACAAATTTTTGCTAGACACTGGTCGAAATAAGCTGTGAGTGTGTTTAAGCGTGTGGGTGTTAATGCGTGTATGATTTCATGTAGCGTTTCACTTTATTTATGCATAAACTTACTAAAAAAGTTTCGCGTATACTGTAAAAATGGTTAAGCTTACGTATTGAAATTTTGTGCCAGAAGAAAATAACACATCGAAGCTGCTTTTTCAAAGTGCAACCACTCGGTAGCACTACCACCGAACACCGCCACCCACAACCCAACAGGGCCATAGCCTCTTCCACCATAGGGGCTTGTATTGCTTTTCCTTTGGGGCTTCAGCGTCTGTTGTGCCGCGTATTTGCACCGGGCCGCTGCACATGCATCAATTTGCCTTGGCAGCCACAAGCCCCACAAACCTAACGAAACCTACCCCAAAATAGTTTGCAAGCCACCACCACCTCTCCACCCCACCACACAAACTAAACACACACAGCAACGAAACATACATATGCACATACATACATACATATATAATATTTGAGCTGCATTTGACCTTTAGAGCTGAAGTCCCAGTCGCTGGCTAAAACAATTGAGTCATCGTAGTATCAAATGCAAGCAATAGGCTCCATCCTAAGCACAAACATGGTACAAATTGTATATTTTTCACTTGAGCAGCAGGAACAATTTTAATTTCAACGCCAATACGCAATTTAATCAAATTCAAAACTACAAACAAATCATATTTGCAATGACCACTTACGACGTAACTGATTGCCAATATATGTATGTCTTTTTTATGAATTTTTTATACATATGTTGGTCAAACACACTTTTCTTGCAAGGAGAGCTCAGATTGCGGACAACTTGGTTTCTCAAACAAACAAACAAACAAACAAACATTCTTATATCCATGAAAAAGTATGTATGTAAAGATGTACATATGCAAAGTATGTATATATCAATTTTTATATATTAGTGATCAGGATAGAGTCAATATAAAAAATTTGTAATTTGAGTCTTTTGAGCTGATTATGTACGAATATGTAAGAGATCGGAGCCGTATACCATATTTATAAAATTTTCACAAGATTATTGTACTCCCATACTCCATTAAAAAATATTATTAAAAAATTCGAGATTTTTGCAGACACTTAAAAATAATTAATTCAATTTAGAAGTCTGCTAAAAAAAAAATTTTGCCTGCTTATTGCCTTTGTAGCAGCCTGCGTTGACTGATTATATAATTAATTTGTACGCTGAATGCACCATACACACTAACACCTTACACGCACACAAATATATCCGAAAGTAGTGGCAGAAGTGCACACAATCATGTATGTCAAGGTGCCCAAAAAAATGGCTCATGGCCGTCAGCAACAGCACTTTGACTTTCACAGACAAAACACATGCGTATTAGAGAGAGAGAGAGAAAGAGAGAGATATACGGAGAGAGGGGGAGGGAATAAGAGAGAAATGGAGGAAAACCTTATGAAAGAGAGTGGATGGATGGTTGTGAGTTTGAGTGTGTTGCAGAGGTGCAAAGTAGTCGACACTTATAAACTAAAATTCAAACCAAAAACTTCAAACAAACAAACGGGGGCACGCTTTGGCCCTTTGACAGCAGCGGATCTGCATGGAATTTAACAAGAATCATCATCGCATATAGCCGGCTTGATGGTCGTAAGCGTTGAGCTAAAGCTCATTATATCGCTTACATCAATCAGTCGCGGGTTCGAATCCCGCTGGAGGCATGGATGTTTGTTATTTGTCTAGTATTCCGTTCTGCCTCCTTTTCTTTCTTCTATTAACCTTTCTGTCTAAGTATCTATCCACACGGCACTGCAACGGGCCAATTATGGCCTATGTGTGTATAACCTCACCTTGCCTTATAATCGCAGATCTGCTCCTTGTTCAAGCTGCTGCAGCGGCTCCGCCAACACCCACGCCCACCTGTCGCAGATCACGACGCTGCGTTTTTTCGCTGAATTCCAGGTAAATGCCAGAGCTATCTAATTGACCATGCTATCAGACATACAAAGGCAAAAAAATAAAATAAATGGACGAGCAGCGTCTGGGTAGGGTTTGGGATAGATACCGTGGCGATAAGCGTGGTCTAAGCCCAATGTGCACCAGGAAAAAATAAACCATTTGTCAGGCGAACAAGCTTATATACACATAAAAACACATTTACATAAACACAGATATGCATTGTCAAATTGTCAAAATATAAAAAGGACTGCAATAGATGGCCAAGAAACGCACACAAACACAGTATACTTATACATACTCATAGGGAGGCGTCAGTAACAGACAAATAACAACAAGAGTCAACAAAAAGGCAAAAACCAAAACGTCGCAAATGCCCAATAATCGGAAGGCAAAGGCAAAACAAAAGAATTAGCGGCTATCTAAGGCTATCTCTTAGACTATATACCCTCGTAGACCGTATTCAAATTTCCGGTATCAAAATTTCACATAGTAGTCCATGATTTGTTGTCCAACTGTTAGAAGCATATTAACACGCGCTTTGATTAAGTTTGCTTACAAAGAACAACAAAGTGTTACTCAGCTCTCAAAAGATGTTCGTTGGGCAGCTACAGTGAGCAAAGTCATATTTCGCACAGTGCCTAGCAACAATTTTAATTGCCTGCCATAAAGTAATTATGTAATATTTTTCAAAAATTCCAAAGACCCATGACAGGTACATTTATTAACCACCAAAATGAATATATGACCCTAATAAACTGTGGTTTTTCCACCTGCTAGGTAGGGTTATGTAAGAAAGTACCTCTATTTTTGGCAAAGGGTTATTTCGCACAGTTACATCATGGACACCTGGGTGCCATAAAATCCGGATTTTTTACCTAAAGTTGAATTTTTTCGGTATAAATAGACGAATCCTTTGTAGTCAGTTAAGTTTTTTCCTGCATTTCGGATGCAATAAGCCAACAAGGACCATGTGCAAACGGACTACCATTGATAAACGGAAACTCATCCTGGAACACTTCAAAATTTGATATTCACTTCGAAAAATAGCTAAAATGGTCAATCTAAACACCTCAACTGTATTCTATATCATTTGGAGTTTCGTTGACGGATATCGGACAGAGGACAGAGGCGGAATGGCACCAAACCCGATTTTCACCGAGCAGGACGAGCCGAGGATCATCAGGAAAACCAGGGGAAATCTTAAGCTATCGGCTCAAATACTGACTGAATAGGTGCAGGATGAAATAAGGAAAAAGTTCAGTGTGAAAACTGTGCTCCAGGTTTGGGCAACTATGACTTGGAGGCCCGAGTACAACGGAAAACGAAATTTCCTAGCGCAAAAAATACATGGTATAGGATGACGTTCGCCAAAATCCACTTGGACAAGGATTTGGAGTTCTGGAATACAGTCATATTTGAATATGAGTACAAATTCAAAATTTTTTGCCAGAACGGATGGAATTATATATGGCGACACTCCAATACTGAGCTGAGACCAAAAAACTTAAAGGCAACAGTCAAGCACTGCGGAGGAAGTGTCCTGGTATGGGCATGTATCTCGACAGCCCGCGACGGAAATTTTGTGCTCATTGAAACAACAATGGACAAGAATGTGTACTTTGATATACTAAAGGAAAATTTACTCCAAAGTGCCGAGAAGCTGGAAACCGACGTACTTTCCGGATCTACCGGGACAACAACCCCACGCATAAGGCCGGAACAGTACAGTCCTGGCTTAGATTGAACTGCCCCCACGTGATGATTCCACCGGCCTAGTCTCCAGACTTAAATGTTATTGAAAATTTGTGGGCTCTGCTGGAAAATAACATCCGGAAACACAACATATCCTGCAAACAGGATTCCAAACTGCTCTGCTGGAGGAGTGGAGCAGGATCAGTCCAGAAACTACCCGGAAGCTGGTATCTTTCATGAATAATAGGTTGAGGGAAATTGTTAAGGCTAAAGGATATCATAATAAGTATTAACATCCTTATTTAAGCTTTTATACGCCAAATATGTAACTTTTTTTAAGACTGTGCGAAATAAGACGTTGAATGAATTTTTAATAAGTTTTCAGTTTTTGACTAATTTTAATTAATAAATTAATATTTTAATAAAAACTAAAGTTTCTTTTTCAAATGTGATATAACATTAAACAAATTGGCATTTAAACATTTTGAATTTGTTTCCTCGTTTAAACTTTATAGCACTTTAAATTTGTTGCTAGACACTGGGCGATCGGGGCTGCAATCCACTGTACATACATACAGAAAATGGTTTTCACCTGCTGATAGTTATCGCCGCCTTTAAAATTGTGGCTATTATTGCTATTGGAAAAAAATCTGCGAAAGAGAAGCAGTTATCGATCAAATAAAGATGATCTGCTCGGGGTAAATGCCAAGCTTCAAGTTGTAACCTCTTATGTCTCTGAGACGAGGGTATGAATGTATTTAGAGTGCTGTGAATAATTTTCCATGCCGTGATTTATTTAAGGCATCACAAGTTTTAATTTCTGCTGCTGCTGTGTTAAGCGCTCCAGCTAAATGTTTATTGCATAATGGCATTTGTCATGTTGTTGTTGGCTTTGTTTTGATTTTGTAGTTTTTTGCAGTTTTTTTGCATACATTCTTTGAACTAATTTTTTCCCTGTGCATTTCTCTCGATATGTCTGTGTATGTGTGGGTGTGTTTGGTTGTGTATGCGTACATTGTTGTGTGCAGTTGCAGCTATTGTTGCTGTTGTTGTTGCTGGGGCTGCGGTTCTTCTGTCATTGCCTTCATCATCGCAGCGCTTTGCAACCCTGACCTGAATTTAATTCAAACAAGAGAGAACGTTGCAGTCGGACGTAGCCGATAGCGAAATACTTTGACACCATAAGTTGCGTGTAGCCAAGAAATACTGATACCTGATACCGGTATCAAAGTATAACAATTTGGTGCTTGGTTGTGTTTGTTGTTGTGCGGCAAAACCGAAACGCACTAATGTTGTTTGCGAGTGTTAGTTTATTATTTACGTTAATATTAAGTAACCAAAGGTATCATAGTATATTGATTTTGTGCAATGTTCGTCATGGTGTCTGTCCGTCCGTCTGTCCGTCAGTATGAATGCAACTTATTTTGGTACCCTTAGAGATAGAGACTTGAAACTTGAAACATATACTGGTATATTACTGCTAATCGCCTTTAAGAACCAATAACATCTGCGGCCATAATCGTCAAAGCCGATATTTCTGAAGTGTAAATTTCAGACCAGGCCCATACCCGTAGCCCCCCGAACTTCGTCCCTTGCAATCTGAAACGCGCATATCTTACACAATCTATAGGATAGACTCCATAAACTTTGGAAGCATGTTACTAATAACTCCTCTAAGAGATCGATAAGGAATTGGATGGACGTGGGTGTGGGCGTGGGCGTGCGCCTCCCCAAACCCATACACCTCTCAAGGCAAACCGATAAGATCATATACAGTGTCTCAAAGCTCAGGTCGCCCAGTGTTTAGCAAAAAATTTTAAAGTGCTATAAAGTTTAAACAAGGAAATTGTTTTTGTAAGGGAAGCAGTCAGCACATAAACTGACTACTAGAAGGGCGTCGCAACTAGTACTTGCAACTAGGTGGACTACGGAGAGGGAAATCCAACGATGCGCACAGTAAATGCGATGGTAGAACTGAGTGAACAGAATGAGATTCTAAAAGACACTGAATTTATTGAATACAAATGCATGGCTTATATACAGAATTCTTAGATGATAAGGCTTGCTTAGGGCTAGATGAACTAAACAATCAATAATTATTTATGCGTGTACATACATATAACATAATCTAATTTATGACGCTGCCTATCTGCTAGCTGCAGGCGGCGCGATATATGGTGTGAACATATTTATAATCACAACCCATGGATTAGCTGCGTAGCTGAGTTATCTGCAGCGTACGATGCTCTGCTCTTGATGAACTCGTACTAATGGTTGATGATTAGAATGAAACTAAACAGAAACAAATTCAAAAGGTTTAAATGCCAATTTGTTTCATGTTATATCACATTTGAAAGAGAACTTTAGTTTTTATTAAAATATTAATTAATTAATTAAAATTAGTCAAAAACTGAAAGCATATCCAAAATACACAGAAGAACTTAGTTCATCCAGTCTTAAAAAAAGTTACATATTTGGCGTATAAAAGCTTATATAAGGATGTTAATACTTAGTATGATATCCTTTAGCCTTAACAACTTCGCTTAACCTATTTTTCATGGAAAATACCAGCTTCCGGGTAGTTTCTGGGCTGATCTTGCTCCACTCCTCCAGCAGAGCATTTTTGAGATCCTGTTTGCTGGATATCTTGTATTTCAGGATGTTATTTTCTAGCACAGCCCACAAATTTTCAATAACATTTAAGTCTGGTGATTGGCCCGATGGAATTATCATGTGGGTACAGTTCCAGATAAGCCAGGACTGTACTATTCCGGACTTATGCTTGGGGTCTTTGTCCTGGTAGATCCGGAAAGTACGTCGGATTCTAGCTTCTCGGCACTTTGGAGTAAATTTTCCTTCAGTATTTCGAAGTGCGCATACTTGTTCATTGTTGTTTCAATAATCACCAAATTTCCAACACCGGCTGCCGAGATACAAGCCCAAACCATTATACTTCCTCCACAGTGCCTGACTGTTGCCTTTAAGTTTTTGGGACTCAGCTCAGTATTGGAGTGTCGCCACACATAATTCCGTCCGTCCGAGGCAAAAATGTTAAACTTGTACTCAAATTCAAATACTCCAAAACTCCAAATCCTTGCCCAAGTGGATTTTGCTGAGCGTCATTCTAGAGCCTATATATTTTGCGCTTATAAATTTATTTTTCCGTGGTTCTCGGGCATTAGGGTCAATTTTTCCTTATTTCATCCTGCACCTATTGAGTCAGTTTTTGAGCCGATAGCTTAAGATTTCCCCTGGTTTTCCTGATGATCCTCGGCTCGTCCTGCTCGGTGAAAATCGGGTTTGGTGCCATTCCGCCCTTGTCCTCTGTCCGATTCTCGTCGAGGAAGGGCCGAATGATTTAGTAAACAATTGAGGTGTTTAGATTGACCATTTTAGCTATTTGGCGGTAAGAATATATAATTAAGTGTTTCCGAATGATTTTCCGTTGATCAATTGTAGTTCGTTTGCCCATAGTCCTTGTTGGCTTGTTGCACCAGAAATGCAGGAAATAATTAAGCTGACTACGAAGGATTGGTCGAAAATATTCAACTTTAGGTAAAAAATCCGGGTTGTATGGCACCCAGGTGTCCATAATGTAACTGGGCGAAATATCCTTTGAAATAAAAGGCGGTACTTTTTTACATAACCCGTCCTAACGGGTAAGGAAATCCCAGTTTATTAGGGTCATATATTTATTTCGGTGGTCAATACATGTACCTGCCATCGGTCTTTGGAATTTTTGAAAAATAATACATAATTAGTTTATGGCAGGCAATTAAAATATTTGCTAGACACTGGGCGACCTGAGCTTTGAGACACTGTATTTCACACAATTTGAAAGCTAATCACCAAGAAATACCGATCATTGAAGGATGTCCCTAGCAATCTATGTTCTAAGTTTGATTTAAAATTTTGGTATGTGTAGCCTTTCATGAATTTTGGAGGCGGGAGTAAGCGTGGCTGAAAGAAATTACATCCACCCCGTTCTGTGGCACCTGTTATCAGATAGTATGACTTAATGGTATCAGAGTATTTCCCAGTCAGTTATGCCCGAAACTGAACACAAAATTACATTACACCATATATTTAATTTCAATATTGCTCTTTCGCCCGAAAACTGACCAAAAGTAAGCTTTACACGGAGACATCATTCCAGAGCAGCTTTTACACTTTATCGAAGAATTAAGAAATGAAAAACTCCTGCAAATTCGTATTTTTGAAATCGAAGTTTTTTCCGAAATGTAGTTACGGCATTGCTATGCAGTCTCCGCACAACCACACCTTTCAGAGTAAAAAACAACTCAATTCTATATATTCTGTATCTATGACTAATTACACAACCAACTTACAAACTCCACTCACCCAAGCTATTAAAAACTTCTCAATAATTAAGTAATTATTTTATTAATTTAGCGATTTATGTTTACACTGTAAATTACCAAAATTTAATTGTTTTTTTTTTTTTAATCTCTTTGGGTTTCAGCTTATAATCTGTTTGTGCAATTTCACCAACTGTATGTCTTGTCCTTACGCGCTGTCAAATGGACTCGCAAAATGTGGCACAGACAGAATAAGCCTTTAAGCCGGGATCAATTCAGTTTTAAGTTCTAGGGCTGCATATAGCTACTTGACTTTCGTCATGTTATGAATGTGCATGTTTGTTAGGCAATCAACTTAAAGCAACATCCCCTCGAAAGTGTCCCTTACCGGCCATACCCTTAATCCAGCTACATTTCCATGGGTTTGACCAGTAGAATCAGAAGCCGTATTCGAAACAGAAGCAGAAACTGAAGCTGAAGGACAATGTTAACGAAAATCCAAAATCACTGGACAAGGGTAACTAGCATACAAAACCAATTTCCTTTTTATGAAAAATAAAAATAAAATTTTAAATAACCACAAACACGAGTGACAAACACACGTGTAGAAAAGTGAGGAGAAGGATGCTTTTTAACACAGGAAATGGACACTCGGACAACATGCGACATTGTGTAGATTTATTCAACTATTTTTTTTTGCTTGCCCTGTTTCTTTAGATGTATAGTGCAGCAAAAAGCTGAAGCCACTGCATCATAAATGGCAACCACATTAACCAATAAGAGAAGCAGGAGCAAAAGCACTAACAGAAGCAGCGGAAGCTGCCAAAATGCGAAATTAGCCGCCAAAAACTGACCAACCGACCATTTGAACAACTGACTGCTGCTCAGCGACTGTCAGCATGCGATTAGATTGCGGTTAGGTAAGAGGGGGAGTTGAGCATTGAATAAGAATGTGGGATAGGATAGTCTGTGGTGTTCCACCTTTTTTTTTATGATGTCTTGGGATGTCAGCGAGACAGACACAGATAAAGGCAGAGAGAGAGGGAGAGGGAGAGAGAGAGAGAGGGAGTGGGAGTTTTGGGTCAACCGAGAAATATACTGACAGCGGCTTTGCGGTGGATTTATTTTATTGCCCAACGCATCAGGCCAACGCACAGAAGAGCCAAAAGGTAGCTGTGGCAAGGGGTACATGGGGTAACTAAGGCAAGTTGGTGCACCTCGTCGTGCTCAACTGCCGTTGCCTGCTGCACGGTGCCAAGTTGTTTTTTGTGTGGTTTTCCTTGAATTCTTTTGAATGTTACTTTACTGAAGTTGGAGTTGAGCTAAGATGTCTCCGCTACCATCAACACCCATGCGTACGCATCTAATAAAAGGCCATACACACATACATATGTGCATTTTATTATACTACTATACCAAAAAGTTATAATAGTATATTGGTTTTGTGCAATGCCCCTAAAATTTTCAAATGGCTATATCTTCCGCAGTTTTTAAGTAGGGAAAAATTTGGTAGGTATATCACTGGTAGTCGCCTTTAAGAACCGATAACAAATTTGTGGTGCCACGCCCACAACTGCGCCTATAATCGACAATTCCGATTGTAAATCGATAACTCCGTATATCTCCGAACATTTTAAAGACAGAATAACCAAACTTTTAAGGTAATTTGCTGGTAACCTCCTCCAAAGATTGGCATACCAATTTTTGGACCACGCCCACATCCGCCGCCCCCAGGAACTTCGTCCCTAGAAATTTAAAATGCGCATATCTGCCGTAATTTGCAAGCTAGAGTCGCAAAATTTTGCAGGTATGTTACTGGTAACTCCCCCAAAGATCGATAAGAAAATTGGATGGCCACGCCCACTCCACCTACCGGAACCGATACACCTGTTGGTGTAAATCGATAAACCTATATATCTCACGCAATTTGAAAACTTAAGTCACCAAATTTTAAAGGTATATTGCTAGTAACACCCTTCATAAATGTGTAAAAAAATTTTTGGACCACGTCCACTCCCGCCCACAAAAAACGAAAAATGCCTGTATCTCCCGCAATTCAAGAGCTACAGTTACCAAACTTAGAAGGTATATTACTAAGATCGGGCCACGCCCACTCCAGCCCCCAAAACCGATAAACCTATAAACCATTTAAAGCTTGATTCAGGGTATATGGTAGTCGAGCTCACTCGACTACAGCGTTCTTACTTGTTTTTTCTGGTTTGATTTAACTCACAACCACGTACCTTTTCACCAACTGCATTTTTATAATATGGAGTATTTATATATATTTATTTAAATATTTTATTTTAATATTTATGCACGTTTTACGTTTATTATATTTCTTCGAATTTGATCGCACGACTCTTTCGTCTCCGTAACCTTGAGAGTTTGACCGCAGCAACGACATCAGCTTGTCTTACGCATTTCGAAAAGCTCCGCATTTGAGCGTTTTCTGTGTGGTTCGTTTATCTGCTTATCTCTCCTCTTGAGCGGCCGCCTGCATGTCTCTACTAATTTAGGGTGGACCATATTCGTACTCAAAAACGGCTACTACAGACTTTATACCTAAAGCTGAATATTTTCGACCAATCCTTCGTAGTCAGTTTGGTTATTCTCTGCATTTCGGGTGCAACAAGCCAACAAGGAATATGGGCAAACGGACTACCATTGATCAACGGAAAATCGTCCTGGAACACTTCAAAATCTGATAATAATATCGAACAATAGCTAAAATGGTCAATCTAAACACCTCAACTGTATTCTACATCATTTGGAGTTTCGTCGACGAAAATTGGGCAGAGGACAAGGGCGGAATGGCACCAAACCCGATTTTCACCGAGCAGGACGAGAGGTGGATCATCAGGAAAATAAGGGAAAATCTTAAGCTATCGGCTCAAAAACTGACTCAATATGTGCAGGATGAAATAAGAAAAAAGTTCAGTGTGGGAACTGTCCTCCAAGTTCGGCGCAACCATGATTTTAATGCCCGAGAACCACGGAAAAAGAAATTTGTAAAAGCAAAAAATATAGGGTCTGGGATGACGTTCGTCAAAATCCCATTGGGCAAGGATTTGAGTTTTGGAACACAGTTGTATTTGAATATGAGTACAAATTCAACATTTTTGGCCCGGACGGATGGAATTATGAGTGGCGACAAACCAATACTGGATCCCAAACATATAGAGGCAACAGTCAAGCATGGCGGGGAAAGTGTCAAAGCATGGGCATCTATCTCGACAGCCAGCAACGAAATTTTGTGTTCATTGAAAAAACAATGGACAGGAATGTGTACTTCGATATACTAATGGAAAATTTACTCCAAGGTGCCGAGAATCTGGGAATCCCACATACTTTCCGGTTCTACCAGGACAACGACCCCAATCATAAGTCCGGAATAGTACAGTCCTGTCTTATCTGGAACTACCCCCACATGATAATTCCACCGGCCCAGTCTCCATATTTAAATTTTATTGAAAATTTGTGGGCTCTGCTGGAAAATAACATCCGGAAATACAAGATATCCTGCAAACAGGATCTCAAAAATGCTCTGCTGGAGGAGTGGAGGAAGCTCAGCCCAGAAACTACGTGGAAGCTGGTATCTTCCATGAATAATAGGTTAAGGGAAGTTGTTTAGGGTAGAGGATATCATACTAAGTATTAACATTCTTATATAAGCTTTTATACGCCAAATATGTAACTTTTTTTTAAGACCGTTCAAAATCGGCTGGAACATGATTTTGGATATGTTTTGACTAATTTTAATTAATTAATTAATATTTTAGAAAAAACTAAAGGTTATTTTTCAAATGTGATATAACATTAAACAAATTGGCATTTAAACATTTAAAATTTGTTTCCTTTTTTTTTTTTTTTATGTGACAATTATATTTAAACATTAATCAACCTACTTAAAGGCTATAAAACATTGATTTAAAACAGTATAAGTGAACAGTGAACTTAAGATCTATAACATACACATATAAATGGTTTTAATTAATAATACATAACATTATATATAACATTTATCTAACGGCCAACAGTCCAGAGGTCGCTGGTGTGGAGGCGCTTCAACCTCCTGCGAGTGGTGTTATTCCCAAGGGAGCATGGTGTTGAGCATTCCAGTCTCCAGCAATCAGGAACTTGGGGCCAAGCTCTTCGAAGAGACATTTATAGTCTTCTATTTCCCATACAAAACGTGGTGGACAATAGACAGCCGCTAGGACTACTTCGCCTTGATCACTAGAGACTTTAACGACAGCACATTGTGCGCGGAGCCAACTTAATGATGTCAGCACACAATGTTGTAGTGAAGATTTTATGATCACTGCTGCTCCGCCACGCATGCGATCAGAAGGATGATTGGCTAGGTGGATGTCGTAGCCCGGTAGCCTGTAGTATGATCTGGAGCAGTAATGAGTCTCGCAGACCAACATTACATCTATATGATGGCGATGAATAAATAAATCCAACTCATTGGCATTATTTGCAAGACCATTGGCGCCAATGCGCATCCCAATTTGGCTCATCTGTTTGCAAGTGCAGCGTGCAAAAGGCTCATCATGGCCATAAGCGTCTTACTCAACTTGTCGAATTTTGACATAAGACTGTCAAACTGGAGCTGGGAATACTCATGGTACAATTGAGGCTGTTGCACTTGCTGGGATTGCTGCTGTTGGGGCTGCTGCTTGTTGATGTCGTGTTTGTTGTTTACGTTCTTGCTGTTGCCGTTGGTGTAGCTACTGCAGGCATTGCTGCTGCTGGTGTTGCTGTTGCAGGTGTTGCTGAGACTGTTTCAGAGACAGCGTCCAAAAGTTTTTTGCACTCATGACTTGCATGTGCTGAGCCACACTTCACACAGCGATGCTGCTTTTGGCAGTACTTCATAGTATGGCCAAATTCCTGGCAGCGGTGGCACTGGGGAATGTCCAAATGGCGGTCAGGGCACTCTATTGATATACGCACTTGAGAGATTGAGCATAGATTGTATATCCCTGTGTTATTTGCAGCCGGCTCCAGCTCCAAATAACAAAGATTCAGCTCCTTTTTGGTGATGCGGCTTACAATGGTTTGAACACCCTGCACTGCATGCCCAAGTTTGGCCAGCTCATCTCTGATGCGATCAAGTTTCTGCAGGGATGGATGCAGTCCCCTGATCACCACGCGAAAGTCTCTATCCTCCTTCAACTGGTACGAATGAAACGGGATTCGCTTATCCGTAAACAATCTTTGTACTGCCCTGTATGCATCAGTGCTACTTGGCATTACTCTAACAGTACCACCACCGCTGCACTTGAGCATAAAGCTGTCAGGCTGCGTGACAGCATTTAATGCTTCAAGCAGTCCAACAACGTCGGTGATACCCTCAGCAATAAGTGGGGGAGGCTTGGATGGTCTTGTTGGCCGACTTTCAGCAGGTTGCACAGTAGGTCCATTTGATTGCGAGCAATCGCGTATCTCGGCAGCAGCGCTTAGATTCGGATCCTCATCATAAGCAGCTTTAATAGGATTAGCCACACTCGGGAGGTATATTGGTGAACTAGGCACCAACATCTCTTCTATGTCAACTGACTCGATATCGGTGTCCGAATCGGTCATCAGATCTTCGAGCGCTTGTGGTGCTGCCCGAGGTCCAGCAGAAGTAGACGGTATTGCATCCAAATCTTGCTCTTCGATTGTCGCAATTTTCCTTTTTTTGTTGGCATTGGTGAAAATTGAATTATTTGTTTTGGCGTTGTTGTTGCTGTTGACATTGTTGACGTTGGATTTGATGTTGCTGTTAGAGCCGGTGTTGTCGTTGTGGTTGTTGGCACTGTTGTTGTTCATATTGTTTTTGTTGTTGGCCGAGTTCTTGTTGATGTTGTTATTGTAGTTGGCATTGTTGACATTTGCTAATTTTGTTGCATTATTGTAGATGGTGTTGTTGTTGTTACTGTTGCTGCTTTCTGGGCGAGTGCGCAGCTTATAGCGGAGTTCACTGGTCTGCCAGGCCAACGAAGGCGAGCACCATGAAGCTGACGCAGCAGTATCAGGCGCATCGGCGTGAGTGGAGGTATGGGGGCTGTTACTCATAATAATGTAACTAGCGCGCACCAAGCGCACTCACTCTAGCAGAGTGGTCTCGGCGCACGCACAAATCACACTACTTGAACAACTCACACAAGATTGTAGTGCAGCTGCACTGATTCTCGCGAGCGTCAATACTTGAGAGCAAAAAACAGCTGTTTGCTGAACGGATATACAGTGTCTCGAAGCATAATTCGAGCAGTGCCTAGAAAAAAATTAAAAGTGCTATAAAGTTTAAACAAAGAAAAAAACGCAAAATGCTTAAATGCCAATTTGTTTAATGTTATATCACATTTGAAAAGGAAATTTAGTTTTTATTAAAATATTAATAAATTCATTAAAATTAGTAAAAACTGAAAACATATCCAAAATAAATATTGAAGCATAATTCGAGCAGTTTTAAAAAAAGTGAAATATTTGGCTTATGAAAGCTTAAATAAGGATTTTAATACTTAGTATGATATCCTTTAGCCTTAACAACTTCCCTTAACCTATTATTCATGGAAGATACCAGCTTCTGGGTAGTTTCTGGACTGATCCTGCTCCACTCCTCCAGCAGAGCATTTTGGAATCCTGTTTGCAGGATATGTTGTGTTTCCGGATGTTATTTTCCAGCAGAGACCACAAATTTTCAAGAACATTAAGATCTGGAGACTGGGCCGGTGGAATTATGATGTGGGGACACTTCGATCTAAGCCAGGACTGTACTATTCCGGCCTTATGCTGTCCTGGTAGATCCGGAAAGTACGTCGGTGTTCAGCTTCTCGGAACTTTGTAGTAAATTTTCCCTTAGTATATCAAAATAAACATTGTTGTTTCAAAAATCACAAAAATTTCCGACACTGGCTGCCGAGATAGATGCCCATACCAGGACACTTCCTCCGCAGTGCTTGATTGTTGCCCTTAAGCTTTTGAGTCTCAGTTCAGTATTAGAGTGTCGCCACATATAATTCCATCCGTTCTGGCAAAAAATGTTGAGTTTCTACTCATATTCAGATGTGACTGTGTTCCAGTACTCCAAATCCTTGTCCAAGTGGATTTTGGCGAACGTCATCCTATACTCTGTATTTTAGCTTTAACAAATTTCTTTTTCCGTTGTTCTCGGGCATTAAGGTCATGGTTGCGCAGAACTTGGAGCACAGTTCCCATACTGAACTTTTTCCTTATTTCATCCTGCACCTATTGAGTCAGTTTTTGAGCCGATAGCTTAAGATTTCCCCTTGTTTTAATGATGATCCTCGGCTCGTCTTGCTCGGTGAAAATTCGGGTTTGGTGCCATTCCGCCCTTGTCCTCTGTCCGATTTTCGTCGACGAAACTCCAAATGATGCTGAATACAGTTGAGGTGCTTAGATTGACCATTTTAGCTATTTGGCGATATGGATATCCGATTTTTAATTGTTCCAGGATGAGTTTCCTTTGCTCAATGGTAGTTAGTTTGCCCATGGTCCTTGTTGGCTCGTCGCACCCGAAATGCAGAAAAAAACTAAACTGACTACTGAGGATTGGTCTATTTATACCGAAAATATTCAACTTTAGGTAAAAATCCAGTATTTATGGCACCCAGGTGTCCATAATGTAGCTGTTCGAAACATGCGTCGACCATAAAAAGAGGTACTTTTTTGCATAACCCTACCTAGCAGGTGGAAAAACCATAGTTTATTAGGGTCATATATTTATTTTTATGGTTAATAAATGTACTTGCCATGGGTCTTTGGAATTTTTGAAAAATATTGAATAATGAGTTTATGGCAGGTAATTCAATTTTTTGCTAGGCATTGCTCGAATTATGCTTCGAGGCACTGTATATATGTAGAGCTAACCAACTAATAAATCAAAAAAATTATTAAAATATTATTTTTTGTCTATTGACAGTGTGGCCGTATACCGATACCGACGGAATCGTACTCTGAGAATTTGTTTCCTTGTTTAAGTTTTATAGCACTTTAAATTTGTTGCTAGACACCGTTCAAAACTGGCTGGAAGAGACTGTATTTGGGTATGGAGCGGTCCCTTTCAGGCGTTGGTCCAGACCTCAGATTTGCGAGATATGGCGAGTCATGTACAACACATCATCATTTATCAAAGTGCGGCACCAATTCGTAGGCTGACAAGCCACTAGCTCCCATTAAGCAAACACGCATCTTCTTCCCCAATTCCATTTATTTGCCTTGCTAAACCAAAGCCTTCGCCATTTTCTATCGGTGCTTATTCGGCGGCGACTTATCGATAAGTGGTCCTGTCATGTGGTTAAATCTGCATGAAAAATTAATGCTTCTGTTTGCTTATACGTTTGTATAGTTGTGAGTGTGGGTGTATTGGAGAGTGTGGCCGTGCCTCTATGCTACTGATTAGTATTGTCCTTTGGCAGCCACATTTTCATTCACACAGAAAAAAAAATATGCAGAGTTGTTTTCAAATAAACTAAATCGCTGCCAAAATCCGACCTAATCGACAATACCTTTAAAAAATGGAATATAAAATTACTAATTCTGGATTAATTAAGCATAATTGATATAATTTTAAGACGCTGCGCCTTGTAATCAGGAACTTGATTGCATGGGGTATCGCATTAAGTTTTTGTTTTAAGTACTTATGTTGTTATACAAAACTGTGATTGATAATAATAAGAATTTATAATATAAGTTCTTATAACAATTATTTATTATTTATACTATTATACCAAAATGGTATAATTTATACTATTAAACCAAAATGGTATAATTATACCCTGAACCCATTAAAAATGGGTAAAAAGGGTATAATGGTTTTGTGCAAATGTATGTAACAGGCAGAAGGAAGCATCTCCGACCCCATAAAGTATATATATTCTTGATCAGGATCAATAGCCGAGTCGATCTAGCCCTGTCCGTCTGTCTGTCCGTCTGTATGAAACAACGGATCTCAGAGACTATAAGAGCTAGAGACTTCAAATTTGGAATATAAGATCTCGTATACCAGGCGCAGATCAAGTTTGCGTTATTTTATCGATAACTGCCTCAGTTTCTGAATTATCGATACATTTAGATTTTCGATAGCAGTAAATTCCACATATCTCTCACAATTTAATGGATACAGTCACCAATTTTGGTTGGTAGGTTGTTGGCGAGGTCCTTGAAAGATCGGCATGTGCCACGCCCACCTCCGACGCCCCCATCACCCCCGCCCCTAAAATTTTCAAATGGCTATATCTTCCGCAGTTTTTGAGTAGGGAACGTCAAATTTGGTAGTTATATTACTGGTAGTCGCCCTTAAGAACCGATAACAAATTTGTGGTGCCACGCCCACACCTGCGCCTATAATCGACAATTCCGATTGTAAATCGATAACTCCCTATATCTCCGAACATTTTAAAGATAGAGTAACCAAACTTTTAAGGCAATTTGCTGGTAACCTCCTCCAAAGATTGGCATACCAATTTTTGGACCACGCCCACATCCGCCGCCCCCAGGAACTTCGTCCCTAGAAATTTAAAATGCGCATATCTGCCGTAATTTGCAAGCTAGAGTCGCAAAATTTTGCAGATATGTTACTGGTAACTCCCCCAAAGATCGATAAAAAAATTGGATGGCCACGCCCACTCCACCTACCTAAACCGATACACCTGTTGGTGTAAATCGATAAACCCATATATCTCGCGCAATTTGAAAACTTAAGTCACCAAATTTTAAAGGTATATTGCTAGTAACACCCTTCATAAATGTGGAAAAAAAATTTTGGACCACGCCCACTCCCGCCCACAAAAAACGAAAAATGCCTGTATCTCCCTCAATTTAAGAGCTACAGTTACCAAACTTAGAAGGTATATTACTAAGATCGAACTACAAAAAATTTTGGACCACGCCCACTCCCGCCCACAAAAAACAAAAATGCCTGTATCTCCCTCAATTTAAGAGCTACAGTTACCAAACTTACAAGGTATATTACTAAGATCGGGACACGCCCACTCCAGCCCCCAAAACCGATAAACCTATAATGCATTTAAAGCTTGGTTCAGGGTATATGGTAGTCGAGCTCACTCGACTACAGCGTTCTTACTTGTAGTATATTGGTTTTGTGCAATGTCCGTCATGCTGTCTGTCCGTCTGTATGAACGCGCGTTCCTCCGACACCCTTAGAGATAGAGACTTGAAACTTGGAACGTATATTGGAAAGTACCCTCAAAAGTTAAAGTGTCTTGGGTTTGGACCTACGTCCACTAGGGAGCTAGAAAACCGCGAAAATAGATTTTAGCAAATCGATAAGTCCCCATATCTCTTACAATTTAATGAATACAGTCACCAATTTTGGTTGGTAGGTTGTTGGCGAGGTCCTTGAAAGATCGGCATATGCCACGCCCACCTCCGACGCCCCCTTCACCCCCGCCCCTAAAATTTTCAAATGTCTATATCTTCCGCAGTTTTTGAGTAGGGAACGTCAAATTTGGTAGGTATATTACTGGTAGTCGCCTTTAAGAATCGATAATAAATTTGTGGTGCCACGCCCACACCTGCGCCTATAATCGACAATTCCGATTAATAATCGATAACACCGTATATCTCCGAACATTTTAAAGATAGAGTAACCAAACTTAGAAGGTAATTTGCTAGTAACCTCCTCCAAAGATTGGCATACCAATTTTTGGACCACGCCCACATCCGCCGCCCCCAGGAACTTCGTCCCTAGAAATTTAAAATGCGCATATCTTCCGTAATTTGCAAGCTAGAGTCGCAAATTTATGCAGGTATGTTACTGGTAACTCCCCCAAAGTTCGATAAAAAAATTGGATGGCCACGCCCACTCCACCTACCTGAACCGATACACCTGTTGGTGTAAATCGATAAACCCATATATCTCACGCAATTTGAAAACTTAAGTCACCAAATTTTAAAGGTATATTGCTAGTAACACCCTTCATAAATGTGGAAAAAAAATTTTGGACCACGCCCACTCCCGCCCACAAAAAACGATAAATGCCATGCGTGTTGACCAAGTCCAAGCTTTCCACTATTGCCGGCGTAAAAGCTTTCTTTCTATACTTGTAAAAGCTCGAGCAAACGTTTGCACATTGCGCATATTATATTATGTTATTATTATATATTTTCCAAATGCCTTATTCACATTTGCATTCACAATTCAAAATGTTTACATATAGTGTTTATATTTCATATTGCCAATAACAAGTATCCTTGAGATTCGTTGCTCTGTGTTTGTGTGGGAAAGGTCAATGCAGTATTCCGCAATTGGGTATTTAGGCCATGCGTGTGTGTGTGTGTGTGGATGTTACTAAGTATCCATGTTAGTGTTTGTGTTGTGTGTATATACAAATTGCCTTTAGTAAGTGTGACGCCAAATGTTCTCGAAGGGCTGCTGTCGACGCTGCAGCTGCTGCTGATGCAGCTGCTTTTGCTGCATTCTTTGATACGATGTTGATAGGTAGGCAGGCTCATGGACCGGTAAATTCAGACGTCTTCGCTTCTGGCTGGGCTCGAACGTCAGCGAAATTGTCGCTGATTGCCGATGGCTCATAGGTTTTTTACTCTCCCACTGCTGTGTTGCCATTTTATTTAAAAAAGCTGGCTTTGCCTGTGGCAACTACTGCTAGTTCGTCATTATTATACTATTATACCAAAAAGGTATATTAGTATTGTTGGCGTCAGCACGGAATTGGTTGCAGTCAGTAGTTTGTTGTACATTTGGAGCCCTGCGCGGCTCAATATATACATATAAAGTATTAGTAGGTGTATTTACACATGCAAATTATCTTAAGTGCAGTTCGAGCTGCAGCAGCCAGCGTTAGCAGCGCTCTTCTTTACCGCGCTCTCTTGTGCAGCGCTCTCTCTCTCTCTCTCTCTCTCTGAAAAAGGGCCCTCGTTGATCCGCCGGCTGCAGCTAGTGAGTTTACACTTGTAGTGCGCTTGCTTGGCATGCCTAAAAGTATGCTTTGGTTTTCATACTAAGCCGAGCTTTTGATTACGCCATCTATGAGATTAAGTGCTACAATCTCAAGCCCTTCTCGGGAAAGCCGTTCAATAAGTTCTGGTAGAGACTCTCTGGAGTTCGGTCTGCCGAAGATAATGGTTTTGCCATGAGGAGAGTCGAGAAGAGTCTGCCGAAGAGGATAGTTGTGCCGTGAGGTTTTTGCTCGAGTGCTGCCCGCGAAGATGTTGGTCTCGCCAACGTAACATTTTTTTTTAAGAAAACCAAAAACAAAATTCAAGATGGACACTTGTGCGCGGAAGAAAAGAATTTTTCTTAACTCTACCCGAGAACATTTTTTTTTGATTAACAATTGTAATAGCCATAAACCGACTAATTAATAATAGCCACCAAAAGAACATTCGTGGTGAGCTAGGCTATGATTACCCAAAAAAAAAGGAGAACATTTTTATTACAAATTAATCTCATGTGAAAATTATTTCGTGAAAATCAAAAAAAAAAAAAAAAAAACAGCCCAAGAAACAAATAAATTTATAAAACAATTCAAATTGATTTTATAGTCGGCCAGAAAATCAAATAAAAACAAGATAGAACGTTGCAGTCGCACGTAACCGACAGCGAAATACTATTATACGTTAATTTGTGTACAGTTAAGAAATACCTGAATTGCGGGGGATATGGGCGTTTATCGGTTTTGGGGGCTGGAGTGGGCGTGGCCCAAACAATTTTGGGGTTCGATCTTCATAAATAAATAATAATTGAAAAATAAAATTAAATTAATAATTTATATACGTAAATGACTTAATAAATTTTACATGCCTTATTACTACTTATGGTGGAAATATTCTTGTGATTTCATTTTTTTTTGTTGTTCTTCGAATTGAAATAAAAACTAAGATAAAGTGAATTTAAGTAAATACAATTATATTCTAGTATATATAAGTAAATAGTTTAGTATGGCAAATGAATCTCCAAAAAAAAAAAAGGAAAAAATTTATATACATAAAAATTAAAAATTCCCATAATTAAGAAGAAAAAAAATATTATTAATTATCGTAGCTATCGAAAGCGTCCATATTAATTTTTCTACTAGTACCCTTATATTATATAATCCCTAGGAAAAAAAGTACATATTATAAAACTAAAATTAATTATCCCCAAACCAAAATGCAACTAAATATACTTGTGTCATTAGATTATTGTTAAAATGAATAATTAAATATTTTTTTTTGGGAGTCATGCAACGCGCGCTGAATAGATGATGAATTAAGTAGTCGTTATTTTAGGGATCATCAAAAATGTTTATGCCTACCTTTAATCTACCTTCTAAGTTTGGTAACTGTAGCTCTTAAATTGCGGGAGACACAGGCATTTATCGTTTTTTGTGGGCGGGAGTGGGCGTGGTCCAAAATTTTTTTTCCACATTTATGAAGGGTGTTACTAGCAATATACCTTTACAATTTGGTGACTTAAGTTTTCAAATTGCGTGAGATACATGGGTTTATCGATTTACACCAACAGGTGTATCGGTTTAGGTAGGTGGAGTGGGCGTGGCCATCCAATTTTTTTATCGATCGTTGGGGAAGTTACCAGCAACATACCTGCAAAAGTTTGCGACTCTAGCTTGCAAATTACGGCAGATATGCGCATTTTAAATTTCTAGGGACGAAGTTCCTGGGGGCGGCGGATGTGGGCGTGGTCCAAAAATTGGTATGCCAATCTTTGGAGGAGGTTACTAGCAAATTACCTTCTAAGTTTGGTTACTCTATCTTTAAAATGTTCGGAGATATACGGTGTTATCGATTATTAATCGGAATTGTCGATTATAGGCGCAGGTGTGGGCGTGGCACCACAAATTTGTTATCGGTTCTTAAAGGCGACTACCAGTAATGTACCTACCAAATTTTACGTTCACTACTCAAAAACAGCGGAAAATATAGCCATTTGAAAATTTTAGGGGCGGGGGTGATGGGGGCGTCGGAGGTGTGCGTGGCACATGCCAATCTTTCAAGGACCTCGCCAACAACCTACCAACCAAAATTGGTGACTGTGTTCATTAAATTGTAAGAGATATGGGGATTTATCGATTTGCTAAAATCGATTTTCGCGGTTTTCTAGCTCCCTAGTGGACGTAGGTCCAAACCCAAGACACTTTAACTTTTGAGGGTACTTTCCAATATACGTTCCAAGTTTCAAGTCTCTATCTCTAAGGGTGTCGGAGGAACGCGCGTTCATACAGACGGACAGACGGACAGACAGCATGACGGACATTGCACAAAACCAATATACTATTATACCATTTTGGTATAATAGTATAATTATACCATTTTGGTATAATAGTATAATAAAAATAAATCATGAATTCTGAGCCGCTCCGAATCTGGACCTGCGGCGGAACGCGTAGGATTGTGGAAGTTCGGTCGGGAGAGTTAAACCACTGACGACTGATCTGGCTTTTGGAGTTGCCTGTACCACATTCATTTTGGCACCACGGCACCGACCCCGCAGCAGTATATTAGACTGGAGGAGACGAAGGCTTAACTTCAAACCTCAAACCCTACAATTCAACAATAGTGGATAATTAAATTAAATATGGTTCTTTAGATTTTTTTTTTGTTGTTAATAATGGAAAAAAATTTTGTGCCAATTATAAATATATAAATTAAGTTAAAGTGAAATCACAAGCAATAATCTGGCGTGCAAAATTTTTTTTGCATAAGACATAAAGAAGAAAAATTAATTAAAAATAAAAAAAAAAAAATGAATGCATATAACATAGAAATCAAATAAAGCGTAAAAATAAAATCCAAAGTAAAATAAAGTTAAAAGAAAAATCATGGACATAATAATCTCGCCAAAGAAAATTTAAATAATATTTTAATATATACACCTCAAACCCACTCATTAAGCCAGCAAATGCCCCGCCTGCAAAAGATCTTTTGGACGTGGAGGATATACATGTAAGTGCAATTTTCGACTTTTTTTATTTACATTTTATTTTTTTTGGTGAGCAGCGAGAATTTTATATTAAAATGAGTTAATATGTAAAAGTGCACGTGCAAAACTCTAAATTTTTGTCGAGAGAAATAAAGAAAAAAAAATTAAAACTCACTCAATTTAGGTCACCGCTATGTTGAGCGGAAATTGGTTCCCGCATTAAAATGAGTGAGCTTTTGTGCAGCTTATTAAAGTTAAAGCTCAGGCTAGAAGTATGCTACAACTTTAATATCGAATTCTCTGTAGAGGTATGCAAATAAAAATACTTAAACAATTTTACTCCCAAATAAATTTTTCATAAGTCCAACATACCAACGAAAAAGAAAATACGTATAAAAATAAAATATAAATTTTGAATTATGAATATAAAAAAAAGGAATAAATAAATATATAAATATATAAGCACTCCTAATATTGAAATATTATATTTCTATATTCATAAATAAATAATAATTGAAAAATAAAATTAAATTAATAATTTATATACGTAAATGACTTAATAAATTTTACATGCCTTATTACTACTTATGGTGGAAATATTCTTGTGATTTCATTTTTTTTTGTTGTTCTTCGAATTGAAATAAAAACTAAGATAAAGTGAATTTAAGTAAATACAATTATATTCTAGTATATATAAGTAAATAGTTTAGTATGGCAAATGAATCTCCAAAAAAAAAAAAGGAAAAAATTTATATACATAAAAATTAAAAATTCCCATAATTAAGAAGAAAAAAAATATTATTAATTATCGTAGCTATCGAAAGCGTCCATATTAATTTTTCTACTAGTACCCTTATATTATATAATCCCTAGGAAAAAAAGTACATATTATAAAACTAAAATTAATTATCCCCAAACCAAAATGCAACTAAATATACTTGTGTCATTAGATTATTGTTAAAATGAATAATTAAATATTTTTTTTTGGGAGTCATGCAACGCGCGCTGAATAGATGATGAATTAAGTAGTCGTTATTTTAGGGATCATCAAAAATGTTTATGCCTAGGTGCCTGATGATCTTGGTAGGGTGGGCATCTGCTGTGGCAACTACATCAGCCCAGCTCAAGGAGTGTCGCCTCCATCTTCTATTTATGAGACTGGTGCAATACCTTTTTCCTCTCTTCCCCCTTCCAGGTAATATAGTTCAAACGATAACAGCACGTGATATTTTTTAATTAGTATTAAGCACAGCGAGCAAGTAGCACAAGAACCTATAAGGAACCCCGACCATCTACCGATCATACAGCCGGAACCAGCACGTGCAACACTTTTTGTAAGCTACATGAACATCAGCTCGTCCAATACAAGGTTATATGCTACATTAATATTAAATTAAAAATGGCGCCCAACGTGGGGCCCGAAGGCCCGAACCACACAAGGCCCGATGGAGGCCCATATCCGCTTCACCCGAAGACTGAAGGCCCGAACGCCCCGAACCCCACAAGGCCCGATGGAGGCCTCGAAACGAACCGAACGGACTGAACTTCAATTAAGGACTTTGTGTCAAAACACCTGACACTTAACGTTCGAATTATTACTTTAGCTCCCATCCTTCTCTTAATCAATCCCTTTGTCCTTGTTATCGGAATATACTATGGATCCAAGACAATTCAATAGATTTCATGGCCTAGTATTCTAATTTCAATAGCTCCTGGTTATAGACTTTGACTTACTGGATGTGTTATAACTTTTATTGGATATAACTCCGTTGTCAAATATGAGTCTATACCTTTTCCTCCTTGCTTACTTATTACCCCGAAGGTTTATAGGTTGTTTATTGGATTTGCGGAGTATTGAGCTGCAGCCATCCCCTATAATTTCCTTTTGGAATAAGTTGAGCACTACTGGTACGACTGTTTTATGCAGATACCGAAGTCCCCCTTTTTGCCTCATATCCATTTCAGAAGCTTTTAAGAATTTCGCTGGATGAGGATTAAGCGTATCTCAATTGCGAATCCGCCGTGAAATTAAAGATAGTTCCTGATTCTCCTTATAATTCCCTTCCTTTTGCATCTCATTATAGAATTAAAGAAAAATTTTATTCTAGTTTACAGTCAGTTGCATGACTCCCATATTATTATCGAAATAGTGATACCGAATAATTTTTTTTATCTTACATTTTTTTTTTGGTCTATTAGGTGTATTGATTAAACCGTGATTGACTAGACATAGTTAATCAAATTTTCCCAAGTCATTTATCGAAATGGTTCTTCCTCATAGCACAGAAGATCTGACCCGAATTAGTAACACAGGCAAATGTTGTTTCATTTGTTCTGATATAATCGTATACCAAGGTCAGTTATTAGCAACCTCCTGTGGACATTACTTTCATAGATCTTTTTTTAATTCCAAAGATGGCAAAAAGAAAGTGTGCCCAATTTGCAATCAGAGCCTGACACTTCTAACTTCGGCTTCAACTGAGAATCTTAATCCTGCTGGACCATCTACCTCAAATGCAAGAAAACCTTCAACATTTCAGTCCCTTCAGACCAGAGCTCAAGCCAAACGGATTCCAATTCCCGATCAAGTCGAAATACGCAACTCTGAAGATATTAATTTGTCACAGGGTTCAACAACTATGCAGCAAGAGGTACCAACAATGGAATCGATACAACAATCGATGGCTGATACTATAAGAGTGGCTATGATGGAGCAATCCCGACTCATTGCCACCAGTTTGGCCGACCAAACGAACAGGTTGGTCCAAGCCCTTTCAGAAGGTCTTAGAGTTAGTCCTACTGCCAATTTAGCAAATGTAACTCCTCCTCACGTGCGTCCACTGTCGGAAGTAGAGAATCAAACGCTAGAGCTGTTTCTTCGTGTGCCCTCGGCAGCAGCAATAACACCTGTTAATGGAAGATTAGGTTCTGACAATCTTCGGATAAGTCAGATAATGTCTAACTGGAAAATAAGGTTTACCGGCAAGGCCACCATGTCCATAGAATATTTTATATATCGCGTAGAAGCCTTAACAAAGCAGACATTGAAAGGTAATTTCGAGTTGACGGCTAGATATGCTAGTAACTTGTTTGATGGCAGCGCTAGCGAATGGTACTGGCGCTACCATAAAATTGTTCGAGAAGTTTATTGGTCAGACCTGTGCGCTGCCCTTCGTGGTCAATTTAAGGAGGACCGGACGGACAGGAATATAAGAACCGAAATTGAACATCGGAAGCAAAGATCAAATGAATCATTTGACGATTTTTATGGGATTATAGCTGCATTAGCAGATTGGCTGTCCGAACCCATGTCTGAAAAGTCTTTGGTTGAAACCTTAAGAGCCAACCTGTTGGCCGACATTCAGCATGAGATACTATATGAACCTGCTAACTCGGTGAAGGAATTGCGTCACTTAGTTCGGACTCGAGAAATCTTCATGCAATCAGTTTTAAAGGCAAAGCAATCAGTTGTTCCTCGACGACTGGTAAATTATATTTCTGAAACCGAACCTGAGATGGTCTCTGACGATGAAACTGCATCCGATATGCAGTATGACTTATCGGCTGTAGACTTGTCATGCTGGAATTGCGCTGAGAAAGGTCACCGTTACCAAGAGTGTATGGCGCAACGAAGGGTATTTTGTTATGGTTGCGGAAAGGCAGATACCTACAAACCTAGTTGTAGGAACTGCAGTGCAAGTGTTTCAAAAACTATCACGCCCGTACACCGCAGAGGGGTGTACGCAAACAGTTGGTCAGCAAAGCGACCAATACCGACTAACCATATCGTTCCCAGCCTCAGATCAATCCATCCAACCAGACTTACTTTACAACTATCATGTTGACTTACCGGACATACAGAAAAACCGTTATAAACACCGTAGAAATGATTTTAAAAATCGATGTCGTATAGAGAAAAAATTGCTGTTAGCTTCAATAATCGCCATACCTAATGATTTACGCCCTCATGCCCAGGTAGTGTTGCTGGGTAAAACCGTAGTGGGACTAATGGATACTGGGGCTTCAATCAGCTGTATCGGGGGTAGTTTTGCTTCTGAACTCCTTCTTGGGGATCTAAATAATAAAGCAATGAACGCCAAAGTAAAGACGGCTGACGGAAAAGGTCAAAACATTGTTGGCAAAGTATTTGCAGAAGTAACTTACAGGGGAGAGACTAAGAATTTAACGTTTTATCTAGTTCCTTCTCTAGCTGCAGAGCTTTACCTTGGAATTGACTTTCGTCATTAAATGCGAGAATTGACTCCAAAACAACAAAAATTGCTGCAGGAAACAAGGATTGGGTAGGACAACAATAATATCACATGTGATTGATGTAGCCGACGCTAAGCCTATAAAACAGCGTCACTATGCAGTATCACCTGCTACTGAGAAGCTAATGTACGAGGAACTAGATCGGATGTTACAACTCGGAGTTATTCAGGAATCAAACAGCTCCTGGTCGTCCCCAGTCGTTTTAGTGAAAAAGCCCGGAAAGGTAAGGTTATGCATCGATAGCAGAAAGGTTAACGAAGTAACCGTGAAAGATGCGTACCCTATGCCATTGATCGATGGGATTTTAAGCAGATTGCCGAAAGCAGAGTTTATTACGAGCCATTACCTTAAGGATGCCTTTTGGCAAATACCTCTCGACCAAAACTCTCGCGACAAGACCGCCATCACAGTTCCTGGGCGTCCTCTATATGAGTTCGTTGTCATGCCCTTTGGGCTTACTAATGCTCCTCAGTCTATGTCCAGACTAATGGACAAAATAGTTCCAGCGCATTTGCGCAACGAAGTCTTTATTTACTTAGACGACTTACTGATTATTTCAGATTCATTCGATCGCCATCGCGAAGTCCTGTCAATAGTTGCGTCACATATGTCTCGTGCTAATCTTACCCTTAACGTCGAGAAAAGTAAATTTTGCCGACGGGAAGTTAAGTATTTGGGGCATGTAATTGGCAATGGCACTATCAGTACCGATCCAGACAAAATATCAGCAGTAAGGGACTTTCCAATTCCACGTTCAGTAAAACAAGTTCGTAGGTTCCTTGGCATGACTGGATGGTATCATACATTTATTAGAAATTATGCTTCTATTTCATCTCCATTGTCCGATACTCTCAAGTCAAAAAGAAAGTTTGAATGGACTGAGGAAGCCCAACATGCATTCGAATCCTTAAAGGATCACATGTGTTCGGCTCCTGTATTGCATACCCCGAACTTTGCGGAGCCTTTTTCCTTACATTGTGATGCCAGTCACACTGGGGTTGGAGCGGTGCTGATGCAGACCAATAGCGAGGGTGACGATGTGCCGATCGCATTTATGTCCAGGAAACTTAATCGAGAGAAGGAGTGCTATGTAGCTGTCTTGGCAGTAAAAAAATGTAGGGCCTATATAGAAGGTCAAGAGTTTACGGTGATCACGGATCATGCATCCTTAAAATGGCTCATGAGCCAAGTGGATCTTAGTTCACGACTAGCACGTTGGTCTCTTAAATTGCAATGGTTTAAATTCAAGATACAGCACAAAAAGGGCATCCAAAATTAGTTCCCGATGCTCTTTCACGTACATATACGGAAGATTTGTCTTCCCTAATGGTCGACTTAGAGTCACCAGAATTTAAGTCCTCAGCCTACGAGTCCATGAAGAACAAGATTCGCACAACCCAGTCTCCTTTGCCAAACCTAAAGATAGTAAACGAATATATTTACCGTCGATCAGAGCATGCGGCAGAATCCAAGGTTGCAGATGATTTATGCTGGAAACTTTGGGTGCCACAGCCATTAATATTATCGGCTCTTAAAGCAGCTCATGATGATCCCTTGCATGCTCATGGGGGAATAAACAAAACTTTGGAAAGACTCAGAAGGTATTACTACTGGCCCAATATGGTAACCGATGTTAAAAACTATATAAATGCTTGCCACATTTGTAAGACCACGAAGCATTCCAATCAGACATTACAACCTAGAATGGGACATACGGGACAACCACTGCGGTTCTTTCAGAAGTTATTTGTTGATTTTCTGGGACCGTATCCACGCAGCAAATCTGGAAATATAGGAATTTTTGTAGTACTAGACCATATGTCAAAATTTCCATTTTTTAAGCCGGAAGCCAAAATGTACGGCTGAAGCGATCAAACGTTACCTGGAAGAAGATCTCTTCCACTGCTTCGGAGTACCCGAAACCATAGTGTCTGACAACGGAGTTCAGTTTAAATCTAAGTGCTTCAACTCCCTGCTAGACAAATAAAACGTATTTCATACATATACCGCGTATTATTCTCCTCAGGCTAATGCTTCAGAGAGGGTCAACCGATCTGTACTTTCAGCCATTTAGCAATAAATACAAGCCCCTACAAATTGACATTTGGACAACATATGGTCACAAATGGCAGTAGCTATAAATTATTGCGAACTCTTGGCATGCTAGATGATCGCAGCATAGAATTTAATCGAGAAGACTCTTTTGATCTATTGCGTAGTAAGGCAAAAGACTCTATGCAATCTCAGCACGCTCGAAATGAAAAGGCTTACAACTTGCGAACCAGAGATGTGACATTCAAAGTCGGTCAAGAGGTTTATAGGCGAAACTTCCAACAAAGCAACTTTGCGAAGGGATACAGCTCCAAACTAGCCCAAAGCTTCGTCAAAGCACGAATTCGTAGGAAATTAGGTAATGTTTACTACGAGCTGGAAGATACTAATGGAAGACTTATCGGCAAATTTCATGCAAAGGACATTAAGCAATAATGCGATAGTCTGCAAGCGTGAATCCCGCTCGTTGTGTTCCACCCCAAGCGTGATTTTAGTGGGGGGGAAAATGTAGTGCGCTTGCTTGGCATGCCTAAAAGTCTGCTTTGGTTTTCATACTAAGCCGAGCTTTTGATTACGCCATCTATGAAATTAAGTGCTACAATCTCAAGCCCTTCTCGGGAAAGCCGATCAATAAGTTCTGGTAGAGACTCTCTGGAGTTCGGTCTGCCGAAGATAATGGTTTTGCCATGAGGAGAGTCGAGAAGAGTCTGCCGAAGAGGATAGTTGTGCCGTGAGGTTTTTGCTCGAGTGCTGCCCGCGAAGATGTTGGTCTCGCCAACGTAACATTTTTTTTTAAGAAAACCAAAAACAAAATTCAAGATGGACACTTGTGCGCGGAAGAAAAGAATTTTTCTTAACTCTACCCGAGAAAATTTTTTTTTGATTAACAATTGTAATAGCCATAAACCGACTAAAAAAGAAAAAAAAGGAGAACATTTTTATTACAAATTAATCTCAAATTATTTCGTGAAAATCAAGAAACAAATAAATTTATAAAACAATTCAAATTGATTTTATAGTCGGCCAGAAAATCAAATAAAAATAAAAATAAATCATGAATTCTGAATTCTGAGCCGCTCCGAACCTGGACCTGCGGCGGAACGCGTAGGATTGTGTAAGTTCGGTCGGGAGAGTTAAGCCACTGACGACTGATCTGGCTTTTGGAGTTGCCTGTACCACATTCATTTTGGCACCACGGCACCGACTCCGCAGCAGTATATTAGACTGGAGGAGACGAAGGCTTAACTTCAAACCTCAAACCCTACAATTCAACAATAGTGGATAATTAAATTAAATATGGTTCTTTAGATTTTTTTTTGTTGTTAATAATGGAAAAAAATTGTGTGCCAATTATAAATATATAAATTAAGTTAAAGTGAAATCACAAGCAATAATCTGGCGTGCAAAATTTTTTTTGCATAAGACATAAAGAAGAAAAATTAATTAAAAATAAAAAAAAAAAAAATGAATGCATAAAACATAGAAATCAAATAAAGCGTAAAAATAAAATCCAAAGTAAAATAAAGTTAAAAGAAAAATCATGGACATAATAATCTCGCCAAAGAAAATTTAAATAATATTTTAATATATACACCTCAAACCCACTCATTAAGCCAGCAAATGCCCCGCCTGCAAAAGATCTTTTGGACGTGGAGGATATACATGTAAGTGCAATTTTCGACTTTTTTTATTTACATTTTATTTTTTTTGGTGAGCAGCGAGAATTTTATATTAAAATAAGTTAATATGTAAAAGTGCACGTGCAAAACTCTAAATTTTTGTCGAGAGAAATAAAGAAAAAAAAATTAAAACTCACTCAATTTAGGTCACCGCTATGTTGAGCGGAAATTGGTTCCCGCATTAAAATGAGTGAGCTTTTGTGCAGCTTATTAAAGTTAAAGCTCAGGCTAGAAGTATGCTACAACTTTAATATCGAATTCTCTGTAGAGGTATGCAAATAAAAATACTTAAACAATTTTACTCCCAAATAAATTTTTCATAAGTCCAACATACCAACGAAAAAGAAAATACGTATAAAAATAAAATATAAATTTTGAATTATGAATATAAAAAAAAAGGAATAAATAAATATATAAATATATAAGCACTCCTAATATTGAAATATTATATTTCTATATTCATAAATAATTAATAATTTAAAAATAAAATTAAATTAATAATTTATATACGTAAATGACTTAATAAATTTTACATGTCTTATTACTACTTATGGTGGAAATATTCTTGTGATTTCATTTTTTTTTGTTGTTCTTCGAATTGAAATAAAAACTAAAGTAAAGTAAATTTAAGTAAATACAATTATATTCTAGTATATATAAGTAAATAGCTTTGTATGGCAAATGAATCTATAAATAACAAAAAAAAAAGGAAAAAATGTATATATATAAAAATTAAAAATTCCCATAATTAAGAAGAAAAAAAAATATTATTAATTATCGTAGCTATCGAAAGCGTCCATATTAATTTTTCTACTAGTACCCTTATATTATATAATCCCTAGGAAAAAAAGTACATATTATAAAACTAAAATTAATTATCCCCAAACCAAAATGCACCTAAATATACTTGTGTCATTAGATTATTGTTAAAATGAATAATTAAATTTTTTTCTTGGGAGTCATGCAACGCGCGCTGAATAGATGATGAATTAAGTAGTCGTGATTTTAGGGATCATCAAAAATGTTTATGCCTAGGTGCCTGATGATCTTGGTAGGGTGGGCATCTGCTGTGGCACCTACATCAGCCCAGCTCAAACGACGACAACCAAGCCTCCATCTTCTATTTATGAGACTGGTGCAATACCTTTTTCCTCTCTTCCCCCTTCCAGGTAATATAGTTCGAACGATAACAGCACGTGATATTTTTATACTATTATACCAAAATGGTATAATAGTATATTGGTTTTGTGCAATGTCCGTCATGCTGTCTGTCCGTCTGTCCGTCTGTATGAACGCGCGTTCCTCCGACACCGTTAGAGATAGAGACTTGAAACTTGGAACGCATATTGGAGGTTGGACTCAACCTTAACCCTACAAAAACAGTTATCGTCCCCTTTACTAGACGGTATAAACTGCAGAGGATGAAACAAATACGGCTCTTAGGATGCCTATTAGAAACCAGTAGGGAAGTTAAGTACCTAGGGGTCACATTTGACAGCAAGCTAAACTTTGGCACCCATGTACAAAACACGGTATCGAAGTGCTCTAGAGCACTCTATACGTGCCGGAGTATAGCCGGAAAGTCATGGGGTACATCACCAAAGATTATGCGATGGCTATACACAATGGTAGTAAGGCCCATGCTGACCTATGGGGTAACAGCATGGGGTGATAGAGCGCGGCTTATCACCGTGAAAAGAGAGCTGCAGAAACTGCAGAGACTGGCCTGCGTATGCATGACAGGGGCAATGCGCACCTGTCCAACAATGGCCTTGGAAGCCCTAATGGAGATAACACCACTCATCACACAATAAGGCTCCAACAGAAAGCGACACTTTTAAGGATGTCAGCGGAAGGAGTTGGAGGCTACCACATCCTTAGCCAAAAAGATGCCCAACGACTTTCAGATGAACTTCCCCTATTGGTTCAACCTAGGGATGAAATGGCAGCCGAATACATATTCGAGCGTAATTTCAAAGTTCAGATGAGTAGCAAAAAGGAATGGACGTCACTGGATGACATCCATCCTATGAAACCGCACACCATAAAATGGTACACCGACGGATCTCTCACCAACCAAGGCACAGGCCTAGGAGTGGTGGGCCCTCGGATATCTTATCATGAATCCCTAGGAACGCAAACCAGCATATTCCAAGCTGAAGTGTGTGCAATAGGAAGGTGTGCGGATTTTAACCTGGTGCGCAACTATCGGAATACGGATATATCCATCCTATCCGACAGTCAAGCAGCGTTAAACGCTATTAGTGGGACGAAAATCACCTCTAAGGTGGTCCTAGAAGCACGTTCCAGATTTGACCGACTCGGGGCAATCAATAGGCTCACCCTAAGATGGGTCCCGGGACACACGGACATAGTTGGGAACGAACTGGCCGACAGGCAAGCAAGATTGGGGGCGGAGAGACCCTTAGTGGGACCTGAACCGTATTGTGGCATCGGAAGGCACACGATACGGCAGGAGCTTAGAAAAGAAGAAAGACAGAGGAGGCAACGGAGCTGGGCAGAGGCACCAGGACTCCGACAAGCCAAATGTCTACTGGGTGGCTACAATCAGAAGCGATTTAAGCAGATTATAGCCATGTGCAAAAACAATCTTAAAATACTCACCGGTCTACTGACGGGACACTGTAGACTAAGAAGTCACCTAGCCAAGCTGGGTATAATCAGTAGCGGACTCTGCAGGTTCTGTGAAAGCGAGGAGGAATCCTCAATGCACATCCTAGCAGAGTGTGTAGCCCTATCAAGGAAAAGAAGCAACATCCTAGGGATGCATGTCATGATGAGCAATGACATAGTGGCCCTCAACCCAATAAAAATTCTAGCATTCGTGCAAGAGCTTGGGTTGATGGAGGAGCTTTAAAGCCCAGAAGGGGGCACAATATATCTATCAGGTCGCAGTGCACACACACCCCCAACCTAATAATAATAATAATATTGGAAAGTACACTCAAAACTTAAAGTGTCTTGGGTTTGCTCCTACGTCCACTAGGGAACTACAAAATCGATAAATTCGATTTTAGCAAATCGATAAGTCCCCATATCTCTTACAATTTAATGGAAACACTCACCAATTTTGGTTGGTAGGTTGTTGGCGAGGTCCTTGAAAGATCGGCATGTGCCACGCCCACCTCCGACGCCCCTATCACCCCGCCCCTAAAATTTTCAAATGGCTATATCTTCCGCAGTTTTTGAGTAAGGAACGTCAAATTTGGTAGGTACATTACTGGTAGTCGCCTTTAAGAACCGATAACAAATTTGTGGTGCCACGCCCACACCTGCGCCTATAATCGACAATTCCGATTATTAATCGATAATTCCGTATATCTCCGAACATTTTAAAGATAGAGTAACCAAACTTGGAAGGTAATTTGCTGGTAACCTCCTCCAAAGATTGGCATACCAATTTTTGGACCACGCCCACATCCGCCGCCCCAGGAACTTCGTCCCTAAAAATTTAAAATGCGCATATCTGTCGTAATTTGCAAGCTAGAGTCGCAAAATTTTGCAGGTATATTACTGGTAACTCCCCCAAAGATCGATACAAAATTTGGATGGCCACGCCCACTCCACCTACCTAAGCCGATACACCTGTTGGTGTAAATCGATAAATCCATATATCTCACGCAGTTTGAAAACTTAAGTCACCATACTTTAAAGGTATATTGCTAGTAACACCCTTCATAAATGTGGAAACAAATTTTGGACCACGTCCACTCCCGCCCACAAAAAACGATAAATGCCAGTATCTCCCGCAATTTAGGAGCTACGCCCACTCCCGCCGCCAAAACGGATAAACGCCCATATCGCCCGCAATTCAAGTTAGGGTAGGAAGATTATTAGGAAACTTCTTTATAATTTTTTTGGGCAACGCCTACTCCCGCCCTTAAAATCTCGAAAAGCCCGTATCTCCGGAATTTAATTCCCGCGTAATTCTGCTCACCGTCTTTAAAAGCCACGCTCACTTATATGCGAATCATATACATATTTATTAGTAGAGAAATAACAGAATGTGTTCCCATTAAAAAAGGAAAACTTGGACAGTATTTCTTGACTGCACACAAATTATGGTATAATAGTATTTCGCTGTCGGTAACGTCTGACTGCAACGTTCTATCTTGTTTTCTTTTTAGCTGGCGGCTTTGGCTCACTATTTGATTGCGATGTCGCGTAATTTTTAAAAGCCTTTTGCAAATATCCTGTTGGTTTACTCAGCAGTTGTTGCGAGTGTTGCTGCTGCCGGTTGACGTGTTGGCGATGTTGCTGCAGCAATTGCTGCGACTGTTGTTGTTTTTGCTTTTGTCTTTGGGACAGCTGTGGAGCGTGCATGTGCAACATTTCTGCCTGCATTATCTGTTGTCGATTCTTAAAGGCACGCTTGTAGGCGGACACTTGAGTGGCACTCGCAGCTAGCAGATGATTTATGCCCTTCAATGACTCCGGCTGTTGCAGCTTTATTGCCGTTTTTTGTGTCATTTTCACTTTGTGTTGTACCGCAGCTGCTCGGCCAATCGTGAAGGTGCCAATTCCAGTCTTCGGCCGGCGTTGCTGCCTCTTATGTACGTCACATGACTTGTGCGTGGGATTCTATTGCCGGTGGTAAAAGCTTGCATGCCAATTGCGCTGTACTTGCTAGAAATTAAAATCTTCATCTTCTTGATCTCTTCTTTGTTCAAGTGCTGCTGTTGCTGCTGCTCCTGGTTCAGTTCCTTGGTCTTGGTTTTGGTATTGCATCCGGTCAGCTTTAGAATCTTGCTCGGGGTTTTGGCTAGTTTAATGGACCTTTTTGATTTGAACATATTAAGCTTTTTGAGCCTTGGCAAGGCATCAATATCTCTTGATTGTTGTTGCTCCTGCTGCTGCTGTTGCTGCTGCGGTCGCCAGTTGGGAGCAAGCGGCCCCAGCGGCTCCAGCGGCTGTGTCTTCTTTTTTTTCATTTTTTCACTTGCCAATTCAACGACCTGTATTGCCCTTCGCTTTGTCCCCGTCACCATATTGTGAACCTGCCCCTTCTTCTGCTTCAGTTGCTGCTTTATAGGATAGTTCAGGCTGCGCTGCCTTTGATTCGTGTGGAGCACATTGTGAAAGATGAGACAGTCCAGCTACTTTGGTAGCTGCTTGCTGTCTAGATGCCGGATGCGGCCACTTCTATACTCTTTACAGCCATTGAAGGCTTGAAATTTGGCTGGTCCATCCGCAAATTGTATAACCTCAAATCGTTTTATGCGGTCGCTAAACGTGTGGAAGTGCATCTGCTCCTTTTGGACCGCTTGGGATTGGCCCTTTAGCTGCAGGCCAGCGATAATTCGGCCGTTGCTGATGACCACGCCAGCTTCGGCTTTGCGATCGAATCGGAATGCAAGACGCTGCTTCAGTGCCTCATCGACAACCATCAGCTGCTGATCGGCATAGTCAGAGTCATAGTCAGAAATCCCCCTACACTGTCGTTGCCCTGATTGCTCAATTTTATTAAGATGATAACGGCAGCTGGGCTGAAGAAAGCTGTTTCTGACCTTTTTGTTGTCGTGCGCATTGCCCATGCCCAGCTCGAAAATTGTACGCGCTGACAAGCTCATCGAACGCTCACGCAATACGCTCAGATTGAGCTGATCTATATCCATTTCAGCAGCTGCTGTTCGCCTGCTGTTGTGTCTCTGCTTGTTGCCGGCACGAAGCAAAGTGCTGCTACTCGCTAGACTGTTTCCGAAATTTCCCCGTCCTCGGCTGCTGCCGCCGTACATGCGCAGGCCGCCAGCTGATAAGGACATGGATCGACGTTGATTGGCCTGCATCATGGTTTTCAGCAGATTACCCGAATTGGCATTAGTAGTCTTTTCGACCATCTCTTTGTGGTTGCGTGGATATTCCAATAATATTTTGCTGCCAACGTGCTGAGATGTCAATGACCGCAGCGGTGCCCTATGCTCCTCACGCTCCTTCAGATTCTGTATTACAGCTGATGGATAAGATTGAAATGTTATTCAATTCCATGTCAAGCTGTAGCTCTAGCTAGTGGACATATATTGAAATGAATAAATAAATTGTAATCTATGAAGGTGAATTTCGGTCTGCAAGAGGATGTAACTTTTGCTCTAGCACTTTCGATATCCAGCAAAAACCGTCGTTTGGTTTGTCAGTTGTGAAGCTTTAAATCTGTCAAATTACAATTCTCAAATATACAAAGTTTAATTTGGTAACTTTCTTTTTTAATAGTCTCCACAACAGATGATCTCGTCCATATTTAACTTTTATGGGATTGATAATGTCAACAATTTAAACTTACATATGGTTTCCCATATTTATGTGCATATGTACTCACCTGGATTGTAGGCCAGAAAAGAGTTTTTGCGATCACAGTAGCTCTTTATTGCATCAGCGTAAAGCTTGTTTGAGTTCCTCAATAGCCAGAGATTTTTGCGCCCATTAACACGCATAAGCCAATTAGCCTTCATGTTATATATACATATGTACTCGTAAGTAAATTGTTTCAGTAAATATTGCACACTGACGACATAGAACAAGCAACACCAATCACACATTGAAATCAATATCGCAAAGGACGAGGTATAGCCGATATACTCGTAATTCAATTTACTTGTGGAAATGACCGCGCCTTTAACTCAAAATTTTGGATATATTTGTTATTGCACCAAATGTATATTAATTAACTTTTTTATCGAACGTTCGTTGTAGGTATACCACAGACCTAAAACAAATTGAAAATACAATTGAATAGCCTGCTAAGAAACAATAATTCGGAGTATAGCAAACATACATGCACATACATATATTGTGTTATGACAAATAAAATCTGCCTTTCTCATGCTGATGCTGCGTGCAAAAAATATTTATACATAAATTATATAGGGAAAAAAATTACCCCGGTTCAGCTCTGGGGTCTGTACAGCTCTTACAGAATTTTGAATGATATATAGTCAATATATTATAAAATATAGGTACAGCATAACGTATATCATTTATTTATAAAATGATACAAATATTACCCATTTTCTGTGCGATAGTAGCAGTTGCAAAGCTTGTGAACGAAATTCTCATATAATTTTCAGCCCAATGGCCAAAACTGATAACGCAAATCAATAGTCGTAAATAAATTGCTTATAAGATATTAAAATATAACGATTTGAATACATCACTTATTTATTTGCATGTATATTCCATTCACACTCCTATTGCCAACTCGATTGCCGCTCGACATTGATATATTGGCTACTCGGTCAAGTGGCTAATGTGAGCTTTGTTGGGACAATGTAATAATTAGCCACAGATAACAACACACACATACACACAGGTAACTGGTAATTTAGTCATAATAATTACATAGGGCCGCTGCTTGGCTCATAATGTTATTGTTGCTCTTGTTGTTGATGGTGGGGTTGATAATGTGCGCATTGGTGCTGCTGCTAGCTCATCTTAAATAAAAAAATAGCAAAAAGTGCTGAAAATATGAGTTGGCGATGGTAAAAGCCAGGCAGGCACACTCATAACAAAATTCGAACTAGTATCTTCAATTTTTAACTATGCGGCGTTGGCAAAATATTTATGTGGCAGATCAATAATTGTAAGTTTTATGTATGCGCAAAAACACATAATTCCACATATATGTATGTATATGAATTTTTTGGTTTTTATACTATGATACCGAAGGTATTATTATACTATGATACCAAAGATAAATCGATTTTCTCAAATCGATAAAGCCACATAACTCGCACAATTTTATGGATACAGTCACTTCGTCGATTTTGGTAAGTAGGTTGTTGGCAATGTCCTTCGAAGATTGGCATGTGCCATGCCCACCTCCGACGCCCCCAGCCCCCCGCCCCTAAAACATTTAAATGACTATATCTTTCGAAGTCTTAGAGTTGGGAACGTAAACATTGGTAGGTATTTTACTAGTAGTCGCCATTGAAGCGATAACAAATTTGTGTTGCCACGCACACACCTGCGCCCATAAACGTCAATACCGATACTTCGGAGAGTGCAAATCAATAAATCCGTATATCTCCCACAGTTTAAAAGTTTAAGTGACCAAACTGCTCCTCCACGGATCGACATATAATATTTTGGACCACGCCCACAATTGCCGTCCCCAGAAACTTCGGCCCTAGAAATTTAAAATGCGCATATCTTTCATAATTTATAAGCTAGAGTCACCAAATTTTGAAAGTTTGTTACTGGTAACTCCGTTAAGAGATCGAAAAGAAATTGGATGGCCACGCCTAATCCCCCCAAAAACCGATTAATGCCCATATCTCCCGCAATTTAAGAGCTACAGTTTGCAAATTTAAAAGGTGTATTACTAAGATCGAACCCCCATATTTTATTTTGTCACGCCCATTCCATCCCCCAAAAACCCATAAATGCCCGTATCTCCCGCAATTTAATAACAGTTGCCAAACTTTGGAGAATAGTACTATCTTATATCTACCACAATCTGAAATGCAAACTTGGACAGTATTTCTTGGCTGCACACAAATTATGATATCATAGTATTTCGCTGGTTACGTCCGACTGCAACGCTTACTCTTGTTGAAATTTATTTTTATGCTCTCAGTTGCGCCCACCTATATAGCGACCTTGTATACATGATGTATGGTAATTTTCTTCATTTCAGGAGGACTTCTGTTACTTAGCCCTAATACTCGAACATTAAAGAAAATAAATCGAGAGCAAGCGGAAATTGTACCTGCTACTACACTACTAAATTTACTGCAGCGTTGCCAGCATAATTGTGGTATATTTATGAATAAACAACCATACAATCAACACACACGCAAACACACACAGTTCCAGGAGCAAGCAAAAGCCCCTTTTTTTTGGGGTGAAACCAACACATAACAACAAAAATTTTTTAAATAACTTAATTAATTGGCCCATTATTTCGGTTAGTGTCATCATATACCCCGACCCGGCCCCCTATCACCTACCCCTCGGCACTGTGCTAATGTCGTTGATGTGTTTGCCAGCGTCGACCCCTGACCCTTTTAATACTTTGTGTATAAAGTGAATTTTAGTTTATACCCAAAGAAGAAAATGTTTTCTTTGCGGCACTAACCCTCATTGTTGTTGTTGCTGCTAAGCTGTCACATTAGGAAAGTGAGGTGCAAATATTAAGTGTCCTTTTTTGAGCTGACAGCCAGCTTATGTTCCTGCTGCTCTTGTTGTTGTTGCAGATGTGTTGTTTGTTGTTGTTTTAATTTGAGTGAATGATGAAAAGCTGTTTTAAGAAGAAATGCTTTCAGCTTTTGCGCTTTTAGCTTTTAGCGTTCCACCTAATTGGGGCATTTCTGGCTGTTTGCCTAATGCTTTGCTCTTCATATGCGCTGGCCCCATTAAAATTGACATTCATTGCAATTCGGGCAATTAGACTAATTGACTTTTAACACCCCTCTCCTCAGTAAAGCTCAATCCATACGAGCCCATTAATTTTGTATGCAAAATTTGCGAGAGAGAGAGAGAGAGAGAGAGAGAGAGAGAGAGAGAGAGAGAGAGAGAGAGAGAGAGAGAGAGAGAGAGAGAGAGAGAGACAGAGAGAGAGACATAGAGGCAGAGAGAAAGAGACAGACATCAATAATGATCAAAGTCGGTTATTCATTCAATTATTTGATCAGTCAGCATTTCGTTCATTTCCTTGATTATGTACAGTGTCACAAAGCTCATTTCGACCAGTGTCTAGCAAAAATTTAAATTGTCTACCATAAACTAATTATACATTATTTTTAAAAAATTCCTAAGACCGGTGGGAGGTACATTTACTAACCACCAAAATTAATATATGACCGTAATAAACTGGGGTTTTCCCTCCTGCTAGGTCGGGTTATGTAAAAAAGTACCTCTATTTATGGTCAAAGGTTATTTCGGCCAGTGACATTACGGACACCTGGGTGCCATGAAACCCGGATTTGTTCGTCAGGTTGAATATTTTCGGTTTTTATTGACCTATCCTCCGTAGTCAGCTTAGTTTTTTCGTGCATTTCGGGTGCAACAAGCCAACATGGACTATGGGCAAACGGACTACCACGGAAACTCATCCTGGAACACTTCAAAATAGGATATTCACTCGCCAATAAGCTAAAATGGTCAATCTAAGTAAGTCAACTGTATTCTACATCATTTGAAGTTTCGTCGACGAAAATTGGATGGAGGGCGATGGCGGAATGGATGGAAAACAAGATTTTCACCGGGCAGGACGAGCCGAGGATCATCAATAAAATAAGGGGAAATCTTAAGATATCAATAGGTGCATAAAATAAGAAAAAAGTTCAGTGTGGAAAGAGTGCTCCAGGTCTTGCGCAGCTATGACTTGAAGGACCGACTACTACAGAAAAAGCAATTTACAATTTACAAAAGCATAAAATATAGGGTCTAGGATGACGTTCGCCAAATTTCACTTGGACAAGGATTTGGAGTTCTGAAACACAGTCATATTTGAATATAAGTACAAATTCAACATTTTTGGCCCGGACGGCCGGAATTATTTGTGGCGACAGTCCAATACTGAGCTGAATCCCAAACACATAAGGCAACAGTCAAGCATGGAGGAGGAAGTGTTATGGTATGGGCATGTATCTCGGCAACCCCCATCGCCCAGGACCTTCCACAAATTTTCCCCGCCACATGCGGGGAAAAACTAGAGAGGCCTGCCAATAATTTAGTTCAGTTTGAGTCCTGGCGTCCATTTTTATACCCTTAACACATAAAAAATTTGTAAAAAGTGTATAATGGCTTTGTGCAAATGTATGTAACAGGCAGAAGAAAGCATCTCCGACCCCATAAAGTATATGTATTCTTGATCAGGATCAACAGCCGAGTCGATATAGCCATGTCCGTCTATCTATCCGTCCGTATGTCCGTCCGTCCGTCTGTATGAACGCGCGGATCTCAGAGACTTTAAGAGCTAGCGACTTCAAATTTGGAATATAAGTTCTCGTGTACCAGGCGCAGATCAAGTTTGCTTTATTTTATCGATAACTTGATCAGTTTCTGAATTATCGAAACATTTCGATCAATTGCCGAAATTTCATTAAGATCGGATAAGAAACACCAAAGGTATAGTCGAAACTATATTTTCATATTCATCTTCTTGCTGTCAGCAGCCGCAAGCATTTTCTGTATACATATAAATAGGCGAGCGCATGTGTGAGAAAGAGATAGCATGATAATCGATGCTAGCGTCAATATATTTGTGTGTATTCTGCAGATACGTTTGTATATCTGTATGTATGTATGTATATGCTTGTGAGCAAAAATACTCTGAAATAAATGCACTTGCAGAACTGAACATTTGAGTGCAAATCATCTTAAAGGGAAATTTGCCAATAAAACTAAAATATATTTAACAACTGGGTTAAGGGTATATCGCAGTCGAGCTAACTCAACTACAGAATTCTTACTTGTTTCTGATAATGATTACGCCTACGCCGCGTGTGACACGCGCTCTGTGCCACGCCTTACAGCTTGTTGGTGTAGCAGTTGCTTGTGCTCCACATGCCACATGGTGCAGCTCATTGTTGCTCTTTTCGACCACTTTTCATACTATGATACCAAAGGTATAATAATATATTATGTCTGTGCGATGTCCATCATGCTGTCTGTCCGTCCGTTCGTCTGTCCGTCTGTCTGTCTGTCCGACTGTATGAACGCGCGTTCCTCCGACACCCTTAGAGACAGAGACTTGATACTTGGATAATATACTGGAAGGAACCCTGAAAAGTTAAAGAGTCAAGGTTTTGGTCCCACATCCACTAGGGAGCTTGAAAATCGATAAATTCGATTTTCGCAAATCGATAAAACTACATATCTCTCACAATTTTATGGATACAAACACCAATTTTGATTGGTATGTTGTTGGCGAGGTCCTTAACAGATCTGCATGTGCCACGCCCAGCTCCAACGCCCCCAGCCCCCCGCCCCTAAAATTTTTAAATGGCTATATCTTGCGCAGTTTTTGAGTTGGGAATGTCAAATTTCGTAGGTATATTATAGGTTTATATTTAGGAACCAAAAACAAATTTGTGTTGCCACGCCCACACCTGCGCCCATAATCGACAGTGCCGATATTTCGGAAAGTGTTAATCGATAACTCCGTATATCTCCGAAAATTTTAATGATAGAGTAACCAAACTTGGAAGGTAATTTCCTGGTAACCTCCTTCAAGGACTGGCACATCATTTTTTGGACCACGCCCACAACCGCCGCCCCCAGGAACTTCGTCCCTAGAAATTTACAATGCGCATATCTTCCATAATTTGTGAGCTTAGTCGCCAAATTTTGAAAGTATGTTACCGGTAACTCTTCTAAGGGATCGATTAAAAATTGAATGGCCACGCCCACTCCGCCTACCTAAACTGATACACCTGTTGGTGAAAATCGATTCCACCGTATTTATCACGCAATTTGAAAGCTTAAGTCACAAAATTTTAAAGATATATTTCTAGTAACACTCTTAAGAAATCTGGAATAACAAATTACGAACTCCAACAATTTTTTGTGCCACGCCCACTCCCGCCCCCAAAACCGATAAATGGGCATATTTCCCGCAATTGAATAGCTACAGTTGCCAAACTTGGAAGTCCGAATATTGGGAACATTCTCTTTAATTTTTTTTACCACGCCTACTTCTCATATCTTCCGTAATTGAAAGCTACAGCCAAACTTCGAAGAAGGGTTACTATATTATATATACTTCAATCTGAAAGGCAAACTGCACAGTATTTCTTGGATGCACACAAATTATGGTATCATAGTATTTCGCTGTCGGTTACGTCCCACTGCAACGTTCTCTCTTGTTTTATTTGCTGTAGTTGGACGCGGTTTTGCTATTGCCTTTCGACACTGCTTTGATTTCACTTTGCACATTAACCTTCTCGCTGCCTATGTATCTGTATCTGTGTTTGTACCTGTGCATGTGTTGAGTGGCACTTCACGAAGCTATGACACGCCCGTAGGTGCGTCCAAGCGATGATGAAGATGATGATGATGACGGAGGTGGCCATTTGACTGTTGCAGCTGCTGTACTTGATACGTTTGCATCACTGATCAGATGTCTTACGGGTCAGCACTTGCTAAGAGGTATGCAGAGCGGGTCCTGTCAATCCCCAAGCTATCACGGCTGTCACTTTAATATTTTCATAGTGATTTTTGCACCAATTATTCAAACCGTCGCAACGCTTGATGTTAATTTCCGATTCATGTCAGTCGAAATAAGTTATCGAATTATATGTCGCTTTTTTATTTTTGGAGTAAAATATATAGTATATTTAAGCTTAAAATAAATTAGTCAGACTTAATATTTTAATTGTTCATGCAAAGAAAAAAAGGCTCTGTAACAAAATATTGGAAGAATATATAAAAATGTTAATTTAGGCACATGGAGAAAAAGTATTGCTTATATAAGACATTTTTGAATTTATCAACAGATGCAGCATAAAACTGAATGAACCACTCAGATTGGATTGAATTTTCGTTCGCAGGGAGAAAGTTTATTTCCTGGGAATACAACATATTGCGACGGTTTGTGGTCAATTGAAGCTGCCACGCTTGCTGGGTAGGTGTTTTAAATGCTTGATAAGTACGCTTTGTGTGGTCTGGTTACTTTTAATGACCGTTTGTATGTTTATTGCTCCCTGGCAGCTAACGGAACAACTTTCAGTTCGATTTGCCGTAAGGCTGTTTTTTTACTCCTCCGCATCAAATGCCTCAATATTCTTCTTTCTCTGAGGCTCCTATCGTCACCTGCCCGCCCTTCTTTTTATTGTCCTCCTTTGCAAAACGTTATTCATTTGTTTTATTTATTCGACTTTGTGGGCGGCATTTTATTGCGTGTTCAAATTATTTGTGCAAAGTTTTAACGTTTTCCTCAGTAAACGGTTTCCCAACTTGTCATTGATCACAGATGCTGATATTGTACATAAGCTCAAAGAAGCCCAGTATTTCAAGTTAGTATCACAACACCCGTAAAAAGTCAAGTTCAAGGTACAACACCCTCAACATAATTTCATTATTTTTGAATAACTAAAAATTTACTTGCTCTACATTTTACAGCACTTAATTAGCAATGTGGTACACCAAGAATTGTAAAGTGGGGTAACAAAAATGTATGGCATCCCCTTTTATATCCACTGATAAGCATAGGGACTGTACTCTGAGTTCTGTTGTTTACGGCCATGTGAATTTTGATTTTGAAATCGTTTTACGATTTGTATTCTATGCACGCGTTACAGACATAACACGAAAGACATATTCACTCGAGGCTGCAAAGTGGCTACAATTTCAAAAATAAGGCCGGAAAAACAACATTTGTCAAAAATATTTTTTGCTCTAACGAACTATCAACATGTGAAATGCTTAATTCAAAGTCTCGAACATTGATTATAGATGTTTTTACAATTGAAGGTACATTTATTAACCACAAAAATAAATGTATGACCCTAATAAACTGTGGTTTTTCCACCTGCTAGGTAGGGTTATGTAGGAATGTACCTCTTTTTATGATTGAAGCATGTTTCGAACAGTTACATTATGGACAGCTGGGTGCCATAAAACCCGGATTTTTTACCTAAAGTTGTATATTTTCGGTATAAATAGACTAATCCTCCGAAGTTAGTTTAGTTATATCCTGCATATCGGAAGCCACAAGCCAACAAGGACTATGGGCAATGGACTACCATTGATCAACGGACACTCATCCTGGGACACTTCAACAATGGATATTCACATCGAAAAATAGCTGAAATGGTCAATATAAGCAACTCAACTGTATACTACATCATTCGGCGCTTCGTCCATGAAAATCGGATAGAGAACAATGCAGAAAGGCACCAAACAAGATTTTCACCGAACATGAGGAGCGGAGGATCATCAGGAAAATAAGGGAAAATCCAAAGCTATCGACTCCAAAATTGACTCAACAGGTGCAGGATGAAATGGGGAAAAAGTGCTGTGTAGACACTGTGCGCAATGTTCTGCGCAAACATGACTTCCATGCCCGAGTACCACGGAAGAAGCCCTTTATAAGCGCAAAAAATAAGCGCTCTAGGATGGAGTTCGCCACAACCCACTTGGACAAGGACTTGGAGTTCTGAAACACGGTCATATTTGCAAATGAGTCTAAATTCAAAATTTTTGGCTCGGACGGACGCAATTATGTGTGGCGACAACCCAATATCCAGCCGAATCCCAAACACTTAAGGGCAACAGTCAAGTATGGAGGAGGAAGTGTCATGGTATGGACATTAATCTCGGCAGCCGGTGTTGCTCCACTCATCCAGCAGATCATTTTTAAGATGTTATTTTCCAACAGAGCCCACAAATTCTCAATAACATTTATATCTGGAGATTGGGCCGGTGGAATTAGGATGTGAATAAGCCTGGAATGTACTATTGCGGACTTATGCTTGGGATCGTTGTCCACTTTGAAGTTAATTTTCCTTTAGTATATTGAGGTACAGATTCTTGCCCATTGTTGTTTCAATGAACACCAAATTTCCGACACCGGCTGTTGAGATACATGGCCATACCAGGACACGTTCTCCGCCGTGCTTGACTGTTGCCTTTAAGTATTTGGGATCCAGCTCAGTATTGGACTGTTGCCACACATAATTCCATCCGTCCGGCCAACAAATTTTGATTTTTTACTCATATTCAAATATGACTGTGTTCCAGAACTCCAAATCCTTGCCCATGTGAATTTTGGAGAACGTCACCCAAGGCCTTCTATTTTTTGCGGTAATAAATTGCATTTCCGTTGGACTCTGGCCTTCAAGTCATGTTTGCGGAAAAACTGGAGCACAGCTTCCACACTGAACTTTTTCCTTATTTCAGCAAGCTTTTGAGCCGACAGCTTTAGATTTCCACCTATTTTCTTGATGGTCCTCGGCTCGTCCTGCTCGATGAAAATCTTGTTCGGTGTCGTTTCGCCCTCGCTCTCCGTTCAATTTTCGTCGACGAAACTCCAAATGCTGTAGAATACAGTTGAGGTGCTTAGATTAACCAGTTTAGATATTTGGCGATATGAATATCCAATTCTTAAGTGTTCCAGGATGATTTTCCGTTGATCACTGGTAGTCGTTTGCCCATAGTCCATGTTGGCTTGTTGCACCCGAAATGCAGGAAAAATCTAAACAGACTACGTATGATTGGTCTATTAAAACTGAAAATATTCAACCTGACGAAAAAAAATCCGTGTTTTATGGCACCCAGGTGTCCACAATGTAACTGTTTGAATTGAACTTCGACCATAAATAGAGGTAATTTTTTATATAACCCTACATAGCAGGTGGGAAAACCACAGTTTATTGGTGTCATATATTTATTTCGGTGGTTAATACATTTTTTAAAAATAATGAGTTTATGGCAGTTAACATTTTTGCTAGACACTTCTCGAAATGAGCTTCGAGATACTGTATACACATTATTAGTTAAAAGCCTGAAAAAAACCTTGAAAATATGTATATTGCAAAAACGAAGTTAAGCTATTGATCGTACATACAATGTGTGCTGTCAGTTTATTCTCATTATAATATATGTTTCACATTTCACTGTGATTAGCATTTAACTGTATTTTAATGAACTACGATTAGGAGTGTCGTTAAGGTTAAACACCTTCCGAGCGCTGTAATACAACTTTTTTTAAATTATCCAGCGCTGGTTTTTATACTTTTTTCCCCATTTATTTGATGTTCTTGTATTTTTTGCGAGCGAAACTCAATTAGGTTGCATGTATGCGAGTTGCCTTGTCAAACACGCGGCCGGGTTGCTGGGCTACTGAGGTGCGACTCAGTTGGGTGAGTGTAGCGAATACGGCAATCCAAATCATAGCGACAACAGAAACTACAAGCGAAGTACAGAAGTACAACAATTGCAATGGAGGAACAGAGCATCTGGAGGGTGAGGAGGATGGCAGCGGAACACATTAAATACCAAGCAAGTGGAAAGCGGAAACGGAAATAGCGCATACAGCGGAGCATGGAACGAGCTAAGAACTGAGTGCTCAGAATGTTTGTCGCTTGTAATTCATACAAATATCTAAATTAGTGATATACACTAAACCCCATCCACCGCACTCGTCGCTCTTCGTTTCTGCTTGTCCTCGTTCGTGTCGTGACCATATCAGCATTATTAGCAGGCGTGTATAAAAAAAATGGAAGCCGGACTGTACAAAAGGAATGTGTGGTATGGTCCACAATGGTGGCTAGCCCAAAGCTACTCATCCACCTGTTCGTACCCACCTCTCCGCACAGCTTCGTCCCATCCCACTATCATCCAGCTGGTATAGTGGCAGATGGTGCCGCGCAATTAGGATTACAATTCAATTCGCTGCGCCATTTTCATTGTTTATTTTTCATTTAATTTTACATTTTTAATCTTTGAGGGAAGCGTTACCTTCACTCTGTCTCTAGCTTTACTTTAGATAGTACTTAACTAGAGTCTATTCACTTTTTGACCTACCCTGACCCAATTTAAAAATCAAATGTTAAAACAAGTATATTTTTTTGTTGATGGATCATATTGAATCATATGTTTTATTACGTTTCCAAATGTATTACATGATATTTTTTAAGCTTTTATAAAGCTTATTCATATTTAGTGCGTAACCTTGACGAGAAACTCACGTAACTCCAATTCGACAGATGTAGTAGTACATCAATTAAATGCTAAATTTGGTATTTATAAATTTTATCTTACAATTCGAAACGTGGCGCTGGCTGTGAAAATTCAACTATGGATGACTGCGTCTTAGTCTTTAAAATGCTTCACGAGAGGGGATAGGAAAGAATATCTGAGCGAGACTAGGACGCTCCTGCAGTGGGTGACAACAGCTTTGTAGCGTAAATGACAAAAGTTCGCGCTCGAATGTTGATCTTAAGTTAGGTCTATGCGGTGAGACGGGTAGGGGGCAGCGTTCCAACAGTGGGCGGGGAAGGGCGGACGTTTCAGAGTCGGAACGATGGGCAACATCGTTAGCTGACAGTGGATGTAAGTGGCAGCCTTGAAACTTCTGCTTGTGTCGCTATCAATTCGAAACCAACAATAACAACAATGAGCTGTCAAAGCTGGCGGTAGCCAGCAATCTCTTAAGTAATAAAAACAACACACACACACATTCACAGAAAGGTCATTAAAGTCAAGCCATTTGCAATTAGAATAAAGTTGATCGATTACACAAGTCTCTGTTCCCTGTTCCTGTAGGGGAGCATGAAAATATAATCTATAATGCAGTTAGTGCATACAAGACTGTTAGCCTATCAGGCAATACAATTTTATTTATTCTTCAATATATATCTAACTTCTGAGGAACCACTCTAGTTCTTACAGCATTGACAAAAAAATAAAATGCGGAACTTAATCTGAGTTCATTAAAACTGTACTCTGTTGCGCAACGCAACCTAGTACAATCGCCCCAATCATGAAACTATGGTCATTGCAAAAGACAAGCTAAAGTGTTCCCAGTGTACAAATTTAGGAGTTACACTGCATACTCTATTTAATTATGAGTTTTACACGCATGTAAAACCAAATTGCTTAATCGTTAACAATCGCTTCAAATACATAATTAGCGAGTCTACTTGTGGACCAATATATAGGCTACATCAGGTATAATCGCATACCAAACACACACGCCCAAGATCACATACACACCCACATTCAAACATAACTCAAAATACGTTTGTTGGGGCCATTGAGCCCTCAAAGCATAGCAAATTGTAGCCGTTCTGTTTTTGGGCACATACTGTGGCTAAAAGCTCATTTTAAACAGTGTGAAGCAACAAATTTAAAGTGCAATAAATTTTAAACAAGGAAAAAATCGAAAAATGCTTAAGTGCCAATTTGTTTCATGTTATATCACATTTAAAAAAGCAACTTTAGTTTTTATTAAAATATTAAAATATTAATTAATTAATTAAAATTAGTCAAAAACTAAAAAATATCCAAAACACATATACAAATTTATTTCGAACAGTCCAAAAAAAGGTACATATTTGGCGTATAAAAGCTTAAATAGGGATGTTAATACGATATCCTTTAGCCTTAACAAATTCGCTTAACCTATTATTCATAGAAGATACCAGCTTCCGAGTAGTTTCTGGGCTGATCTTGCTCCACTCCTTCAGCAGATCATTTTTGAGATCTTGTTTGCTAGATATGTTGTGATTCCGGATGTTATTTTCCAGCAGAGCCCACAAATTTTCAATAACATTTAAATCTGGAAACTGGGCCGGTGGAATTATGATATGGGGACAGTTCCAGATAAGCCAGGACTGTATTATTCCGGAATTATGGTTGGGGTCGTTGTCCTGGTAGAACCGGAAAGTATGTCGGATTCCTAGCTTCCCGGCACTTTTTCCATTACACTTTATTGTGCATTGTTGTTTCCGCCGCGGGATGCCGAGATACTGGCCCAAGCCATGACACTTCCTCCGCCACGCTTGAGTGTTGCATTTAAGTGGAGATTCAGATCAGTATTGGACTGTCGCCATATATAATTCCGTCCACCCAGGACGGACCATTCAAAAATGAATGTGTTCGAGAACTCCAAATCCTTGTCCAAGTGGATTTTGGCGAACGTCATCCTAGACCCTCTATTTTTTCCGGGTTTAAATTGCTTTTATTGTGGTACTCGGGTCTTAAAGTCATAGTTTCGCAAAACTTGGAGCACAGTTTCCACACTGCACTTTTCACCCATTTCATCCTGCACCTGTTGTGTCAGCTTTTGAACCGATAGCTTAAGATTTTCCCTTATTTTATTTTCCACCTCTCATCCTGCTCGGTCAAAATCGGGTTTGGTGCCATTCCTCCCTTTTCCTCTGCAGAATACAGTTGAGGTGTTTAGATTGACCATTTTAGCCATTTGGCCATATGAATATCCGATTTTTAAGTGTTCCAGGATGAGTTTCCTGTGCTCAATGGTAGTCAGTTGGTCAGTCAGTTTTAAACTGACTACGGAGGATTGGTCTATTTATACCGAAAAAATGCAATTCAAGTAAAAAAATCCGGGTTTTTATGCACCCAGGTGTCCATAATGTAACTGTTCGAAATAACCTTTTACCATAAATAGAGAAGCTTTCTTACATAACCCTACATAGCAGGTGGAAAAACCGCAGTTAATTAGGGTCATATATTAATTTTGGTGGTTAACAAATGTACCGTTGTCTTTGGAATTTTTGAAAAATATTGCATAATTACTTTATGGTAGGCAATTAAAATTGTTGCTAGGCACTGTTCGAAATGAGCTTTTAGCCACTGTATAAAAGCCAGGTTGACTTTGGCCCCGCCCAGTCTGCTGCTGCTGTTGGCAGTGTCAACTGCCGTCAAAGCCAATCTCAATAGCAACAACAACAACAACCCAAAAATTTTCAGACTCAATTAATTAAAATGTGTTGTTTTTATGTCTCAGAAAGTGGGAGGACTCAGAGAGGAGACTGCTTCACGATGAGGCGAGAAGTGTTGCTATCCACATGCTTCAGTTATGCATGCCATATGCCCTTCCTGCCTGCATGCCATCTTTGTGCCATTCTAGTGTAAAATGCTGATTGATATTTTCCATCCGGTTAATAACGTAGACCCAATATTGCTGTTGTTATTATGCCTGCAAAGATTGTCTTGACTAAAAAGTCTTTGGCTTTCCAAGGTCGTCTAATAAAAATTAAGTTCATCCATCATTTATGCCATATAGCTGGCCAAGGGGACACGGGGTAAAGGGGCCGAGGAATTGATATGGGGTTGCCTAAAAAACACTCAATGGAGCTGAGTTGAAATTCGCTGACAGCAAACGACTCAATTAGTCGCGCCGCACTGTATTCATATAACATTTTAAGCAAGTTTATTTATTTTAATTGTTGGCAGATTTCTTTGTCGCCATCGCCATTGCTATCACCTGTGTGATGTCCTCCACGAAATCTTCACATGGCCCCAAATGGTTGCTTTTATTATACCCTTAACCCATTAAAAATGGGTAAAAAGGGTATAATGGTTTTGTGCAAATGTATGTAACAGGCAGAAGGAAGTGGAAATTGTGGAATTTATTGCTAACGGAAATCGAAACATAGCGATAATTCAGAAACTGAGGCAGTTATCGATGGTCGGACGGACGGACGGACAGACGGACAGGGCAATATCGACTCGGCTGTTGATCCTGATCAAGAACATATATTCTTTATGGGGTCGGAGATGCTTCCTTCTGCCTGTTACATAAATTTGCACAAAACCATTATACCCTTTTTACCCATTTTTAATGGGTTAAATGTATAATAATCATGAAGGAAAAAAAGGGAAAGCGATCGTTGTGTCCCGAATTAGACAATTCCTGAATTATAAAATAAATATTATTCTATAAAAAAATCCCGTTAAAATTGTGCAAGCCAATAGGCTCGCTTATATTTCTTACACTACATATGTATATGCATCGCAAAGTTTCCTGTACGGCTAAGAATAGTTTAGAGTCCAATAAACGCATTCAATTTGCAGGGACTGTGTCTATTAGCCACCGCATTCTACAATGCAGATTGCGCATCTTAGTGTGGTTTTGATGCTGCTATTCAAGCTCCGGGCACCGTATCGGGTTCGGATAACGATGCATCATTCTCGGTGCACGGTCGCTAGCTCATCTACGATTCAATCATTCACAAAGAACAAGGGATACGGGTCGGTTTAGGGAAGTGCGCAGGGCAGTGCTTTTATTAACCTTTTTGGTATTCAACATAATTAAATTTTGCATCAAGTCGAGCAGCAGCATCATCAACTCATTTGAACTAATGCTAAGCACGTGGGCACAGCAATAAGAATGGCATTGAACATTTTTATTATACTATTATACCAAAATGGTATAATAGTATATTGGTTTTGTGCAATGCCCGTCATGCTGTCCGTCCGTCTGTCCGTCTGTCCGTCTGTATGAACGCGCGTTCCTCCGACACCCTTTGAGATAGAGACTTGAAACTTGGAACGTATACTGGAAAGTACCCTCAAAAGTTAAAGTGTCTTGGGTTTGGACCTACGTCCACTAGGGAGCTAGAAAATCGATAAATTCAATTTTAGCAAATCGATAAATCCCTATATCTCTTACAATTTAATGAATACAGTCACCAATTTTGGTTGGTAGGTTGTTGGCGAGGTCCTTGAAAGATCGGCATATGCCACGCCCACCTCCGACGCCCCCTTCACCCCCGCCCCTAAAATTTTCAAATGTCTATATCTTCCGCAGTTTTTGAGTAGGGAACGTCAAATTTGGTAGGTATATTACTGGTAGTCGCCTTTAAGAACCGATAACAAATTTGTGGTGCCACGCCCACACCTGCGCCTATAATCGACAATTCCGATTATTAATCGATAACTCCGTATATCTCCGAACATTTTAAGGATAGAGTAACCAAACTTGGAAGGTAATTTGCTGGTAACCTCCTTCAAAGATTGGCGTACCAATTTTTGGACCACGCCCACATCCGCCGCCCCCAGGAACTTCGTGCCTAGAAATTTAAAATGCGCATATCTGCCGTAATTTGCAAGCTAGAGTCGCAAACTTTTGCAGGTATGTTACTGGTAACTCCCCCAAAGATCGATAAAAAAATTGGATGGCCACGCCCACTCCACCTACCTGAACCGATACACCTGTTGGTGTAAATCGATAAACCCATATATCTCACGCAATTTGAAAACTTAAGTCACCAAATTTTAAAGGTATATTGCTAGTAACACCCTTCATAAATGTGAAAAAAAATGTTGGACCACGCCCACTCCCGCCCACAAAAAACGATAAATGCCTGTATCTCCCGCAATTTAAGAGCTACATTTTCCAAACTTAGAAGGTATATCACTAAGACCGAACTCCAAAATTTTTTTGGGTCACGCCCACTCCCGCCCCCAAAACCGATAAACGCCCATATCCCCCGCAATTCAAGTATTTCGTAATTGTACACAAATTAACGTATAATAGTATTCCGCTGTCGGTTACGTCCGACTGCAACGTTCTATCTTGTTTTTAAATAGGTTTGGCCACATATCCCTTTAATTGTGGCTAAGTGTGGGCCAGCTTCAGCAGCAGATAACATTTAAAGCATTTTCCAAACGCTGCATATTTTCACGGATTAATATCAATTAAAATTGAGACAAAAAAAAATAAAATCTTTGGGATATGTTTTGAGACCTGTGTTGAATGCAAAATTTGAGAAGCTGTTAACAACTAGTGGTCCTGGCACAAAATGTCCTTGGCACAGTGTAACCGGTGTGCCACTTTAGGCACATTAAATATGCGTCTTGTTGCCGGCGAGTTTTGTAAGCTCCTTTGTGTGCTGTGTTGCACACGGTGCGCATGCCAGGGAAATTTTAACAGAGCCACAAAAAGGGAAATTTTTGTGCCGCAGAAGTAGTAATAGCAACAACAGCAACGACAACAGTATCATCTTCAACAGCAGCAGCAGCATCAAAAGCAGCAGCTAAAGCAGCAGCAGCAACAGCAACAGTAGCAGCAGCATCAGTAGCAGTCACAGCAGCCATTGCAGGATAGTATGAAACAGGACTCAGCGCAGACGGAACGCGTTTCGCTTTGAGGGGAACCAATCGCGAGAGTCGCAGCAGTAATCGCAGTCGCAGTCACAGAAGTTGTCGTCGTAGTCGTCGTAGCCGTTGTCTCGTTGTCTCCGTGGTCGTGTCTGCGTGTGTGTGTCTGTCTGTCTGTGTGTGCGTGTGTATGCGTTTATGTATTTGATTGTGTGTCTGTTTGTCGCGCATGTGACTGTCATCTGCGCTGATTTTTGTGAGTTTGAATGAATTTCTGATGCTGATGCTCTGCTATGTGAATGACAGAAACAAGCCGTTATTGCAACGGCAGCCGCAACATCATCCACCTAAAACCAACAATTACAATTATGAATTTGGTAGACTTAAGATGCGGTGATAGAGTTTAACGCATGCAAAAAAATATATATATATATATAAATAAATAAAAAAAAAATTTATAAATAAAACGCGCACGAAATGCTTACATAAGTTTTGTGTGTGCTTAAAATGCACATAACTATAGCAGCAATATCAGAAGCTGTAGCATCTGCATCAATAATAATAATAATAAATAATAAACAAGCAGAAAGTCAAAAACACAGCTAAAAAAAATATGAATAATCGAAAGAAAGATGAAAAATTACGCTACATACAATTCATTTTACAGTGCGAAAAAGGCGCGTAGCATTTGGCAGCTGGTTGCTAATGTTAGTGTTTTTGTTGTTGTTATTGTTACTGCGTTAAATCGTCGGGCGATTTTCACGAGTGTTATCGTTGCCTACTTTGTGGCGCGCGCGCGTTTCTTGCCATTGCTTGTTGTTGTTGTTGCTGCTGCTCAGCTGCAAAATTGTTACACGGTCATTGCGGAGGTCGCGCTAACATAGCTGCCAAGGCAAAGATAAAGAGCAAGAGCTTTAGCAATAACACCAACAATGGGGCCAAAATTGTGAGTCAGTTCGGAAATTGAAGTCCACATTTCATAACCAATACAATTTGCTGCAGTCTGGTTATTAATTGCTGTTAATAAGTAATTAAGTGAATTGATCAACTTGTTGCACAAACAATTACAAATGACTTAAATAATATTGAAATTCGTGCGTTGGTTTTTTGTATAGCGCACAACACAACACAACCAAAACAGACGTAGGGAGGGTGTGTGTGTGTGTGAGAGAGAGAGAGAGAGAGAGAGAGAGACAGGCAAAGACGGAGTGTGAGAGAGAAAGGGAAAACGAAGGAAAGAAAACGGATAAAAGTTTAAAAGTGCCACAGACAATTGAAAAATTCATATGGTTTTTCTTATATATATATATTTTTAAAAGTTCGCTTGCTGCTTTTTTTTGTTTTTATTCTGTTTGAAACTATAATAAAAAACAAAAAAACCAAAAAAAAGTGTACAGAATTTTAAAAATTCAACTAGAAAGTTGAAAGCTGAATGCAAATAAGCAGGCGAGAAAACAAAAGTTTTAAACAGAAGCAAATCTCGAGCAACGATTTGAGCAAAGTGAACGGAATTTTATAATTGTTGTTTCTGGTGTGTGCAACCAGAAGCAGCTGATTGCTTAAATATCATTCTGTGTCAAGGTAAGATTAAAGATAGTTAATTAGAAACATAGTGCAATTGTATTGTGCCGTGTTACTATATTTTTGTACATTATTTATGAAAACAAGATATTGTTGTCTATTTTTGTATAAGTGTCCTATTAACCATTTATGCATATACATTATTGAAGATGTGTAAAATCAATTTAATTTAATTTCTCTTCTATTATTCTTTTCTAATTGTAAAATCCGTTAACTTACAGTAATATATATATGTATGTAAGCTATTGCAAACACTCGCACCGGGCTAGTAAATAAAAACAATCTTTTATCAAGATCAACATTGTAAGGTTATGTGTGTCGTTCGCCTGTTGTCACAGTACAAATTAATATGTCAACGCGGTAATGAAGTTAAAAAATAAATGGATTGTATTAAATTCGTAAATTATCCACTTGAGCGATTTGTAAAAGTCTAATCCACATTGTGCGATTATCCAGTGTAAGAAAATCCAATAATGCTTATTAGACAGATATTAAAATATAACATTAGTCACACGATCAATAGAACGGCATTGTCTATTTCGTAAATTCATTATACCAGGACTCTTATCAAGAAAAATTGTTTGAAATAATTTTTCGTGTTAAATCATTTTAGAATCATTATCGCAATTCAGAGATTTACTGTTTTACTCTGTTATTTGAATTCTGATATCATTTGAATTTTTGAGGCTATTATTTTGCCTCTTGTGGTTGCTTCTGGGCGACTTTCATTGCATTGTGATGTTTCTGTGTGCTCCGAATTTAAATTATTGAACTATTTTTTCAAAATCTGCTGAGATATGTTTGCGCAACAATTTGAGGAATTACTTTGACTATAAGAGAGAGAGAGAGAGAGAGAGAGAGAGTGAGAGAGAGGGAGTGATAGAGAGAGAGAGAGAGAGAGAGAGAGAGAGAGAGAGAGAGGGGGACAGAGGACGAGAGAGATGGGGTAGTTGCGAGGTAGGTTGTTGTAGCAACTATTGTTTTGTGTCGTTGATGCCGCTGTTGGTTTTTATTTGGTCGCTGCTGTGGTTGCCAAAATGGCAGGAGCTCCACATTTATTTATTTGTTTTCCAATATACGCCAGTGTGCCATACACGTCACCCACAATCCACCACCCTTCTCACTTTCCATTCGCCTTACGAAGCCACTCTGCCGACTGCAATCGGGTGCCTACATTTGCGGGTTTTAATTAAATGCACCAACAATGCCAAAAGCAAACAAAACCATAGCACACACGCATCCACACACACACTCTTTGTGAGTGTATATGTAAGCATATATATGATCATAAATAAATATGCTGCTTGCGAGCTGTGCGGCTAAGAGACGGGGCCTAGGGTCAAGTGCTGTGGGTATTGCAACAACAGCAAGTCACATTTTGTCCATGGAAATTAAACGAATCGAAAATATGTGTTCATAAAATGTAATACATTTTCTAATGGCAAATTAATGTGGTTGCCATATATCAATGCAAGCAAATTATAACTAATTTAATAATACATAAACACAACTAAGCTTTTCCAATTTTACCAATTTATGTAACAAATATTGGTCCATTTTGCATTAATACCCCAAGAAATCTTATCGATATTCCTTATTTTTGAATTTAAACTGAATTTTAAATTTTATTTTTAAAATACTTTATTTCAATTTGACACTTTTTATACCCTTAACCCATTAAAAATGGGTAAAAAGGGTATAATGGTTTTGTGCAAATGTATGTAACAGGCAGAAGGAAGCATCTCCGACCCCATAAAGTATATATATTCTTGATCAGGATCAACAGCCGAGTTGATATAGCCCTGTCCGTCTGTCCGTCCGTCCGTCTGTATGAACACGCGGATCTCAGAGACTATAAGAGCTAGAGACTTCAAATTTGGAATGTAAGTTCTAGTGTACCATGCGCAGATCAAGTTTGCATTATTTTATCGATAACTGCCTCAGTTTCTGAATTATCGATACATTTAGATTTCCGATAGCAATTAATTTCACAATTTAAAAGGCAGAGGCTTCTTACTTATACATAATATGTATATACATATTATTGATCATAACCAAAGTTATAGTCGAAAATATATTCTCATATTGATCTCATTTCTATCAGCAGCCGCAAGCATTTTCTGTATACATATAAAAGGGCGAGCGCATGAGTGAGAAAGAGATAACATGATAATCGACGCTAGCGTCAATATATTTGTGTGTATTCTGCAGAGCCCCGATAACTACTCATTCGTGTACGTGTGTATGTGTGTATGCATGTACGTATATGCACGTGTTTAAAGTCATTCAGTTCGGGCATTTGAGTGCAAATCATCTTAAAGGGAAATTTGCCAAGAAAACTAGAATATATTTGATAACTGGGTTAAGGGTATATCGTAATCGAGTTAACTCGACTACAGCCTCTTGTTTGTATATTTTTTTGTGTCGACTGGCCTTAGTTGATATTAAATAAATTAATAAATAAATACCTGACGATTTAAATTCCCCTTAAAATGTATCTTAAAAGATAGTATAAACAAGATAGAACGTTGCAGTCGGACGTAACCGACAGCGGAATACTATTATACCTTAATTTGTGTACAATTACGAAATACTTGAATTGCGGGGGATATGGGCGTTTATCGGTTTTGGGGGCGGGAGTGGGCGTGTCCAAAAAAAATTTGGGAGTTCGATCTCAGTAATATACCTTCTAAGTTTGGTAACTGTAGCTCTTAAATTGCGGGATATACAGGCATTTATCGGTTTTTGTGGGCGGGAGTGGGCGTGGTCCAAAATTTTTTTTTCACATTTATGAAGGGTGTTACTAGCAATATACCTTTAAAATTTTATATATGGGATATATGGGTTTATCGACTTACACCAACAGGTGTATCGGTTTAGGTAGTTGTAGTGGGCGTGGCCATCCAATTTTTTTATCGATCTTTGGGGGAGATACCAGTAACATACCTGCAAAATTTTGCGATTTTAGCTTGCAAATTACGGCAGATATGCGCATTTTAAATTTGTAGGGACTAAGTTCCAGGGGGCGGCGGATGTGGGCGTGGTCCAAATTGGTATGCCAATCTTCGGAGGAGGTTACCAGCAAATTACCTTCCAAGTTTGGTTACTCTATCCTTAAAATTTTAGAAGATATACGGAGTTATCGATTTACAATCGGAATTGTCGATTATAGGCGCAAATGTGGGCGTTTATTATCAGTTTTTAAAGGCGACTACCAGTAATATACCTACCAAATTTGACGTTCCTTACTCAAAAACTGCGGAAGAAATAGCTATTTGAAAATTTTAGGGGCGGGGGTGATGTGGGCGTCGGAGGTGGGCGTGGCACATGCCGATCTTTCAAGGACCTCGCCAACAACCTACCAACCAAAATTAATGACTGTATGCATTAAATTGTAAGAGATATGGGGATTTATCGTTTAGCTAAAATCGATTTTCGCGGTTTTCTAGCTCCCTAGTGGACGTAGGTCCAAACCCAAGATACTTTAACTTTTGAGGGTACTTTCCAATATACGTTCCAAGTTTCAAGTCTCTATCTCTAAGGGTGTCGGAAGAACGCGCGTTCATACAGACGGACAGACGGACGGACAGCATGACGGACATTGCACAATACCAATTTACTATTATACCTTTTTGGTATAATAGTATAAAAAGTGTTTCAGGTTTTTCTGAGAGTCTGGGTCCCAGCAGAGAGAGTCTGGGTCCCAGAAGAACGCTGGCTGCGACGCGTCGAAAATTTTGAATGGTTCGCGTGCCGAGCGTGCGTGTGTGCGAACAGTTATTTATATTTATAGTTATATAGTTATTTATAGAGTCCTAAAGGGTTAAAAATCTAAAACGGTATCATTGCAAAGAATATTGTAAGCATGGGAACCAAAAAAAAAAAAACAAGTAAGAACGCTGTAGTCGAGTGAGCTCGACTACCATATACCCTGAACCAAGCTTTAAATGCATTATAAGTTTATCGTTTTTGGGGGCTGGAGTGGGCGTGGCCCGATCTTAGTAATATAACTTCTAAGTTTGGTAACTGTAGCTCTTGAATTGCGGGAGATACAGGCATTTATCGTTTTTTGTGGGCGGGAGTGGGCGTGGCCCAAAATATTTTGGAGTTCGATCTTATTAATATACCTTCTAAGTTTGGTAACTGTAGCTCTTAAATTGCGGGAGATACAGGCATTTTTCGTTTTTTGTGGGCGGGAGTGGGCGTGGTCCAAAATTTTTTTTCCACATTTTTGAAGGGTGTTACTAGTAATATACCTTTAAAATTTGGTGACTTAAGTTTTCAAATTGCGCGAGATATATGGGTTTATCGATTTACACCAACAGGTGTATCGGTTTAGGTAGGTGGAGTGGGCGTGGCCGTCCAATTTTTTATCAATCTTTGGGGGAGTTACCAGTAACATACCTGCAAAATTTTGCGACTCTAGCTTGCAAATTACGGCAGATATGTGCATTTTAAATTTCTAGGGATGAAGTTCCTGGGGGCGGCGGATGTGGGCGTGGTCCAAAAATTGGTATGCCAATCTTTGGAGGAGGTTACCAGCAAATTGCCTTCCAAGTTTGGTTACTCTATCTTTAAAATGTTCGGAGATATAGGGAGTTATCGATTTACAATCGGAATTGTCGATTATAGGCGCAGGTGTGGGCGTGGCACCACAAATTTGTTATCGGTTCTTAAGGGCGACTACCAGTAACATACCTACTAAATTTGACGTTCCCTACTCAAAAACTGCGGAAGATATAGCCATTTGAAAATTTTAGGGGCGGGGGTGATGGGGGCGTCGGAGGTGGGCGTGGCACATGCCGATCTTTCAAGGACCTCGCCAACAACCTACCAACCAAAATTTGTGACTGTATCCATTAAATTGTGAGAGATATGTGGAATTTACTGCTATCAGAAATCTAAATGTATCGATAATTCAAAAACTGAGGCAGTTATCGATAATATAACGCAAACTTGATCTGCGCCTGGTATACGAGATCTTATATTCCAAATTTGAAGTCTCTAGCTTTTATAGTCTCTGAGATCCGCGTTTTCATACAGACGGACAGACGGACGGACGGACAGACGGACAGACGGACAGACAGACGGACAGGGCTAGATCGACTCGGCTATTGATCCTGATCAAGAATATATATACTTTATGGGGTCGGAGATGCTTCCTTCTGCCTGTTACATACATTTGCACAAAACCATTATACCCTTTTTACCCATTTTTAATGGGTTCAGGGTATAAAAATTGCACTTGCAACTATTGGCAAAATTTAGAGATTAGTGAAATGACCAACAGGACACACGGCAGGCGCTGAAACTCCTCAAGCCACCCGCATCTGGCTGACACAGAGGTGGTAGCTGGCTAATAGGGTGTGTGTGCGTAGCTATTTGTTGTGTGTGTATGTGCGTCAGGCGCGAACAGGAAAAGGCAAGAAGCGAAAGCAAAGCGCCAACGGTGCTGCTCTGATCTGACTTGTTCCCTGCTGCTGCTGCCGCCCTCATCTCCCCTATCATTTGCTTATCCAGTTCGAATCGAATCCAGTTCAGACCAAGCCAGAGTGAGCGCCAGCTCCGTCGATATCTTCGTCCTCGTTGCTTTTTATGGCCATGTCAAACACTGCAAATCACTTTATACTAACAACTAGCTCAGCCTGGGGTATTCAGGGGGACAAATATAAATCTGTTCGTGACTCTGTGTTTTTGGGCGTGTCAACGCTCTTGTCTCCAGTGCAGCAGCTAACAACCCAAAACAAGCAAAGGTGACGGCAACGGTGATGGCTATGAAGTTGACCAGAACCACAGAAGTAGTAGTGACACTGTTTTAATTATACCCTTTCAGCGTATATTCTAATTTTGTTAATAAAGTGATTGTTGTCGCTATCAGATTTGTATAGCTTTATTGCAAATAAATAAATACAAAAATATAAAATAAGTTATTTGTACAACGTTATAAGCTTGTTTATTCACGATAAAGTATTTATACTATGATACCGAAGGTATATAGTGTATTGAGTTTGTGCAATGTCCGTCATGCTGTCTGTCCGTCTGTATAAACGCGCTTTTCTCCGACACTTTTAGAGATAGAGACTTGAAACTTGGAACACATACTGGAAATAACCCTCAAATCAAATTTGCTGGTAACCTCCTCCAAGGATAAGCATATCATATTTTGGACCACGCCCACAACCACCGCCCCCAGGAACTTCTTCCCTAGAAATTTAAAATGCGCATATCTTCCATAATTTGTAAGCTACAGTCACCAAATTTTGAAAGTATGTTACTGGTAACTCCCCTAAAAATCGATCAAAAATGGCCACGCCCCACGCTTTGTTTGCAATCTGCGAACCAATTATCAACTTACATCAGATTTGAGTTATGTGAAAACTCATAACCTGCAGCAGCCGGTGGATCAGCTAGCGCCATTTGTAGATAGAGAGAGAGAGAGAGATAGAGGGAGAGAGAGAGAGCGCTACACAAGAGAGCGCGGTACCATGAGAGCGCTGTTAACGCTGGCTGCTGCATCTCAAACCGCACTTAACATAATGTGGATATGTAAATCCGACTAACAATAGAATACTTATATTATACCACGCAGGACTTCAACTTCAAGTATAAATCAATTGATTATTAATTACAACTACTTTTGTGCTTCTGCCAACAGTGATCAGATGTGCATTTTTCTTTTTTTTTATACCCTTAACCCATTAAAAATGGGTAAAAAGGGTATAATGGTTTTGTGCAAATGTATGTAACAGGCAGATGGAAGCATCTCCGACCCCATAAAGTATATATATTCTTCTTCAGGATCAACAGCCGAGTCGATATAGCTCTGTTCGTCTGTCCGTTCGTCCGTCCGTTCGTCCGTCTGTCCGTCCGTTCGTCCGTCTGTCCGTCCGTCCGTCTGTCCGTCCGTCCGTCCGTCCGTCCGTCCGTCTGTCCGTCTGTCCGTCTGCACGTCTGTATGAACACGCGGATCTCAGAGACTTTAAGAGCTAGAGACTTCAAATTTGGAATATAAGTTCTCGTGTACCAGGCGCAGATCAAGTTTGCTTTATTTTATCGATAACTTGATCAGTTTCTGAATTATCGAAACATTTCGATTTCCGATATCATTAAATCCACAATTTAATAGGCAGAGGCTTCTAATTTATACATAATATGCCTATTGATCAATTGCCGAAATTTCATTAAGATCGGATAAGAAACACCAAAGGTATAGTCGAAACTATATTTTCATAGAGAAAGAGATGGCATGATAATCGATGCTAGCGTCAATATATTTGTGTGTATTCTGCAGATACGTTTGTATATCTGTATGTATGTATGTATGTATATGCATGTGGGCAAAAATACTCTGTAAGAAATGCACTTGCAAAACTGAACATTTGAGTGCAAATCATTTTAAAGGGAAATTTGCCAATAAAACTTAAATATATTTAACAACTGGGTTAAGGGTATACCGTAGTCGAGTTAACTCGACTACAGCATATTACTTGTTTTTACCATTTTGGTATAATAGTATATTGGTTTTGTGCAATGTATGTCATGCTGTCTGTCCGTCTGTCCGTCTGTCCGTCCGTCCGTCTGTCCGTCCGTATAGAGATAGAGACTTGAAACTTGGAACGTATATTGGAAAGTACCCTCAAAAGTTAAAGTGTCTTGGGTTTGGTCCTACGTCCACTAGGGAGCTAGAAAACCGCGAAAATCGATTTTAGCAAATCGATAAATCCACATGTCTCTTACAATTTAATGGATACAGTCACCAATTTTTGTTGGTAGGTTGTTGGCGAGGTCCTTAAAAGATTGCCATATGCCACGCCCACCTCCGACGCCCCCATCACCCCCGCCCCTAAAATTTTCAAATGGCTATATCTTCCGCAGTTTTTGAGTAGGGAACGTCAAATTTGGTAGTGCCACGCCCACATCTGCGCCTATAATCGACAATTCCGATTGTAAATGGATAACTCCGTATATCTTCTAAAATTTTAAAGATAGAGTAACCAAACTTGGAAGATAATTTACTGGTAACCTCATCCAAAGATTGGCATACCAATTTTTGGACCACGCCCACATCCGCCGCCCCCAGGAACTTCGTCCCTACAAATTTAAAATGCACATATCTGCCGTAATTTGCAATCTAGAGTTGCAAAATTTTGCAGGTATGTTAGTGGTAACTCCCCCAAAGATCGATAAGAAAATTGGATGGCCACGCCCACTCCACCAACCTAAACCGATACACCTGTTGGTGTAAGTCGATAAACCCATATATCTCACGCAATTTGAAAACTTAAGTCACCAAATTTTAAAGGTATATTGCCAGTAACTCCCTTCATAAATGTGTAAAAAAAATTTTGGACCACGCCCACTCCCGCCCACAAAAAACGATTAATGCCTGTATCTGCCGCAATTTAAGAGCTACAGTTACCAAACTTGGAAGGTATATTACTAAGATCGAACTCCAAAATTTTGTTGGGCCACGCCCACTCCCGCCCCCAAATCCGATAAACGCCCATATCCCCCGCAATTCAAGTTAGGGTAGGAAGATTACTAGGAAACTTCTCTATAATTTTTTTGGGCAACGCCTACTCCCGCCCCAAAAATCTCGAAAAGAGATTTTCTTAACTGTACACAAATTAAGGTATAATAGTATTTCGCTGTCGGTTACGTCCGACTGCAACGTTCTATCTTGTTTACTATTATTTCATTACACTCTTTTGTAAATGAACATTTGTTTGCTCATAAACATTTTAATTGCTCAACATAAAACAATGAAAACGTCAAACAAAAGAAGCGGCAACAAGTAAATAAATAAAAAGTAAGATGTTGTAGTCGAGCTGGCTCGACTATGATATACCCTTTACCCAATTGTTAAATATATTCTAGTTTTATTGGCAAATTTCCCTTTAAAATGATTTGCACTCAAATGTTCAGTTCTGCAAGTGCATTTCTTACAGAGTATTTTTGCTCATACTATACATACATACATACAGATATACAAACGTACACGAAACAGTAATTATCGGGGCTCTGCAGAATACACACAAATATATTGACGCTAGCATCGATTATCATGCCATCTCTTTCTCACACATGCGCTCGCCTATTTATAAAGTTTAAACAACGAAACAAATTCAAAATGTTGAAATGCCATTTTGTTTAATGTTATATCACATTTGAAAAACAAACTTTTGTTTTTATTTAAATATTAATTAATTAACTAAAATTAGTCAAAATCTGAAAACATATCCAAAATACATATGCAGCTCAGTTCGCCCAGTCTTAAAAAAAGTTACATATTTGGCGTATAAAAGCTTAAATAAGGATATTAATACTTAGTATGATATCCTTTAGCCTTAACAACCATCCTCTATTATTCAAGGAAGATACCAGCTTCCGGGTGGTTTCTGGACTGATCCTGCTCCACTCCTCCAGCAGAGCATTTTTGAGGTCCTGTTTGCAGGATATGTTGTGTTTCCGGATGTTATTTTCCAGCAGAGCCCACAAATTTTCAATAACATTTAAGTCTGGAGACTAGACCGGTGGAATCATCACGTGGGGGCAGTTCAATCTAAGCCAGGACTATACTATTCCGGACTTATGCTTGGGGTCGTTGTCCTGGTAGATCCGGAAAGTACGTCGGTTTCCAGCTTCTCGGCACTTTGTAGTTAATTTTTCTTTAGTATATTAAAGTACACATTCTTGTTCATTGTTGTTTCAAAAATCACAAAATTTCCGACACCGGCTACCGAGATAGATGCCCATACCAGGACACTTCCACCGCAGTGCTTGACTGTTGCCTTTATGTGTTTGGGATTTAGCTCAGTATTGGAGTGTCGCCACACATAATTCCGTCCTGGCAAAAAATTTTGAATTTGTACTCATATTTGAATATGATTGTGTTCCAGAACTCCAAATCCTTGCCCAAGTGGATTTTGACGAACGTCATCCTATACCCTCTATTTTTTGTGCTTTATAAATTTATTTTTTCGTGGTTCTCGGGCATCAAAGTCATGGTTGCGCAGAACTTGGAGCACAGTTCCCATACTGAACTTTTCCTTATTTCATCCTGCACCTATTGAGTCAGTTTTTGAGCCGATAGCTTAAAATTTCCGCTTGTTTTCCTGATGATCCTTGGCTCGTCCTGCTCGGAGAAAATCTGATTTGGTGCCGTTCCGCCCTTGTCTTCTGTTCGATTTTCGTCGACGAAACTCCAAATGATGTAGAATACGGTTGAGTTGTTTAGATTGACCATTCTAGCTATTAGGCGATATGAATATCCGATTTTTAAGTGTTCCAGGATGAGTTTCCTTTGCTCAATGGTAGTCAGTTTGCCCATGGTCCTTGTTGGCTTGTTGCACCCGAATTGCAGGAAAAAACTAAACTGACTATGGAGGATTGGTCTATTAAGTCGAGCTGGCTCGACTATGATATACCCTTAACCCAGTTGTTAAATATATTCTAGTTTTATTGGCAAATTTCCCTATAAAATGATTTGCACTCAAATGTTCAGTTCTGCAAGTGCATTTCTTACAGAGTATTTTTGCTCACAAGCATATACATACATACATACAGATATACAAACGTACACGAAACAGTACTTATCGGGGCTCTGCAGAATACACACAAATATATTGACGCTAGCATCGATTATCATGCTATCTTTTTCTCACACATGCGCTCGCCTATTTATGCATACAGAAAATGCTTGCGGATGCTGACAGCAAGAAGATTAATATGCAAATATAGTTTCGACTATAAGTTTGGTGTTTCTTATCCGATCTTAATGAAATTTCGGCAATTGATCAATAGGCATATTATGTATAAATTAAAAGCCTATTAAATTGTGGATTTAATGCTATCGGAAATCGAAATGTTTCGATAATTCAGAAACTGATCAAGTTATCGATAAAATGAAGCAAACTTGATCTGCGTCTGGTACACGAGAACTTATATTTCAAATTGGAAGTCTCTAGCTCTTATAGTCTCTGAGATCCGCGTGTTCATACAGACGTGCAGACGGACAGACGGACATGCCAATATCGACACGGCTTTTGATCCTGATCAAGAATATAAATACTTTATGGGGTCGGAGATACTTCCTTCTGCCTGTTACATACATTTGCACAAAATCAATATGCCCTTTTTATCCATTTTTAATGGGTTAAGGGTGTAAAAACACGTTGCGTAGGGAAAATAAAAATGTGTTGAAGTTGAAGTCAAAAGCAGAAACAGAAACATAAAATGCCCCGCAAGTAAACTGATAGGTAGTATGGTCGAATGAGAACAGGGGTGGGTGGCAGGCAGGTAACATGAGAGGATGTGGGTGGAAAGCAATGAGGCTTGTTAGGGCCAATTAGCATAACATGTCCAGCTTAAGCTCAGACTCTGAGAGTCGGTTGGGCATCGAGGATAATAAAAGAAATCAACTTTTAGAGTCATAAGGGTAAAAACATTTACTCAAATCTTTGGATTTGGTAAACAAAAATAAGAGAACGTTGCAGTCGGACGTAACCGGCAGCGAAATATTATGATACCATAATTTGTGTGCAGCCAAGAAATACTGTCCAAGTTTGCATTTCAGATTGTGGTAGATATAAGATAGTAACCCTTCTTCGAAGTTTGGCTGTAGATCTTAAGTTACGGAAGATATGAAATTTTCGCGATTTTGGGGGCGGAAGTGGGCATGGTTGAAAAAATTTAAAGAGAATGTTCCGAATAATCATCTTTCAAAGTTTGCTAACTGTAGCTATTAAATTACGAGAGACATGTGCATTTATCGGCTTTGATGGCGGGAGTAGGCGTGGCACAACAATTTTTTGGAGTTCGCTCTTAGTAATATACCTTTCAAGGTTGGTAGCTATGCTCTAAAATAGCGGGAGATATGGGCATTTATCGGGTTTTGGGGGCGGTAGTGGGCGTGGTCCAAAATTTTTTTTATCCAGATTTTTTAAGGTCATAATACATAGGCCAATTATAGGCCCGTTGCGGTACCGTGATCTAAGTCATGTTCCGAAACTCGTAATAATTTGGATCAATTGAACCAGCCAGTTGCATTTATGAATCTTGCAATTCCGACTGGTCTCTGGCAGAGACAGAGGAAGTATTCCGGGGATTCCACATCCTCCTCGTCTCTGCAGCTTCTGCAGAAATCGTTGTGTGGGATTTGGAGCCTACAGACGTAAAAACTCACTAACCAGTGTCCAGTTATTACCCGAATAACAGCGAAACAATTACTGCGGCTTAGGAAGCACAGTTATCTACTGCGCTTACTGTTAAAGTTGGGCCAGGTTTGGCGGTCAATACGACTACAGTTGGCATTTAACTATTTGTCGTTTGACCTGTGTCTATCAAGTTCTTTTATTTTGAACTTACAGATTGATAGTGGCAAACTCACACCTTCCTTTCCAGTAAGTATTATAGAGCGTATTGAGGTAAGCTATTGGTATACAGCAGTCTGTTTTCATGGGTATCTCCGACCTCCCTATTAGGATAGAGGCGTGGCCCAGGTTCTATGTAGTCCACGATGTGGATTCCCTTAGTCTGATGATCGTGAGTGTTGCCTGCTCGAGGCCTTCTACTTCTAAACATGGGATGTCTAGGATGGCATCTAGTGTCTCATTTGGGGTGGAGAGAAGTGCTCCTGAGATACATAGTTAAGCCATTCGCTGAACTTTGTTGAGCTATTTTAGATTGGTTTGCTTTTTAAGGCAAGGGTGCTATGATCCCATACAAAAGGATGATACCTCATTTGAGTCGGATGGATTTCCTACAAGTGTATAGGGCGACGGTTGCCTTCTTAACACTTATCTGAGTGCTTGGATTCCAGTCCAAATCCAGTGTCAACCCAGTTTATTGACCGCTAGGTTCCATAAGAGAAGTGATAAGACTCCCCCTTGGGGCGTTCCTCTGCTGACGTACCTGAAAATGAGTCGCTCTAAAGTTTTTAGTAAGAAATATGATAGACTGATAGGTCTTAAGTAGTTAGCGCTTGTGTATGAGGATTTCCCTGCTTTGGGTGTAAAGGTGATCTTTGATTTAAGCCAAGAAGGAGTAATCTGTATATTCTTGAAAACTTCAAAAATCGCGTGTTACCAGTTCATGGCTATCTCGCCCGCTTTTTGAAGCTGAGCTGGGCATATATTGTCGGGGCCTGGGGACTTAAACGGCATGAAACTGTTTATCGCCCATCGTATATTTTCTTTGCTAAGGATCGGTGTCATTGATGTGATTTTACCCGATCTAAAGTTATTATTAATTAAGGGTTGCTTAGAGCACCCTTAAAAATGGCTCCTAAGAAGTTTTCCAATGAGTCCCCACTTGATTTGGACCAGGAGTTGTCGTGTCTCTTGAGACAACCTCGAACGGGGTTGGTTTTAGATAGAATTTTTCTAAGCCTTTCGGTTTCACTCGTTGATTCTGTCTCCATACAGAAGTCTCTCCATGATCTTCTTTTTGCATGTCTGGTGGCCCTTTGTATTCTGCCAGACTAGACTTATAGATAGACCAGTATGAGTCTTCATTTCCCGATTTTGCCGTGTTAAAATGGGATCACCAACTCTTGCGGAGGGCACTGAGTTGTGGTGTGCATCGTGAAGGCTTCTTCTTAGGCGTTGGCCTGCTAATGAGACAAGCTGCTTTAAGGACGTTTTCGCATGCCTTGGTGAAGGTGTCTGTGAGTTCACACAAATTAGTTGTAGAGTTCTGACCTGCCAAGTTTGGTTACTCTATCTTTAAAATTGTGGGATATATACGGAGTTATCGATTTACATTTTGTGGTGGGCGTGGCAACACGAATTTGTTATCCGTTCTTAAAGGAGGCTACCAGTAATATACCTACGAAATTTGACGTTCCCAACTCAAAAATTGCGGATGATATAGCCAGTTAAAAATTTTAGAGGCGGGGGGCTGGAGGGCGTCGGAGGTGGGCGTGGCATATGCCGATCTTTGAGGGATAACGCCAACAACCCACCAATAAAAATTGATGAGTGTACCCATAAAATTGTGGGAGATATGTAGGTTTATCGTTTTGCTGAAATCGATTTTTCGATTTTCTAGCTCCCTAGTGGATGTAGGACTAAAACCTTGACACTTTAACTTTTGGGCTTACTTTCCAGTATATGTTCCAAGTTTCAAGTCTCTATCTCTAAGGGTGTCGGAGAAACGCGCGTTCATACAGACGGACAGACGGACGGACAGCATGACGGACATTGCACAAACTTAATATACTATTTTCCGTTGGAATCATAGTAAGAAAACATATGACCTATGACATTTGACATTTGACATCAAACCAGCAGGAGGTAGAGATCGCGAGAGATATCAATGACTGATTCGGATTTTGTGTATATGCGTCTTCGCTGTGATACCATTAATTTGCATTTGTAAAATATTTGTTCTATTGATTTTTCTTGTATTCAATATTTTTGTGATTCCAATTCCATAAATTGTATATTTTTATGTACATGCGATTGCTCAACTGTGAAAGCAGCCCTCGCTGCCGTTTTTATCGAGTTTTTTCTCATGCTTGTCTGTCCACTGCGGTTTCTGCGACCTGATAGGACTATTGTGCCCCCTTCTGGGCTTAAAGCGCCTCCATCAAACCAAGCTCTTGCACGAATGCTAGAATTTTTGTTGGGTTGAGGGCTACTATGTCATTGCTCATCATTGCATCATTCATCCCTAGGATGTTGCTTCTCTTTCTTGCTAAGGCTACACACTCTGCTAGGATGTGCATTGAGGATGCCTCCTCGCTTTTACAGAACCTGCAGAGTCCGCTACTAATTATACCTAGCTTGCCTAGGTGACTTCTTAGCCTACAGTGTCCCGTCAGTAGACCGGTGAGTATTCTAAGATTGTTTTTACTCATGGCTATAATCTGCTTAAACCGCTTCTGATTATAGCCACCCAAAAGACATTTGGCTTGTCGCAGCTCCGCTGCCTTCCAATGCCACAATACGGTTCAGGTCCTACTAGGGGTGTCTCCGCACCCAATCTTGCTTGCCCGTCGGCCAGTTCGTTCCCTACTATGTCCGTGTGGCCCGGGACCTATCTTAGGGTGAGCCTATTGGTTGCCCCGAGTCGGTCAAGTCTGGATCTTGCTTCTAGGACCACTTTGGAAGTGATTTTCGTGCCATTAATAGCGTTTATTGCTGCTTGGCTGTCGGAAAGGATGAATATATCCGTATTCCGATAGTTGCGCATAGTTGAGTGATCCGTCGGTGTACCATTTTATGGTGGGCGGTTTCATAGGATTGATGTCATTTAGTGACGTCCATTCCTTTTTGCTACTCATATGAACTTTGAAATTTTGCTCGAATATGTATTCGGCTGCTATTTCGTCCCTAGGTTGGACCAGTAGGGAGAGTTCAAGTGTAGCTTTCTGTTAGAGCCTTATTGTGTGGTGGAGTGGTGTTAGCTCTAGAGAGTGGTGTTAGCTCTAGAGTGGTGCTCTTGAGTAGTGTTAGCTCTATTAAGGCTTCCAAGGCCATTGTTGGACAGGTGCGCATTGCACCTGTCATGCATACGCAGGCCAATCTCTGCAGTTTCTGCAGCTCTCTTTTCACGGTGATAAGCCGCGCTCTATCGCCCCATGCTGTTACTCCATATGTCAGCATGTCTCTTTCTTCCATTGTGCATAGACATCGCATAATCGCATAATTTTTTATTTGGACGTTGAAGTACTAACGAGCAGTACATTCAAGTAGCCCAACGATACCAAGCTCGGGCTTGTTAACGCGCGCACCCAGGCAAAGCAGTCAACACACAAGAGACATGTAAAGAGTTTTAGTAATGTAGGGATCGTCACATTCTTTTGACCAGCGCTTAATGAAACGTAGAACACCAAGGGCCCGATTAACAGTCGCAGAAATATGCTTGTCAAACTTAAGCTTGGAATCTAAAAGGATACCCAAATCATCAACACATTCTATGTGTTCCAGTGGTTTGCCAATAAGGAAATAATTGGTTAAAAAAGGCATTCGCCTATAAAAGGACATGACTTTGCATTTATCACAATTAAGATTTAATAAATTATTACGACACCAGGCTTCAAAACTGTCTAGGTCAGCTTGAAGCCTCTGTCCAGTAAGAGAGTCAGTAGTTGATAAACATAACTTAACGTCATCGGCGTACATCAGTACCTGAGAATAACTTATAACGGACGGAAGGTTATTTATAAATAAAGTAAATAGCAAGGGACCAAGGTGACTTCCTTGCGGTACTCCGGAAGTAACATGAACAGACTTTCAGACGAAACCTCCAAAGAAAACTCTCTGTGTTCTTGACAGTAAATATTTTGAGATCCAATTAATCAGATTATTTGGAAATCCCAGAAGGTAAAGCTTGTGAATTAGTAAAGGGTGATTTACAGAATCAAAAGCCTTACTGAAATCAGTGTAAACAACCTCCGTTTGCATTTCGTTCTGAAAACCTTTGATAACAAAAGAGGTGAATTCTAATAAGTTAGTGGTTGTAGATCTATATTTCATGAACCCATGTTGACAGGGTGAAATCAAAGATCTACAAAAATGTTGAAGTTGAGAAGTTATCAATTTCTCAAAAACTTTAGGAATGGCAGACAATTTAGAGATACCTCTATAATTTTGAACATTTGATTTGTTTCCCTTTTTAAGGAGAGGGATAATAAACGATTCTTTCCAAATATTAGGAAAAGAGCTTAACTCCACGGACAATTCAAAAAGTTTTAGCAAGGGCTTCAAAAGACCATCGGCACAGTACCTTAGCACACAGCCAGGTACCCAATCAGGTCCCGGTAAAAATACTGGCTTAATACCCTTCAAGTCCCTAAGTAAAGTGCTCTCAGTTATCACAGGTTCAAAAATGCAATTAGAGCGACTGACCGGAAAAGGATATGGCAAAACCACCTGATGATTATGGGTACTATAGGTAGATTGAAAAAATTCCGCAAATAGATCGGCAATGGCCTGATCTGAGTCTGCAGTCTTTTTTTCAAAAAATACAGTAGAAGGAAGTGCTGTTGAACCACGCTTAGTGTTGACAAAATCATAGAAACGTTTAGGATCCCGCTGAAACTGTAAACTACAATTTCTTAGGTAATCCTTATAACATCTGTCATTTATAACAGAGAAATTGGATCGTGCAATCAGATAACGAGAGTAATCCAAGGAAGAGCCATTTTCCCTGAATTTCTTGAACAATCTCGACTTTCGATTTTTTAAATTGATCAATTCCCGCGTAAACCACACAGGTTTATTAGACCTACATGGCTCACGATCAGGAACACACAAGTCAAACAAATCGTCCAGAGTTTTGTAAAAGATATTGATTGCTCCATCCATGTCCTCACAACTATATAGCTGGGACCAGTCAGTCTGCAATAAGAGTCGAGTTAATTTGACAAAATCGGTTTTCCGAAACTGACGAACTCACCCTGATAGCTTGTTATCCTGACTTGATACCTTAGTGGGCAAATCAAACAGCACTTCCAGAGTAGGGTGATAGGGATCTTCAGGATAGGACATGGGTTCGGAACGGGAAAGACAGAAAAAGGAGGGATCCGTGACAAAAACAAGATCAAGCATCTTATCCAGCGAATTTGCGATAGCATTGATTTGACTCAAAGATATCCCAAACAAGCCATCGAGAAACTCACTCTGAGTCGCAGGCATCAAGACACTTGAGTCTGGACAAGAAGTCCATGTAGTTCCAGAGAGATTAAAATCACCAAGAACTACAAGAAAGTCACGATCAGAAAATTTAGTAGAAACATCTAATATAGCATCTAAATGGGCTAGATATATGGAGCTATCCGAACACGGTGGGATATAGGAACACGTAATAAAAATACCAATGAACTCAATATCTATAGAATTATCTGTCATTACTAACTCAGAAGATAACTCAGCATCGATAGCAATAAGTACACCTCCGCCTCGACGGAGATTGCGATCTTTTCTATAGATAGTGAATCCATTAGTTAAAATTTCGGAACTTAAAATGTCGGGCTTTAACCAGGTTTCGGAAAAGGCAAAATTAAAAATATGTAAGTTTACTACACAAACCTCTTACATTTTGATAGCCAAATAAGAGAGAGCTGGTTAGTTTTTTGTGCTATCAGAAACGACAAGAGGTTTGTTCAAACTACCACTAGAAGAAGGAAGAACAATCGGAGACCGATTTTTCTTTTTCGCAGTATATTCCTTCACAACAACATGGTCCGGCCAGAATTTTTTGCAACAAATGTTACTGAAATATTCAGGCGAAACATTTATTTTAAAGGAAGAGATTTCCCGAATATAAGAAAATTGAAATTTTTCCACCTTTATGGGTGCTTTAATCTTTGCCTGAATATAGGACTTAACATCATCGGATGTGGTATCAGGGGAAAGCTTGGAAACAAATATTTGTTTATTAGGTGGAACACCTACTAGGGTCATGGGAGGAACCTTAGCAACAGCATGTGGTGGAGCTGTAACTTTGGTCTTATGACCAGTTGGTTCAACTGATACATTAGCACCAGCATTTAGATTTGCATCCACGGTGCTAACGATCGCTGATTCCGCAATGTTTTCGGGAATGGAAGTCACAACATCAATGGGCATTATGTTGTGACTTCCATCACTTCTACTTTCGAGAGACGGGGAAGAAAGATTAATTAACTCAATGTTAGGTACAGACATTTTGGGCACTTGAGAGGGAACCGAAAGTTCATTTGGGCCCACAGACAGCCTAAAGTTTGCCCTTTTACGCTTTGGAGAATCATTCAAAAGTTTCATACCCTTGAAATCATTCTCCAAAGCCGAGAATCCATCGAAAAGTTTTTTAAACCTACCAAACAGATCTCCAAGCCAATCTTCGTCTGCCTAATAAAGCCCATCATGTCCCTTTCGACATCCCTGCACTTATCACAGGTCCACTTTAAGCCTGATTTTGAATTGATCAGGTCAATGATACGGCCGTTCAGGCCAGCACATTTCTCGTGTGATACATTGTCACACAACCAGCAGCAAACAAAGCCCAACTTATTATTTGCACGAACCTGGCAATTTTTATTGTAGCAGACACTCGACATTATTAAAAGGAGATTAGAAATAATTTATTATAAAATTCAAAAATATACTGCGCAAAACAAGAAAAAAGATAAAAAATAAGTAAATAAATAAATATAAATATATATATAAAGAGAAGAAAAGAACAGACACAATTCAACCTTTAGCACACCCAAGGGTTAATATAAAAGAGATGTAGCTATGTACTTACACACAACAACAACGCTTAACACAGAAAGTATAAAACGGCGCGGGCGCGACGACCGAAAAAAAAAGCACAACGGAATCGGAGTGACAAAATAGAAAGAAGAGCGACAACAGCTACCACCAACAATGTTAAAGCGAGAGAAAACACAAGCGAGAGCGTAAAAGTACAAAAACAAATTGTATGCAGACACAAATATAAACAACAAAGCTTGATTTGAGCTGCCGTTTGTTGTTGCACTACAGAACGCTTTGTTTTGATTGTTTAAACTATATTTAAAGCTCAAACAATGTGTTCAACATAGAACGGTAAAACCACAGAATTGCTAATATTTTGTTTGAGCACAAAAGTAACACAGTTTAAACAAGCAAAAACGAAGGGAAATGAATAAATAAAGATGCGCAATGAAAAAACACGTCCGTTGCCAATAGCGAGCTTGATCAATAGCGAGCTTGATCAGGATCAATAGCCGAGTCGATATAGCCCTGTCCGTCTGTCTGTCCGTCTGTATGAACACGCGGATCTCAGAGACTATATGAGCTAGCGACTTTAAATGTGGAATATGAGCTCTCGTGTACCAGACGCAGATCCAGCTTGGTTTATTTTATCGATAACTGCCTCAGTTTACGAATTCTCGCTACATTTCGATTTCCGAGAGCAATAAATTCCAGAGGCAATTAAAGACGCAGAGGCTTATATTTATACATAATATGCATATACATATTATTAATCAATTGCCAAAATTTCATTAAGATCGGATAAGAAACACCAAAGTTATAGTTGAAACTATATTTTCATATTGATCTTGCTGTCAGCAGCCGCAAGCATTTTCTGTATGCATAAATAGGCGAGCGCATGTGTGAAAAAGATATGGCAATATATTTGTGTGTATTCTGCAGAGCTCCGATAACTACTGATTCGTGTATGTATGTACAGTTCGGGCTTGTGAGTAAAAATACTCTGTAAGAAATGCACTTGCAGAACTGAACATTTGAGAGCAAAATCATCTTAAAGGGAAATTTGCCAATAAAACTAGAATAAATTTAACAACTGGGTTAAGGGTATATCGTAGTCGAGCTAACTCGAATAAAGCATCTTACTTGTTTGATTTGTCTTGCTCCCATTTTGATGGAGCTAGTCTTTTCAATTTCTTTCCAAACTATCGCAAATAACTAATTCTGGCAAGAGAATCCTTTCATTGAAATTTTAAATATATG